>OX411556.1:34609410-35135117 GCA_948146395.1 Fragum whitleyi
GTCTTGCACGTGAATCTTGACAGGTTTTTTGGTTGATTGATTGATTGAATGGAGTTAAACGCCGCTTTCAACATTATTTCAGTTATATCGCGGCGTTCGGAGCACCTAACAATGGATTCCTGGTATTTCTCTCACCTGTACTACCATTACATTCTTTCCTAGCCTATCTCACATAGGTTTACGATTATCTACCCATTGGTGAGAGATAAACGTCGGAAAGGATATTTGCCGCCAACGGGGATCGAAACCACGACTTCCAGATTGGAAGTCTTATGTCTAACCAACTGCGCTATGGTGGCGACAACAGGTTTTTTGGGGCCGACTCATTTCAAAAAGATGACGAGCATTCAATACAGCTCTTTTTCCTTAAGACTTTCGAGAGTCGCAAAAGTGCAAAAGATCTGAAAATGGTAACGGAAATATATTCTTAAGGTTCATGGAAAGTGTTTGAGACCCAATATTTAGGGCACTTCTTTAGCCAAGAAAAAGCAGTTTGTCCAGGTATATTATATATCAAAATGAAGCTATTCGTAAGCACAAGCAGTTAGGCAACATAAGACCGCCATAGCTATAGCGGTATAGCCAAAATATTGTGGAAAAGGGTCATTTTGTACAGAACAAGCAACTGTATGACGGCTGCATAAAATCGCCCCATATTTTAACAAAGTACAGTCTAAAGTACCATCCAGGTAGTGCTACAACCTTAGATATAAAACTCAGTCTCAAAAGGCTATTTTGAAACAATTAATTTCCATTATTTTGTCAACATACATGTCAAACCGGTTTGGTCTGTTTTCAAAATAGATGTAAGGTATGGTGCAATATCACACCATAATATTGTGAAATATTTTCTGCGATTTATTTCAAATTATAGTTTTTTTTTAATTCAATGATCTACAATATGACTATGTATTTATCATTCTGTGAAATAGAAATTGATTTATTGCTAAACAACCTTACAGGTATATAAACAATTAATGTCTATTTATGTTATGATAATACACCATACCCTAAAAAGATCTACACATTTACAAAATTAGAATGGCATATATGACATATGTGTTTATAAAATAAGTCAAAATAAATTGCTTGCATAACTACGATTTGGGGCTGAGTTTTATACCAATAGTTGTAGCACTACCTGGATGGTACTTTAGGCTAGACTTTGTTAAAATATGAGCCAATTTTATCCAACAGTCATGCAGTTGCTTGTTCTGTACAAAATGACCCTTTTCCACAATGTTTTGGCAATACCGCTATAGTTATAACAGTCTTATGTTTTTCAACTGCTTGTGCTCATAAATAGCTTCATTTTGATATATTATATTCCTGGACATACTGCTTTTTTTTTGGCAAATGAATGTCCCTAAAATTGGGTCTCAAACACTTTACATGAACCTTAAGTGATTTCAGCATATTCACACTTGATTAGAGTAATATCACAGCGAGATTTACTCTTTTTCGTTACTTAGAGGTTCGGGTAAAAAATACAGATATTATAAGAAAAGTGTGGTCTAAGTCAGATAGAAAATCTCGTGCAGCGGTATATGGGAAATAGAGACTCGCTGACGCTCGTGTCTATTTCCCATATACCACAGCTCTCGTGCAAGTCCTCGTACTTTATGCCCTTTTTACATTTGATGGACAACATAATATCCTATAAAAGCTAAGTATCAGTGATTGTTTTTTAAAATGTTACTGTCATAAATTATTTAGTTTGGAAGAACGCAAATGCAGAGAAGGGTATCTTAAAACCTTGGTGACATTTAAGTGTGCCAATCTTACGCAAACTTCGTGACATTTCTACAATTGGTAATTTCTATAATTATTTGTATTTGAATAAATCACTTATTTACATATAATTACATATCATTCTGAATTTCTCTTCCGCGTTCGTATCGAAAACAGAACAAATTTCATAAAAAAAAAAAAAATAAAAAAAATCTTTCTATGTTGCACGAAAGAAAATGTCTGCAATTATTTTATTAAGCGACCATTGAATTAGTAAACCATTAGAGTTTCGGTAAATAGTAAAGGTACAATAATTATGAATCGTGCGACAATGCACCGATAACTATGTATACCTAATAGCAAAGGCTGCTCTTTTGATACAGTTCGCAACATCGTGAAATAGACAAGATGAAGGATTTTGGATTCATTTTGGAATGAAATTTAATGCCTGCGATGAGTGAGTTTTGAGTGAAACTAAATGGAGGTAATCCAATACCACTAATTTTGTTCAAGATAAACAAGATTAGTGACATCTATTACCTCCTGTTAATAAAATATACATACATAATATATAAATAGCTGTCTTTTTATTCGGATGCTTGCAATTTATGTCAGTGAATTCACGATTTTTATCTTCAATTTATAGTCATTTTTTATAATCATTTTAAGGAGTTTTTGAGTGGTTTGAGATGAACAACTTTCAGTAGTACCAGAGAAATAACAAAATATACAAGTTTTCGCATGACGACAACGAAACAGACAACAAAGACGGCGAGGACGCCTATATTTCTTTTTTTACGAAGACAGCCGAGACAAATGAAGAACGTGATTGTCCTATAGCACTCATCTTCGTCTATTTGACTCCTGTTTTTTAACGAAGACGGCCGTGCTAAAATCAAAAGAAATGAAAATAAAAGACAGACGAGCTAAAAAAAAAATCCACACAATTGAAAACCGTGATTTTCCTATATCACTCACCTTTGTCTAATTGACTCCTGTTTTTACGAAGACAGACGAGCTAAGAAAAACAAACAAACCAAAAAAAAAAAAAAAAAAAAAAAAAACCAAAAAAACATGGTTTTCCTTTATCACTCACCTTCGTCTAATTGACGCATGTTTTTAGGAAGACAAGCGAGCTTAAATAAGGAAAAACAACAAATTTAGAACGTGATTGTCCTATATCATTCACCTTCGTCTAATTGACTCCTGTATTTACGAAGACAGCCGAGCAAAAAAAAAGAAAGAAAAACACACAAACGAAGGACGTGCTTTCCCTAAAACACTCATCTTCGTCTTATTGACTCCTTTTATCCTTTAAATGCATTAATCGAACATATTTTGACCACTAAATGCCCATCAAAATTTGTTATTACGTAATTTAAAGTCCAGCACAATTAAGTAGCATATTCTATATTTATAATTTAATCAAGTTTCAAGAAGATTAGATAAAAAGTGTGATTTCTATACAGCACAAACAAGAAATTCATTCAATTTTTGAATTGGTTCCAACTTGTGACTAGACATCGTAAGGACTAGTTTTATGAAGATTGGATCAATTTTTTGGCTCATAGGGTACTCATTAAAATTGTCATAAAGGTCCCTTACCCTTGCTCTCAAAAGGGTTTATTTCCCTTTTCAATTTTTTTTCTTCTTTTTTTTCAAGATAATCATCTTGGCCAAGTTACAATAAAGCACACCCTAAAATTGACAAGGTGAATCATTTTGGAATGGTTTTGGATCGAAACCGAATGACTTCGAATAGTGAGTTTTGAGCGAAATTCAAGGGAAGCAATGAACTGGTACCTCGATGTCTGTAAGAGACAACGGGTAGTGTATAAATTTTATGGCAATCTGATTGGCCGTGTACTTTTCACGACAAGTAAGTTATTACAAACCGTAAGAATTTTCCCATCATGCATGTCGATATCCGTTGAAATTTGGCGGCATTGTTTAACATAGAAGAACTGAAATTCTGTTGCTTATATAAATATGCTCTTTATGAGATAAACAATCGAAAGAAAAACAAAAAATAACTTATTATTTGCTCTTTTTCGCCGCATTCATCGTGATTTTCGATCAATTGCATGTCGCAAATCCGCTACCAAACGCTTTCCGATTTTCAAGCTTCCGTTTAACGTTGATGAAATGACGTCACTATCGGGTCACATGACCTTACAAAAATTTGTAAAATACCTGTCTCTAGTATCGATAGATCTAGGGGCAGTAACCCAGTCAAGGGAAGCAATAAAATGTCCAAACTTGGACGAAGTTAGCGATATTCCTTAACCCCTTTTAATAAAATTCACTTACTTTTCTGTTTTTGTGTCTTCGCGGATTTATCAGAAGCTTTCAAATGCACACCATCCAATAATCATCATGTTATGATTCAATCGATGTCGATGGCTCAGCGCGAAACAGTTGTAACTGCCTATATTTTTATAGGCAGTTACAACTGTTTCGCGCTGAGCCATTGATTTGAAAGAAAATGTGCTCGCTTTGAACGATTCCTTTTAGAATTTTTGAATAGTTTCGGAGAGATTTAGAATTGTTTGGATAGAGGTCAGAGTCAATTTTACTATTTTACTAACTATACAAGAAACAAGAGCCGTCAGAGACGGATTATGCTCCCCGAATAAGACATTGTCACATAAACAAGAGCCATGTTGGACATGGACATCCCCCGCCAAGAAAGCTTGATAGTAAACTGAAGCCTAATAGATAAAAGATTCTATGTACTGTCAAAGATCTGCCTCCTATAAAATCTAAGTAATAAAAATAACAAAGGGCAATAACTCCAAAATTATGCAAGCCAGAGTTGTAGTTCAGGTGTATTGCACTTCTCCTCTATGAGATCTATCCACCCATAAAGATTCAAGTTGATAGCTATTATACTTTAGGAGATATGCTCCAGACAAAATCAAAGTATAAAAAATAACAAAGGGCAATAACTCAAAAATTATGCAAGCAAGAGTTGCAGTTCTTGTACACTGCACTTCTCCTCTATGAGATCTATCCACCCATTAAGTATTAAGTTGATAGCTATTATACTTTAGGAGATATGCTCCAGACATAATCTAAGTATGAAAAATAACAAAGGGCAATAACTCCAAAATTATGCAAGCAAGAGTTGTAGTTCTTTTGCACTGCACTTCTCCTCCATAAGATCTATCCACCCATAAGGTTTCAAGTTGATAGCTATTATACTTTAGGAGATATGCTCTGTGGTCAGATTGCAAGGACTCAAATAAGATGTTATCTTATACAGCAAACATAAAGGTAACAAACATTAAACTCCCTTTTTGCATGACATATTATTAGACACAAATATCAAATACCTTATGGTAAAGGGCATCTGATTTGCTACTGAAATGTAAAATTTCATCAAATTCTGAGCATGAGACTAGGAGAAATGAAAGAATAACTGTATTTTACGCGCTAGCGTAAAGGTAACAAACATTTAGCCCCCTTTTTCCATGATATTTTTTTTTACGTTAATTTCAAATTGTTTATAGTAAAGGGCATCTGATTTGCTACTCAAATATGAAATTTTACTAAATTCTGACTGTTAGACTCGGAGATATTTGGGAAAAACTTTTTTTAACCCTAAGTTCTCTTTTCCCGTGACGAGGCCTCAAATCCAAAAACCGTCACAGATGCATCATCACTACATCATAGGGAGTTCACATGGTAAGTTTCATTTGATTTGGCCCAAAGGTTATGGAGAAATAGGTGGGGACGGACGGACGGACGGACGGACGGAATTACTATTTTACATGCTAACGTAAGGTAACAAACATTTAGCCCCCTTTTTCCATGATATTTTTTTTCACGTTGATTTCAAATGGTTTATAGTAAAGGGCATCTGATTTGCTACTCAAATATGAAATTTCACTAATTTCTGACTGTTGGACTAGGAGAAATTTGGGAAAAACTGTTTTTTACCCTAAGTCCCCTTTTCCCGTGACGAGGCCTAAAATCCAAAAACCATCACAGATGCATCATCACTACATCTTAGGGAGTTCACATGGTAAGTTTCATTTGATTTGGCCCAAGGGTTATGGAGAAATAGGTGGAAATGGAAGGACGGACGGACGGACGGACGGACGGAATTACGGACGGACGGACGGACAGACGAAGTGGCTGCTATATGCTCTCCCTTCGGGGAGCATAAAAAAAGAGGCCTCTGGAAAGAAAACAAGAATTGTCATCAATGCCCCTTTCCCCGTTGCTATCTGGCGGATCCTCCGAATTTTCAATAGGGTGAATCCTTTTGACAAGACAATCATTCTGGACATTTTCATGAAATCAATGCATATACTAGTAAAGTATAAATAAGAAGATTATCATTAATGCCCGCGTTTTCCGACGGAAACTCCCTCTTTTGAAATAGGTTCATCTTTGTGATAGAACAAAAACAAACAAAATAATTTAGACTAAGCTTCATGAAGATAAGACCCGAAGTACTGCCCTTATAAGAAATCGGACGACGCATGACCGACGATCAGTATTCAATGATAACAAAAGATTGAGCATGTTGTTATCATGTAAAACAAAAATCCATAACATTAGAAAAAAACAGTCACGCATAAAAACAAGATTTTGAAATGAAATAAGTTTGAGGGCTAAAGTAGGTGTGGAATAATGTCGAGGTTTGGAGGATTTATCATGACCAGGCTTTGCCTCGTCATGATAATTCTCGCAGCCGAGACCAGATATTATTGATATTTCAAGACACTGACATGTTATTCTATTTATCAAACTTTCATTTTTCAGCACTTCATTAGAATAAAACCTTAAAAATCAAAGAAATTTAGGTGAAAATGTATGTAAATTGTTTCTAAAAATAGTCTGACTGATATCATGTTATGTTATCAGACAGGTGATATCAGGTCAATACTGGCTTCATTGCATAGTGAATTTGATTTCTTCCTAGATCAATTTGAGGGTTAAAATTTATTGATGTTTGAAAATAAATAAATTGTTTTTTGATTTCTTTATAATTGGAAAATATTTATTATTAGATTAGAAAAGGGCCAATATTATACAAAACAATGTATGAGCTTTTGGCAAATGCCATAGCAAGTGGAGTTGGAGGTTTAGAACCGCAGTGTGTTTGTTTATACAATGTGAAAGGTGCCATTGCACAATAAGTTTTTTGTGTGTTGAAATGAAATTGCTTCCTGAAAACATAAATTAGTGTCATGTCGTGTAAGTAAAACGTGGATTTAAAGATCTACCCACAAAATTCAAGCTCGTTTGATTATTTATTTATTTCATTTGTGCAAAATCCCTTATTTATTTTAACTTTTGTAATTTTCAATAATTAAATTAGCATCATTAATATTATGATCATTCAAATATCATTTTAATCTTTACAGAATTAATGATAATTCATATTATATGTAAAAGTTTGATTTGCTGTCTGATGAAATAATATCTTTGCTTGCAAAAGTGACAATATTTTTATAAAAGTCATTTCTAATTTATCAAATTGCTATAATCTTCGAGTGTAAGATAGCTTCAAAAGAAATAAGTAATGTTCAAAAATCAAATCACACCGAATAATGTTTTCAAAGTGAATTCATACATGCGTGTAGTTCTTTAGTTTCAAACAAGAAAGTAAGTAAGTAAATATTTTATTATAGTGACATGCGTATAAAAATGGACATATAAAAACAAATAACAAATTAGACACCAGGACAAATGGGCCTACATGTCATCTTTTCAATGAAAATCAAAGTTCAACTATAATTTAATGGCGGTTGTTTATCGAGCGTAAGATGACAGGAAATAAGAACACAGCCCATAAAATGACTTCTGAATTTGAGTTCGCCTTTCGCGTGAGATACGCAGTACATACGCAATACATTCGCAATACATTTTACGCATCTCAATCGATAGTTCAGCTTATTACGACAACCTAATGGTCATCTTAAATTCTTATGGTCATCGATATACACCTTACCGTCATGATGTACAGTTAAAAACATCGTGAAATAGACAAGTGAATGATTTTTGAATTAATTGGAATGAAACTGAATGGGTTTGTAGAGCGGTTTTTGAGTGAAATTGAAAAGGGGTAATCCAATATCGCTAATTTTGTTTAAGATTAACAAAATTGACGATATTTATTACCTCCCTTTAATTAAGTATACGTACGCATCTGTACGAATCAGGCACTTTAAAATCTTCACAGCTTATCAAGTCGTAGAATAACTTGATCGATTTGGAAAAAAAAATGTTGATCGTCTTGAACGATTCGAAATGTTTCCAAATGATTTTGGAGCATTTTTTGATCGATTTGAGTGGGTGTTTTGAGTGAATGATTTGGAATTATTTAGTTCGGAATGAGTGTCAATTCCACGATATTTTCAAATGTACTATACATGTTCCTCCACAAATTGGACAAATGGAAAAATGTTATCTAAATTCCCAATCTAATGACATCCAGCAAAAAAGTAAATATTTCTAAGATTTTTTAAGAGAATCTTTGCGTGCACGCAAAAAAGTTAGTTGCATGCTTAAAAATGTTTTTATTTTGGATAAATCAATAATTACAGCCAATCGATCGTGTGTTTTTTTTATCGATGAAACCGTCATTTAAACTTTTTGAAATTAGAAAAAAAATGCGTATTTTTGATCGGAAATAATCGTGGAGAAACAGAAGATGACGAAACCAAGATTAAGATGGTGTCCATTCTGCTGTGTCATTGTGACTATGATGAATACGGTGGCGACTACGATCAGCCTAGTCAATAATGGCTATGAGGGCGTCATAGTGTACATATCTAACGCCGTGCAGGAGGATCCATCGCTCATCTACGACATTCAGGTGGGTCATTTACTCTGTGTTTGATATTTGTGACCCGTCTCGCGAAATGGACCATCTGGGAAGTGCGTAAAGTGTCGATCCTTGTCAGACTGCGCGGCTTGCGCAGACTGACTAGGGTCGAAACTTTTCTCACTTTACTAATTTACTGAATCTATTAAACTACCTTCCCCTTAGAGAGTTGTTGAAATGCAAACTCTAGTTAGCCTGTTCTAGAACCAATCTCTTTTTCAAAAATGTATTTTACGAAGTTCCCAGACGTTCGCTTTTCGCGTGACGGGTCACAATTTTAGAACAATGTCACATGTGCACGAAGCACATAGGTTGAGCAGCCTCTAGACAGTCAAACAATGCAATCAGAATATTTGCTGACCCTATTATAACCCGCTGATTAAATATTCAACTCCGTCGGGATTCGAACCGGGGACTTCCATATCCCAAAGCGAGTGCTCTTCCACGTCGCTATAAAAGCTAGCTTGTACGACAAGGCAGTAAAAACACCCCTTACACTCAACCCGGCTACATAAATCCCCTCGGCAATTAAGATTCTTCCACAATATTTTCAAATCAACACCCTCAACTACCAAATCACATAACAACCACCTCATGTGGGTTATTTACGGTGGGCGCCAACTGTAACCCGCAGATTAAATATTCGACTCCGTCGGGATTCGAACCGGGGACCTCTACATTGCAAAGCGAGTCCTCTACCACGTCGCTATAAAAGCTAACTTGTACGGCAAGGCAGTACAAACACCCCTTATACTCAACCCGGCTACATAAATCCCCTCGGCAATTAAGATTCTTCCACAATATTTTCAAATCAACATCCTCAACTACCAAATCACATAACAACCACCTCATGTGGGTTATTTACGGTGGGCGCCAACTGTAACCCGCAGATTAAATATTCGACTCCGTCGGGATTCGAACCGGGGACCTCTACATTGCAAAGCGAGTCCTCTACCACGTCGCTATAAAAGCTAACTTGTACGGCAGGGCAGTACAAACACCCCTTATACTCAACCCGGCTACACCGTTAAAAGAGGGGAAATCTTGTTTATCTACAGAGTCTATAGTGAAGATTCTGATCAGAATGTGCGGATGTATTTGCTGGCAAGGAAATTTGCTTTGCGAAAATTTGAACTTTTAGAAATGTCACGCACAGACTCTTATTTCTGTTGACTAGAAAGATGTGAACATGCCTTCTTTTTATCCTTCTCCTCGAAAAAAAAAGTTTCTGAATTAGATTATACAATAGTAAAATTACGTGATTATAATATCATTTAATGTCAACGATTTCAATTTATAAACGTCGTAGAATAGCCTGAACAGTAAATTTAAAATATTTTGTCGATTTAATTAAGGTCATGTTATGACCAAAAAAGGCTACTAAAATTTGTGTTTTTCATAGTACTAGAATGGGTTATATCTAATGCGCAATGCCAATTTTAATTGTGTCACACGTTTTTATTTACATAGGATTTAAGCTATGGTCATATCTACAGCAATTATCGTAGTAAGTCGTACTCCATTTTACCGTATGCAAGCCGTGTCACTTATACGATTAACTAAGTTGGAGTAAGACAAAGTACATTTAACAAAGGTGCTATCTAACAGTTTCCGTAGAAAGAAGTACGTGCGAGTAGGAACAATTACGAAGAACAGCGTAAAAATAAGAAGTTTAATTAGATTAGTAATTATTTTTGATGAATGGAAAATCGCCATTTATTTGTTTCCCAAGCCCTGATATCTCTTGTTTGTCATTATATACATAAGAATCACGATCTTTAAATATATCATAAGGTTTAAAACCTAGCATTTCTATCAGTAACCTTCGGGTATTATAATTAATTTGTTGTAAAAACACGCGAGTTTTTAAACCATCGATTTCATGTGCACTTCATGCTTAGATTTTTCGAATTTCACCGATTCGATCCGTACTCTGAACGTAGCCCACCCCACTATTCTCCTACTTGGTCGTAGCATTATTTTTGACAGATGTTTATTAAACGGTTTGTACGGCAAACTAGGGTATAGACCTGCAATTTGAAGTGAGTGATCAAAGATCAATTTTACATTGAAAATGATAGGAGATAACAGTTTCTCGAACCTCACTCTTTCTTGCGGATCTATAAACAATACGTTCGAATTCGGCAAGAGTACGATTCAACAAGATCTTACTACGTTGAACTATATTCAATCTACGACAGAAAGTCATTTTTCACCGTAGGGATTTTGAACATACCCATGATTTAAGCGGCCACTACGATAGGATTATACGGTAGAAGAACGTTCAGTCCACGGGTGACTAGGTTAAACTACGCAGTCTACGGTAGGGTACGTTGTAGTACGGCATTCTTTCACTACGTCGAGATTAAGTTTACAACGCGAAATGTGACCGCGATTCTTTACAACGTACTTTTTCCCTACCTAACCGTGGACAAAAACAGTTACACGTACTGCAAGAGTAGTGAATATGTAGTTCAACCTTCGTTAACCGTGGTATCGGGGACAAACGTTTACGATATCATAGCGTTACTCACAACGCGTAAGCACGGCTTACTTCGACTTACTGCGCAGTATACGCTCAGCTACGCGAACATTACGGCTGACTACGTCGATGCATAACTACGGCCAAACACGTTAATTAACGTATATGTGATCAAGCCTTTAACTTGTTTCTCTGTAAATGATACAAATTAGAAACATGTCCCATATTCAAGCAGAACAAAGCATATGATGATTAGAATATTTAATTTCTATGCGAGCTGAAAAGGAAGAGGTATCCACCCCAATGACCTAAGTTTGGTAACAAATGAAGAACTTGTTATCATATAAAAAAGAAAGAATGAGCCTGTGCCTGACATTTTCAACAATTTCATATGTGTGCAACGTAAATACCCATATCAGTCTTTGCACAGTCTGTACAGAGTTTTCACTTTATGCGCTAAAAGATAAGTACAGACACAAAGTCTCTATTCACAAACGCCGAATATATTAAGTACACTTGACTATCATGCACGCACCATATTGTTGCAAATGTAAAGCAAAGGTTCGTTTTATTCTCTAGTAAAAGCACGCAATGATTAAAAGGGCGATGAAATTATCTTTAAGATATGAGTAATTATTTTAGTCACTTAAAATTTTCGCTTTTCGGGATATGATGACAGGCGCTTCCAATGACTTATTTTTCGCAACAAAGAACAGGGCTTATTTTCGTAACATAACGATTGTCGTACCTCGAAGCTGGACTGGCGTCGTTGAACATACGACAATACCCACAGTTGACAAGTTTGACAGCTATATAAGGATTGATAAGCCTTCAAGCGCTTATGGTCATCGGCCCTACGTTCGTGGAAACTTGAAGTGCGGGGAACCTGCTTGGTACATGCACCTTACTCCATCCTTTGTTAAACGAAATGAAGTTGGTTTTTACGGTCAACCTGGTAAGCATCTATCAACGAATAAATCAACAACAAAAAAAAAAAAAAAATAACAAAAATATGAAATACTAATAAAACGCAATGAAATATGCTCGGTTTACTTGCAAAAACCGACATTTTTTGTATATCTTAAAAATCAGTCTACGTTTGTATTCGGCCGCTTTTTTTATTTGTTGTTAGAATAAAGAAGACTTTTTACAATCCAATTGCTGACATTGTGAATCAGAATGCAACACGTACTTCTGACAGCGTTCGTCCACTAAATAAATAGAATATATAGAGAATAGATGGTTGGTGACTTAGATGGTAAAGTTTATCGGGCAAGGCAAGGAATTTATCTGGTGAGCCGGAGGCGAACCGGATTAATTCCGCAGCCGAGCCCGATAAACTTTTCCATCTCAAGTCACCTATCATCTATTCCATTTATCCTGTTACAATCTTTTTTAAAGTCTATTCGTTATTTGTATACTAAAATTTAATCCGATCCCGATTTACATCTCCGATACTCGGCGAATCCTCATCATATGGGTGAAAGAGGTGGGGTAATCGCTTACGGCTAAAGAACTCGATAATTGAAAGGATTCCTAACGCTGTAGCAAGAAATATTTAACAAAAGAATCTTAAGTAATACGTATCCCGGAGTAACCAGTTTTCGTCGGTGTAAGGATAATTTCGCGCTGAACCGGAAATAGCTTACACTTTTTGATAAGTGAACAATTCTGTAAAATCTTCAACATTCTCTGATTAAATCTGCACAAAAAACTAAATGCCAACAGGTTTTCTTATTTCAATCAAGAACAAAAATGGAGGTCACTAACCTGGGACATCCCTTCGATGACGTCACCAGTTTTCGTCGTTCTCCAAAGAGAGTTTCATAAGTATGGTGGACAGTGTGAGCCATCAGCAAACTTACTCAAATGAAACTTATAAATTTTTTCAAACAAAATAAGAAATGAGAAATTGAAAAATCAAAAAAATAAACATAACTAAGTTCCTATAATAAATTTTAGAATTCTATGTTCCAAGAAATACAACTGAATTTATGTAAAAGGGCTAAAAAATCATAATACAACCCCTTATCTGAAAGTGTACAAATGACATAAAACAATTTGATTAACGAATAGCCAAACAAACTTTGCAAACATCTAAAATTAACATCAAATTACAAAAGAAAGCAGGTCATGTTTAAAATTCGGCTCTTTTCAAGGTGCACCCTGGGCAAAGAAATTCATCACCACGTCTGATCACTTTAACTGGAGTGCAGTACCTAAGATGAACCCAGGAATGGCAGGCATCACACTGGCCCCATTTTGTGAAAACAATTGAAGTGCATTCCTTGAGCTCCTTAGGTGTAAACTGATGGCAGACACTACATTTTTCCTCTTCAGGAATGTCAGAGTCGGTGTCACTCTCTGAAAAGAAGCTTTGAGATATCTCTTTGGGCTTTGTAGCTCTCTTCTGACTGGATGTAGAGGTTGTGCTCTTTTTCTTGGAGATTTGTTTCCTTGATTGTTTTGGACTTGGACTGGCTTTTGATGTTCCAGGTGTTGGTTCCTTCCTTTTCTTAGTTTTCTGAGAGTTAATGTGATTTTTAATAGCATCAACAACAGTGTCATCTGTAATTGCTTTTCCAGCCACAACTTTACTGAGGGTATTTCTGACTTTGGCAACTTTAACGTTTTTTAGGATTTCTCCACCTCTGTACTCTAAAAATCTCTCTGCTGTGACATCTGAAGAATTACAGGTATTGTGAGACTGGTCATGGTCTGAAGGCTTGTAAGGTAGTGGGTCAACTTGATTGGTAACAGGACGGGAAAATGACATAGATGGAGCAACAAGTGAGTCTGGAATTACAGATGAGTTGAATGGATAAATTCCACATTTCTTGAAGGCTGCTTGGATATTTGATGGGGTAAGTGTAGCTGTGTAAACCTTACAGACTATCCGACACACATCATACTTTGTAATCACATTGCCTCCAGACTCTCTCAGGTAAGTGTGACATGCAGCATTGTAGCTCAGCTCAAAAGGCCCATAGCAGCTTACATCTAATGGCTGTAATAAATGGCTGCAATGTGGTGGTAAAACAAAAAGAATAATATGGTTTGCCTTGGCCCATTCAATAAGACTGATAGATATATGGCTCCTGTGCCCATCATAGAGGACAAGAGAAGGTGAGTTGGCATCACGTTGTGGCATGTATTTGATCAGGTGCTCACGGACATATTCACTGAAAATTTCTGTGTTAGACCATCCAGAATCACTCATAGTGCCAGCAGCTCCGGTGGAAGATCCCTGCATTAGACTTTCAGAAAATCTTTTTCCAGGAAAAACAAAGAAAGGGGGTACTTGATGGCCTACTGCATTTCCTGCACCAATGATAGTTACAGTTTGAGTCCTCCCTGAAGTCACAGCTTGTAATTTGTATGTTGTTCCTGAAATAATTTTTGGAGGCTTGTGTTCTGTTGATAGTCCCTTTTCATCAACATTGAAAATTGCATTAGGGCGCTCTTGAAAGTTGTACGTCAGTAGGATTTTTTCAAGTTCTTCAAAGTACTTATCAATTACTGGTCTAGTGGCACTTCTTGCTCTAGCTGCTTCTAGGCTCCTAGGTTTTCTAACTCGTAATTCAGGCCACCCCCAAGGAAATTATACAGCCAGCGTAAACTGAGTGGGTCTCCTTTGCCCTTTAATCCTAAGTTGATGGCATAATCTGTTGCCAAGTTGATGGTTTCCTGTCTTGTATATCCAAAACCAAGTTCAGCCATGGTATTGATATGTTTGGCAAGCAGAGACTCTTGTTCCAGTGGAAACATTGGAGTGGGACCAGATTTGGTGACATCAAGACCAACACGACCTCTAATCCTATCTTTAAGAGTTGAACAAGGGACACCATACTTAGCAGCAGCTCTCTGTGCAGGCAAATTCTCCTCTATGACAGCATTATAGGCATCAGCCAGGGCGTCTTGGTCATAGTTGGCTCTGTATTTACCCCTAACTACTTCATGGACCTGAAAAATAATAAACAGAAAAAAAATAAAGAAAGTAATACTATAGAAATATATATCACCACTTGAAATCTATATGTAAAGACACATTAGGGATTCCTAATATATTATACATTTATTTGGCTTCAAAATTTATGAAATAAATAATTAATTTTGTGACAACTATTAAGATTGCTGTTATTTTTGATAACATGGTACCTCAGTGCTTCCATAGTTTAAGCTATCAAAATGAGGGGGCGTGGTCTAATTTGCATAAGCGTCTGGACGATCATGATCAAAGGATGCAGCCGAAATTGTTTACAGTGTATATCGGATTTGATTTAAGGCAAAAACAAAGTGAAAAGACAAGAATAAAAAAGTAATAGGTGAAATTGACATTTTTGGGGGCTTCAACTTTGACGAGGATAAAGCTTACCTTTCGTATTTCCATTTTCAATGAGAATGGTTGAGAATCGTTAAGATGATAAATTCTGTCAAACTATATTTGTTTACATTCGCTACGAACGCGCACGCACATGTGATTTCCGGAATTCCCTCGTGCGACGAAAACACGAGAGCGACGAAAAGTGGTTACGCCGGGATACTTACCTTAATGATTAAGAAGATATGAATCGGGTGATTTTCGCAATCTCAAATTTCCTTTTTCCCCCGAAGTTTTGTTGTCATGCAACTAAAAGCAAATCTCAATTCAATACCTTCCTTGCACTCAATCA
Organism: Fragum whitleyi; assembly: GCA_948146395.1. Classification (NCBI taxonomy): domain Eukaryota; kingdom Metazoa; phylum Mollusca; class Bivalvia; order Cardiida; family Cardiidae; genus Fragum; species Fragum whitleyi. Next base: position 34,625,138 of record OX411556.1, read on the forward strand.
GAAGATGCAAAGCTACTATATCCGAAAATATCCTCGGTCGAATAAATCTACGTTTAATCCATTCAAATAAATGTTTCAAAATCCTGACAGTTTTCGAAGTCGAATATAAATCTCGAGATTTATAAGCTTCGTCACAATTTTATAGATTACGTCATCAGTCATATACTACGTCATAGACATGGTCGCGATTTGATTTTATAAACAAATGAAAATCGAGTGAAATATCTTTTATCAGAAATAGACATTCCAATTCAAAAGAAAAAAATGTTACATAGGACTGTTTTCAGACCCAATTGTCCCAAAAATAGATCAGACAGGCCACGTGACCAAGTGACACGATAAAGCTGTCACGTGATCAAGTGACCTGATATCAACAAGTTTATAATACGCCCTTTTATCAGGCAATATTTATAGCTAGTGATAGGATAAAAGTAACAAAAATCTAGCTGACCTATATTGAGCAAGCACTTGTCTTAAGCAAGAAATTTTGATATTATTAGTTGACCGGTTTGACTGTATTTTATTCTGCAGATAAAGCTGTAGTACATGAATGGGGACATCTTAGATGGGGCTTATTTGACGAGTACGCATCTGTTTCGTATGCATCCACAGCTCCGTATAAAATTCATTATTATAATGGTGGAGGTCGTTGGAATCCAGTCACGTAAGTTATGCAGAGCTTCAGATAGAGGCGTATTTTGGATTCCAAATTTTAATATCTGATTATTCCCTACTCAAACCCTATTTTGTGGGTACTAATTGGAATCGCATTTGTGAGTCAAATGAGTACCTACATCATAGGGTTTAATTTGTAAAGAAAGATTTAAGAATGAGTAACCCCCTCTTATCTCTACCTCTGGTCATATGTACCATTTTTTGAGAATTTTTAATTTCCCGTAAATGCAATGAAAATTCGAGATCCGATAGTCTACTTCGTAGACATGTACCTTTTGGTTGCTCGTCATTTAGTACATAGTTAAGTACATGTAGAAATTTCACTTACAGAAGTCTAGTATGAGAGATTTGCGGGAAAGAACATTAATATAAGCTAAACTTCTAGTGACATATACTTCTGTTTGCATAAGTTAACGAACAGAGACAACACTAAAAATAAAGTTCTTAAGTAGTCTGGTAAACATGCTGGTGCGTGATAAGGAAATCTGTTACATTGCTACAAAGTTTGTGACAAAATGATAAAAGGAAGGTTCATTTAGGAGTCAGTATCTACAAAAAAAAAAAACGCTAAAAACTCACACCGTATGGTGATCCATGTTTACAATCACTAGCAGCTCGGATAGTCTGTGTTTGAAAATAATCTAAATGAATTTTCTGGCGTGTTAAAATACATATACGATTTAGCATTTTATTTTAAAAACGGATTTATTTTAGCTTTTAAACTTTCTTTCTTTATTTTTGTTTTTTTAAAAAGACGTTTGGATTAAGGGATTAAAACTTTTAATATATTTTTCAAAGTAATTCGCTGAACAGACAAGATAAAATAAAATGAAATTCGTCCTCGACGTTTTCAATTAAAGTCAACATTGAATTTATATTTGTTCCGAATGCCATTTCTTCTTATTTTCCAGATGTCCGAAATCGGTGTCCGGGAATGCCTACAGTGGTAATTGTAATCCCAATGAACCGTGTAATGTGGATAATTTAACGGTGGATAAAGCCTGTAAATTCTGTCCCAATGCACAACAAACAGTAACGGGATCATATATGGCTCACCAGTGGATTCCTTCTGTAAGCTTTCAGTACAATATCAATAATGGCGATATTAATAATGGTAATTAAAATGATGACCATAAAATGATAGTTATATATACAACTTCTTATGGGGATATTTAGATTTAATTGATAATAAAAATAATGACCATAAAAATTATAGTTATATATACAACTTCTTATTTACATTTACTTCATAAAATAATTGTGATTTCGTTTCTCTTGCAGTTTGATTTTATTTTGTCAACAAACTCATTTTCAAGCTATTTATAATACAAGTTTATATGCACACCAAACAAAGATATTTTAACAGTTTAGAGACTGGAATATCATCGTTAAATCAACGCTACTTGTGTAACTGTTTGCTAAAAATAAATCGACATAACTGTTATTCTATGTCGTGCTTAAAATTAATTCGTTTAGTCGTATATGGAAGAAAATTACGAGGTCAATGGATTTTTCAATTGCAACACCCTGTAAATTTTACTAAACGTGACTGGAATTGGCGTTGCTTTCTTCGACTTGGCTATAATCACAAAGTACTTATCGTATTATGATAGGCTTTCAATTACCAATTTATAATCTTATCAGTTGGTTAATAAGCTGCTTTTTTTACAAGGTTGTGCAATTCTGTGAAGCAGATGCGAACACAACCCCTGATAATGTCCGCCATGACAGTAAGGCCACAAATTTGCAGAATAAGATGTGCAATGGTAGGAGTGCTTGGGAAGTGATGGAAGGTCATGAGGATTTTAGCGGAGGTGGTATAAAGTGATAGCTGGTATTGAGACAGTATGAATTAAGGTTGATGATTGTAACGTTATCCCGATACTATCATATTGATGTATTAAGTGACTCTGTTGATAAACGGATAAGATGTATAGTTAATATGTCAATTTATGTATACGAAAATAAATTGACAGTATTGTATCTATAAGATATCAAGGTAGTAAGAGCCCTTGCACTAGATATGAACATAATCGGGTAACCATGTCCGTGATAGGTTTGAAAGTAGAAGGATGTCACCAAAAAAAAATTACTCCATGCTCTTTGAAAAAAATCAAGGTCACCCGTGATTCTGACCAAATAGCAACCATCTTCTCCCCAATGTGACGGTGAATTATCTCTATTGTAATTTCTATTAACGACCTAGCCCGGAATTTTTAAAGATCTTAGGGTCATCAATACAATTAACTATCAAGAATATTAGGAAATTCTACGCTCAAAATAAAAATCATTTGCCATGTTTTGAGAAGCTAGCCCAATTTTATGTTTAAAAAACCATGAGGTCAACAGACGGCATAAATACATATGTAAAAATTTGATACAGAGGTTCATAAGCAGGAATTTCGATGATATTTTAGAATTATTGTGATTGTCAAAAAAGCATTTGCATATGTTTATTTTTTTTATTTGGATCCAGGGAACAATCCTGCTGTATCAGAATTAGATTTTGAGGAATCCACGTTTGTGATTGCGAAGGAGAGGAGTAAAGTTCGGGTATTCGTATACGACGTTTCTGGGAGCATGAACGCGGTATGTACTGATACCATGTGCTATTTGAAACTTTCAAACAACCTTCCATCCTCAAAGTTCCAAATTTTATTGGCTTCTGAATGAATTATTACTTAAAAATAGGAGCCATTTTAGCTGCAATGGTCGAAGGCTTGCGAGATCTTGCTTAATTTGTATGACATGACCGTCATGAGTCAGCGCGCGCGTAAGTTTTTTATAACATATTTCTCCAAAACCAAAGGGTCAATTTAAAAAAATCGGAAATGTTCCTTGGATGTTTGTTTGGGAAACTTTCATCCAAATCTTTACTAAAATTGTTCACGATTGTTTAAATTTTTAACTATGGCTATGGGAGGACGGGGCTTATTATACCATAAACAAAAAAACCTATGTTTGGGGGGAATATAGAAGTCAGCTTGTCGAACGTTCCGTCCGTCCGTCAGTCTGTAGCTTTTTCGTGTCCGCTCAATTTGTAAGCAACTACTGGACGGATTTTATTTAAAATCAACAGATGTGATAAGTATCAAGCAGAAATGTGCGTAATTTTGATCACGATCTATTTATTTGTACAGAGTTATTGGCCTTTGTGGAAAATGGCTTTTCATTATTGCCAAACGCTTGTACGGGTTATTCGTCCGCTTTGCGACAGTCTAGCTTATCTATAAAACATCTTTCCATGAATCAACAGTATAATTTCCACTCAACTTAAAATAAAAAAGGACAAGGATGACTGCAACCTTTAAAATTGGAAGTGTTGTAAAAACGATGATTATGTGAATGAATTAGAGAATAATTATCTTTTGAAATACATTGTCATTATTATCATTAAATGAGCCTGTGCGTGAGATTTCCAACAATTTCAAAAATGCGCAAAGCAAAGACTCTGGCAAGCCTGTGCATCCGCACAGTCTGACCAGAGTCGTCACTATGCGTTTGGTAGATAGAAAAGGTCTCAAAGTATCTGTTGACCATCAGGTAACTTTAATTTATAGTATGTGGCTGTCTACGCTACTCAATGTTCGCCCTTCACGAACATTTTAAATTGTTGAAAACGTCACGCACTGGCCCAAATTATATAAAAAAAACACAATTATATTCTTCTACTAAACTACAGAATTCTAAAATCACCAAACAAAGGGACGCTTCATATGTTGTTATCGACAATGTCGTAGAGACAGGTAGTTACTTGGGGCTAGTAGAGTTTACAAGCAGTGCACGAACGTTGGCCTATGTAACAGAAGTCACAAGCAGCGCAGTCAGAGATTATTTAAAGTCTTTGGTCCCAACAACGGCTGGCGGTGGTACACAAATATACAACGGTTTGTCAAAGGCCATAACGGTACTTACACGTTTGCATTTTTTATCATTTTTTTCTTAGCTTTTTTTCAGCTCACCTGGGCACAATGTGATTTTAGAGTCACAAATGGTTCGTTGGGTATCGTCCGCCGTCAAAATTCTTTATCAATTTTCTTCATGGTAATTTGAACTAAACTTGGTAGAAATGTTCCTTCAGTAACCCTTCTCAGAACAATTTAGAATGACCTTCCCAAATGGGCATAGCAGGGCGGGGCAACATTTTCTCTTCAGTTACTTATGATGGTACTTTGACAGAAATGACCCTCCTCAAATCTTGCTCTTGCAATTTTGATCGACCCTCCAAATGGGCAGGGCAATTTGTGAAACCTTTAAATATGAGCGTGGAAAGGGAGGCTTAGTTTTTGATACTGAAATCTTTAAACGCCTGCTTCTCAATAACCAATTAGCTGATTTCAACAAGACTTGGCAGGAATGTTCTGTTGGAGACCAATCTCAAAACTTGTTTGTGAAATTTTGATTTACCCCCAAAATATGGGCGTGGCATGGCGGGGCGGTTTTAAGCTCTGAAATCTTAAACATAATCTCCTCATTACCAATAGTAATACTTCACCAAAGTTTGGCAGAATGTTATTAAGGTTACATTTCTCAAAACTTGTTTGTTCAATTTTGATAGACCCAAAAATTTGGACGTAGAAGTTTTTAACCATGAAATCTTAAAAACCAAAGGGCCAATTTCAACTTGAGAGAACGTTCCAGGATGACCCTACTGAAAACTAGTTTCGCGAAATTCCCATAAACCAATGGCTAATCTTAATGAAACTTTGCTAGAATGTTATTTTGATGACCCTTTTTAAAATTCTTTGTGGCATTCTTGCGGGGCCTTAAAGACGGGTTTGGCAGAGCAGGGTCTTTCTTTAATTTGAATTTTTGGAATAACATCTCCCTCTGAACCACCATGTAAATTTTAATTAATTGTTGTAAACATGTTTCTTGGGTCCAGTCGACCAATAAAATTCGGATGAGCGTTTTTGGACGATTCTTACACTCTTGTTTTTTTTTTGGTTTTTTTTTTCATTTTGCGGTTGAAACAAGGCATTTAAGCCGAGCATAGTTTTTGACCTGTCTGATTGTCTGTTTTTCTGTTTGTCCGTTTGTCCTCCCCCCTCCAAAAAAAAAAAAACCTTTATCATTGACCATAACTTTTGAATCACAAGAGATAGAGCCTTCATATACCACGTGAGTATTACTTGTAACAATACATGTCTGTTGATAGCACTTTCAGGGCATCTGTCAAGGTCAAGGTCATTTTTTCACGTTCAAATATGGAAAATTTCAATCATTCAAAGAGAAAATAAATATATGTGATATTTAATTCTAATGTCAACCAATAAATAGATGAAAATTCTAATGAATAATGTTTTTTTTATGAACTAAATTTAAAAATTATTTGGCATAAGAAAACAATTATCTTCCTGTTTTGCAAAAGGCTTCTTTGGCGATAAGTATGGAAAAATCAACCTAGTAATAAGCAATAATTAACAGCTAGTGTTGATTTTTTTTCTTTATTTGAAGGTTATAGAGCGGAGTAATTTTCCCACCGAAGGATCCGAGATAGTTTTACTTTCCGATGGTGAAAGCAATGACCCCTATATGCACATCAGCACGACCCTTATTGAAAAGGGGATCATTGTTCATACAATAGCCATCACAAACGCTGCTGATCCGCTCATGGCACAACTAGCAGAGCTGACTGGGGGTAAAAGTTACACGTATCTTGAAACAAACTCAGTTTCCTTTGTCGACGTATTCTCTCAAGCGGTGACTATTGACACTAGCCCTGTAAAGATGGTAGGTTTCATTTCTAAACATTCAAATGCATTTGTTGAATTATTAATGAATCAAAAATATAAAACTAATATTCAAAATATTCAAAACTAAAGGTGATTTTAAAAGAGTTAATTATTCGATTGCACTATGTTTCGGCTATCAGCCATTTTCACTCTTTTTTAATCGGATAAGCATTCTACCATTTTTAAGATGACATATTGCACTTAAAGATCATATTAAAAGTGAAAATTGTATTAATATATATTGACGTGGTTATAAATGAAAAGTTTGATGAAATAAATCAAGACTAATCAAAATAAGAAATTCTCATTTTTCTAGCTATCTGGGTTTGTACTCGCAATAAGCAGCGACTCACCAGGCAGTGGATTGTTTTATATTGACGAAGGCCTAGGAAATGATACCACAATTACGGTTATTCAGCCTTCAAGTTCAACCATCACCATTAACATAACGGCTCCTGATGGTAGCAGTCATACAACGATAGGTTCAGCCAATATTGTATCGTTACGACTCAATGGGACAGCACAGGTATTTCTCTTAATACAAAGTAACTTATTCGGTATTGAAGAAATGGTCAAGTTTAAATATGATTAATCTTTTACGACCTTACCTGTTTAAAAAAAAATTGCCCTAACCATAAACTATTGATATAAACCAAGTTTGATCTGTATTTAGGTTGAGACTTGCAAAACTTACGAAATACTTAGAGCTGTTCCTTTTTATTTTATTTACGAAAGGCGAAAAGTAAAAAAAAAATGAAAAATAAAAAAAACATCAAATATGATTTTAGATTTTATAGCCGAAATGTGTTTCGGATTTTTGTAACTGTAACTCTTTTATTTCACATTATCTGTAGCGTGAAATATTATATTTGAGATTAACATGTCGCCACCATAGCGCTGTTGGTTTGGTTATGCATCAGACTTCCTTTCTGGAAGTCGTGGGTTCGATCCCCGGTGGCGGCAACAATCCTTTCCGACGTTTGTCTCTCACCAATGGGTCGATAATCGTAAACCTATGCGAGATAGCAATCGCAGGGTAGGAAAGGGTTTAATGGTATTACAGGTCAAAGAAATACCAGGAATCCATTGTTAGGTGCCGCCGCGATATAACTGCGAGATTATTGAGAGCGGCGTTTAACCCAATCAAACAAACAAATTGAGATTAACGTATCTTTTGCACAGGCTGGAGAGTACAATTTTGTTGTGACGACATCGTCAACAAGTGAAATAGATGTTGAAATCAAGGTATCGTCATCCCCTACTGCTGTTGACGCTGATATCATAGATGTGACGTCCTTCATAAATAGTTCAACATTAGATTTTTCAAGTCCAAATCAAGTCGTATTGACTGTTGAAGTAGAGAAGGGAACTACACCTGTCCTTAACGCAAACGTGACTGCTTTTCTTGCAGCGGATTCCTCGTTTACACCAATATTATTGACATTATCAGACAATGGAACTGGTAAATATCTCTTATCAAACTGCCTTTTCATCGTTTCAACTCATGAAGCAAGAATTTTTAACGTATTTATCTTTTTTAATATAAATAGATTATAGATATAGTTATAGCATAAAGATTAATCTCCGTAGTTTTCTTCCTTGAAAATGCACCGGCACTCGTGCCCAAAATGTTGACAAATGAATGGACTTTCTTCAACAATACTTTTGGTGATCGAAATCAGGATCGAAAAGTGTTTACTAGTATAAATGACTAGTTGCTAATGGAGATGAATTAAAAGATGTTGTTAAGCAGATTTTAAAATGTATTGAAATGGTATTGAATGCTAACTTTTCATTCTTTGGCTTACAATAGACTTTAGCCTTAAAATCACAATGAAGGATAGCAAGTTATTGTTGGTGAACATTTCAAATTTGTCAAGATACCGCATGTATAGTGCAGGTTCACATAAGGTCTTAAAAACTCAATTTCAGGCAAATTCCATTTGCCATTAAAAAATGTTTACCAAATAAGCTGTAGATTAGTATAGCCAAAACATTGTTAAAAGGGTCATTTGTTCAAAGCGCACATCTTCATGTCGGCTTGATAAAATTAACCCGTATTTGAACAGGATACAGATAAAAACAGTGGTTCTTTTTCAAATGTACACCATTTAGCTACAAATCATCGGCTTAAAACTCTATCTTTTTAAAAAAAAATCATGAAATTAATGCGATATTCGCCAATTTCGCAAAGTGAAAGTTATAGTAGAGGTATATGTAGCATAAGGGCACAAACCAAAAGTATTCATGTAAATTTAATTTAATTATCTTAACAGGCAGCAATGTAATAACAGGATAACTTTAAACGGAAAGCACAAAATTTAGCGTTATTCGACATAATATCCTGATAATTACATGTATCTGGAAAGTGGTGGCAGTTCTATGCTATCATATTAAACACGTGTATGTTTTCCACTATTGTTGATTTATTTGTTTATTTCTGTAGGGGCAGATACAATATACGGTGATGGCATCTATAATACATACCTTTTAAAGCGGTATTTTACCGTGGACAGCGCTTATAACATCAAAATAACAGTGGAAGCACATGGGGAAGCATTCATACAAACTTTGGGACAAGGTGCTGATTCTATCTCTGGAAGTAAGAGCAGTTTTTTTAATCATTTTTGTAAGGAAGAAAAATATTTATTTAAATTTGATAATATAACAGTGCATGGAAAACAATTTGGAATCGTACATCTAATGAAAATCATTTTCAACCTGTTTTTATTTTCATTACCAAGTATATTACATTGTATATAAAAAACGATGGAAAAGTATTCTTAAAATATTTATACAGATTAATTTCAAAACGTCTTTCATTGCTTAGCATAGTCATTTGGAGACCTACGTAAACATTGGAAAGAAGCTTTATTAGTGGAAATAGAAGGCAACAAATTATATCGCCTTGCTCATTTAGAATTGCGTTATTTAGTGGAATAAACAATGTCTTATTGATAATGCGAATTACTTAAATTATCAAGGCGCTGTGACGTAAGGTATCATTTCAATTATAATGAAATTCGACAAAGAAAATATTCTTGGTTATAATTCAGCCGTCGATGATACCAACGTAACAAACACTAACGTCGGTAACTTTACACGACAAACTGTACCAGGTGAGATAACAACTACGAATTTTATCGCCGACCCTGCTGATACAACACCTCCTTCTCAGATATTCGATCTTCGTGTTGAGGACATCTACAAGGCTACGATTGATGGTGTTCAAAGTATCATATACACCTTAGCTTGGACGGCTGTGGGCAGTGATATGGATGTCGGACAGGGTAAACAAACTATTTTACACGAATAACACACAAACTGCCTCATATCTAGTATACATGTTGAAAAATGGATTATGTTGGTTTCATTTTTATACGCCCGTCGAAGAAGTAACGTACATAGTATTATGGGATGAGCTGTGGCGTTCGGATGTCCGATGTCTGGGCGGCGTCCACTTCTTTGTCCGGAGCATAACACTGCCACCTTATGTCCGACTTGAAATTTGACAGTTATATTCTTCTTCTGGGTACGGAGTGCAGTCCATTAAAAACCATAATATTGTATAGCTTATTTTGAGTAATTGTCCTTTGTTTAATTTTTTTTTCATAATAAGATCTTGTCCGGAGTAAAAAAGGTTTACGACTTATCATGATCATAAGTGCAGTGGACAGGAACCATAACTCTACCTGGTTTAGTATTTGAGTCATTGTCCTTTGTGGTTTTTATACTTGGATCTTGTCATGAATATGTCTCTAAAAGAATACAAGCTATTGTCATGAATATGCATGGGTAGATAGATCTCATCAAGGAGAAGAACCATAAATCTTTCTTGCATTTGTTTGAGTTATAGACTTTTCTCATATCTCTGAAAGTATAATAGCAAGGGTTGTTAAATTTCATTATCACAAGAAAAATTACAAAAAAACATTACTCAACATTGTGACTTATTGCCCTTTTGTTGACTTTTAGACTTAAGTTAAAATCCTATCCCCCAGTCGACATCCAGCAGTGTGACGGGCGAATCTTGTAACAATTTGGCACCTTGTTAATATTTTATTGTACCCTCCCGTTTTTATTATGCCCCCGTATCGAGAGATTGGGGGCATATTGTTTTACTCGTGTCCGTCTGTCTGTCTATCCGTCTGTCCGTCCGTCCGTCTGGTCCGTCTGGCATTCGCTGGTACCAAAGTCAAGGTCATGTGACAAGGTCAAGGTCATCTGTCAAGGTCAAACTTTGAAAAAAAAATGCCGTTACGGGGGCATTCGTGTTTCACAAACACATCTTGTTTACACTGTTGAAGTGGTCCTACGTTTCTGGTCGATTGGGACGGTGAACTCATGATAGGGAGAGAGATCGAAGACCGTAGATGTGAATTCCGATCGCGCCGCTTTTTGCGTGTTTTTGTCCTTTGCGAAAACATTTCAGAGTTTCAGCCCAGTAATCGTGATACCCTGGTTTTCAATCGTTGGAAAAGTTTTGTGGAATTCTCTTTGATATTACTAAATTTTAAATTCAAAAGAACATAAGCCAGTTCCATAAACGGTAAGAAATTAGCCAATTTCATAGGGTTTAATCTCAAAGCCTCGTCTTCTGTGAATCTTCAAGCAACATTTTTCAATTCACGTTTCCTTTTAATTAGAAATTTTTAAGTGAAATTAGAATTTGAACTATTTTATTTTATTTTAGCTCAGCTATATGATATGAGATACCACGCTGATATAAACATTCTTATTACCAACTTTACTGGTTCTTCACAAGTTCCCGTAACTCTACCAGTACCTCAGGTATCCGGGATGACTGAGATCATTAATATCACTTTCACACATCAACATTGTGTGGGCATCTGCTACGTTGCGATAATGGCGGTCGACGAGAACGGGTTAACCGGGGAAGTTTCTAACATCATCAATGTCGATATAGACTTTACGTACATTGTAGAGGGCGTCGCAGTAGTAGAAGATGCCACGAAGAAGTCCATTGTTCTGCTACTTATTTTGATCGCCCTAGGAATTGTTGTCGCTCTAGCTATCCTTAGTGGGATTGTTTTCAAGCTTTTGCACGGTAGTGGCAAGGGAGTTAACTTGAAGAAAGTGGATCCCGTTTTCAAAATGGAGCAAGCTGATACGAATGAGAAACAGCGCTTCAGTTATTATGATCGGAATCACAAAGACGCAGTGGTACCAATTGACAGTTCAGATTTTAATTGTCGACCAAGCTTCTCTGGGGGCAAACACATGGAAGTATCGTGGATGTATCCAGATGCAAGTCCTTTCGAATATCCAGAAGAAGATCAGATTTCTCATATGAGTTACTTTCCGAACAACACAAAGGATATTTCAAGTAATACTATCGAACATGGAGAACAAAATAAACAAGGAGACGAACCAAACACCTGCGAATATATCGACCCGCTTTTCTCGATCGAAGCTTGGGATGGGAATACTAGAAATCGCAGATTTGTAGCAGACTGTTTACATTCTCAACAACATGAATGAATATTCTTATATTTGTGACCCTCTCAGGTAAAAGGAGACTATCTGGTAAGCATGAGAAGCCTCGGATCGAAGCCTAACTCGGATCGCACCTTTTTGCACTGATTTTCTGAATCTAGATTGATTATTTTACCTTCCTTTAACAGAACTTCGGAATTAGACATTCGTTTAAATATACTTAAACCAATCTCTTTTTCCCATATTGACTTTACAGTGTTCTCAGATGGTCCATCTAGGCCTGTCGGGTCACAGTTTTATAGAAAATTTGACGACAGTGAAGTGTTTAAACTTACTGGAACTTGATTATTGCAATCGGATTTGGCTTGACTGTTTGTTTTTTTTTGTTTGTTTTTGTGAGTGTGTGTGTGTGTGTGTTTTCAATCAAAACTCGAGCTCTTGTCATCCTTTTGTCGTTTTTTGGTCAGGCGTACAAGTGATTGTAGTTACATTTCGTAAGGGCATGAAAGAAGAAGTTTCCACTCTTTGCTTATTGATTTGTTTGTTTTGATGGGCTTTACGCCGCTTTTAACATTTCAGTCAAATCGCGGAGGCATGAGTACCTAACAATGGATTCCTGGCATTTCGCACACCAGTCCTACCACCACATTCTTTGCTAGCCTCTAGCTGCTATCCCACATAGGTCTACGATTATCAACCCATTGGTGGAGGCTTAATGCTCATAAACTCTTTATTGAAGAAATGAGTTAAAAGAACTTTCCCTGTATACTCACTGACCCTATTACCGGTGGTCATAATGCAAATCGTCTATGTTTTAGAATATCTCGATTTTTTTGGAATATTTTATATCAATTCATACCCAAATCTGTCTTGAATCATAATCATTACTTTTGTTTCTAACAAAATCCATTAACAAATATTCAATGGTTTGAAATCACATGACCCTCAAGACGTATTGGATTTTTTTGTACCAATTACCGGTGCACTTAGAAAAATCCAAGTTCAAAGTTATCCAATCATCAACCCTTTGAATTATGTTTTTTCTAAATTATCCACAAATGTTTATCTTTTAAGGATCAATGCGTCATGTTTTCATTATTCCACAATTTCTCTTCTTTTGTTCTTTGAGAGAAAAGTATGACCTCCATTACTAAATTTTGTTTTCCAAGGCGAACTAGAAATAAATATTGACAGATGTTATGAATTACTAAAGGGGGGATTGTAGGATCCACTTTAATATATTTATGGAAGAAAAATAAACCAAATAAAATTTGAAACACAGTCTGAAGTTTTTCTTTATGGAGCAATTGAAATTTATTACTACTTTGATACACACCGGTAATAGGGTAACTGAGTATAAACGAAAGCATTTGCAAGTGTTACTGTAATAGATATTGAAGATTAAGAACATTTTATTTCATCATGCACTTAATCACAACATTTAAGAGAATCTTTCAAAGTCTTGGAAATATTTTTCATTTTCTATATATGGGTTTAATACTCAGAAAATGAAGTTTATCTCTGAAATGATCGATTTTATTTTACCATCATATGTAACGAGAGTTCAGCGCAAGTCTATTGCAAGTGTCTATATATTTACAATTCCCGTTTCCGTCGGTAAAAGGGGAGAAAAAAAAATACAAAAAAAATTTAAACCGAATCACAGATATCTTTTTTTCATAAGAATAGATTCATACCAAAACATGATAGATATTGTTATTATTTGAAATTTCATGATGAAAATTTTAGCGCCTTAAACACAACAAATATGTCCAAAAAATTTGTAGTCAACTAAAAACTCGATATGGGTCATTTTTCTACCGTTTCCATAAAATAATGATACAGAAATATCGTTTTTTTGTATAGAATAGTCTGTCAAAATTTCATTTAAATCGAGTATTGAATAAAAAAGTTTTGGAATGTTAGTTGATTCTTAAAAATGTCCTATAGCTCACATTTTCGACGTCTGGATTTTTTTGGCGTTGCGGATAAAACAACCCTTTTTACGAAAACATAGACATATAGACGAATTGAATATTTTAAATTTTCCTTTGTAGAAATTTTCAATCTATTTAACCAAAGGGTTTTAGTATAAAGTAGAATTATTATCTACATCAAATTTGAATTTCTTGTTTAGCATATATTAAGTGAAATTTTGTCCCATGCAAAACTTTAAAATGTCTTCAAAAACGGTCGATATAATGAGTTGAATGGATTGTGTTGCTTAAAAGCATGACAAACAAATTTAAAATACAACTCAACATGTATATTTGTTAGAAAATATCTTACTTTGAAATTTGATATTGAAACAATTTTTTTCGTTTTCACACGCCTGTCGAAAGACCGGCCAGCGCAAAGGCGCCATCTTCTTTGTTGGAAGCATAACTCTGTCATCTTATGCCCGATTAAATGTTCCTCTAATGAATACAGAGTGCAATGCACGAGATCCGTAGCTCTACCTTGTTTAATTCTCGAGTTATTGTCCTTTATTGTTTTTTCATACTTGGACATCCGGCAGTGTAACGAGCGTATCTTGTGAAAATATGTCACCTTGTACTTTTTTTTTTAACTCGGGAACTCGTCCTAATAAAGCAGATATGGGATCAACCACATAGACGTCTTACCAGAATTTTTCGAAAATCTTAATTTGATCTAAGTGTACAATTTATGAATAACATGTTTTACAACATTTTGGCAACTAATTGATTATTATTTCAATACTGTTCTACTACATCCATGTAAAGTGTGAAAGTAGTCTGATGGCGAGATGGATTCACGGTCAGAATGTCAAAATTACCTATAAAATCCCACTCGATCTTGTTTCTAACGAAATGTGCTGCATCTTTTTTCTAGATTACTATTTTGAAGTTATTTATTATTGTAAAGTTGACTTGGTATCGGTAGATTTTGTGCGGTGAGCCGTGATATCAACTTTTTAGTGTTAGATTCTCATGCCATTTGTTCGAAATAGATAAAGCAGGTTAAAATAACGCTTTAAGAAAGTTTAACATTTACCTTTTGAACCAACGCTAATGCTTGTCTTAAAATGTAAGTTCACTCAAACATGTACTTTCATAATTTCAGTGAAGGGATCAGGTTAAATTTCTATCATTTGCTTTTTAATTATGACCGATTTACCTATGGTAATGGACTCAGCGCCTACGTCAAAGCTCAGTTTTCAAAAAACACCTATATAGTTAGATTTTGCGTCGGCCGCCACCATAGCGCAGTTGGTTAGGCTTAAGACTTCCAATCTGGAAGTCGTGGGTTCGATCCCCGGTGGCGGCAAATATCCTTTCCGACGTTTGTCTCTCACCAATGGGCAGATAATCGTAAGCCTATGTGAGATAGCAATCGGAGGCTAGGAAAGGGTGTAATGGTAGTACGGGTGAAAGAAATACCAGGAATCCATAGTTAGGTGCTCCGGCCGCCGCGATATAACTGCGAAATTGTTTAAAGCGGCGTTAAACCCATTCAAACAAACAAAGATTTTGCGCCATGAGCCGTGAAATTTACTTTTAACGGTTATATTCCCGTGATATTCTTTCAAAATAGATAAAACCGGTTAAGGTTCAGGTAAAGTGTTTGAGGCCCAATTTTAAAACACTTCATTTGCCAAGAAAAAGGCAAATGTCCAGGTACATTATATATCAAATTGAAGTTGTTTATGAGCACAAGCAATTAAGCAACATAAGACTGCCATAGCTATAGCGGTATAGCAAAACATTGTGGAAAATGGTCATTTTGTACAGAACAAGCAACTGCATGACTGTTGGATAAAATTGGCTCATGTTTTAATAAATTACAGTCTAAAGTACGACCCAGGTATTGCCACAAATGTTGGTATAAAACTCGAGCCCAAAACGTAGTTATGCAAGCAATTTATTTTGACTTATTTTGTAAACACATATGTCATATATGCCATTCTCATTTTGTAAACGTGTAGATCTTTTCAAGGTACGGTGTGTTATCACAACATAAATGGAAATTAATAGTTTATTTACCTGTAAGGTTGTTAAGCAATATATCAATTTCTATTTCACTGAATGATAAATATATAGTAATTTATTATAGATCAATGAATTCAAAAACTGTATTTTGAAATAAATTGCAGAAATATTTCACAATATTATGGTGTGCTGTTGCACCATACCTAACATCTTTTTTGAAAACAGACCAAACCGGTTTGACAAGTATGTTGACAAAATAAAGTGAAATTGATTGTTTCAAAGGAGCTTTTTGAGACCGAGTTTTATATCTAAGGTTGTAGGAGTACCTGGGTAGTACTTTAGAGTGTACTTTGTTAAAATATGAGCCAATTTTATCCAACCATCATGCAGTTGCTTGTTCTGTACAAAATGACCCTTTCCCACAATGTTTTGGCTTTACCGCTATAGCTTTGGCGGTCTTATGTTGCTCAACTGCTTGGGCTCAAAAATAGCTTCATTTTTATATACAATATACCTGGACATACTGCTTTTTCTTGGCTAATGAAGCGCCCTTAAAATTGGGTCTCAAACACTTTACATGAACCTTAAACAATACCTAAAAAAGATACAAATTACCTTTCAAATGAAACGTATTGCTTGTGTTAGATCGTAAGGTTTACTCATTCAGTTACTTTCAAAGTTGAAAAGGAGGGATCACGTTTAATTCCTACCATATGTTTTATAAACATATCCGATATACCTATGGTAATGGACTCAACGCCTAGGTCACAGCTCAGTTTTGAAAATACACCTATAACGAACACGCAATGTTGGTACCGAATTAAGGGTGAAAGATTATTCAACGTCGAGTCCGCTTAACGTAACTTTACCTGAAATACCATCTATCACTAGTATTTGACGTTACGTCAAAACATTGATATTTTTTAGAAACTTACATTTTATTCTCTCTATATATAACCGACCACTTAACCCGGATGTTCTCCTGTGCCTATCACATTTGGGCATATCGTTGGCTTTCCAAATCAACAATGTTTATTCTACAGGTCTCCTATTGGGAAGTCACGTGCCACCAAAGACCAATGAGTTATACCGTTAGTATTGATCTATTCCATGTTAAAGTCAATCTGATCTAAGCCTTCCGCCTCTCATGTCGGCGCCATGAGGGATGGACAATTAATAATTCAAACTGAAAGAAAGCCACTCCGGCCAAGCATAATTTTAAAAGAAAAATGGCGCTGATGGCGATCATTCACACACACTCAGCCATAAATTACCGCGGCATTTGAGGCATCGAGTGTAATTGCCAATTTCCAGTGGCGGCGTGTTCAAAACCGGGACTAGCGTGCCACAAATAGCACACAAGGTCGTCCCATGAGCGTACTTTAATTTGTCGTTTGAAATATGTAAGGTAGCAACAGGTCCAAAACTTTGTCGACATTATACATGTAACTACCACATGAAGCTGTTTTAGCCTACTTGGAAACCACTCCGTAGAAAATGGTCAAAGAAAACCAGTTACCAATAATTACATTTGCTAGAGTGCTTATCTCCCCAGACTGCATAATAAGTTTTGACAAAAATGCTAGACCGGGAACTGTTCAGCTGATGATGGCTCGGATGAAATGTTGTGGCTGTACTGGTGTGAGAAATGACATGAAACTATTAGTACGTGCACCAGCCGCTGTGAAATATATGAACTGCAATAATGTTGAAAGTGGCGTAAACTTATCCCATACAAATCAATATAAGAACGTGACCTTGAATAATTTACCTCTACTGCAGTATTTGTTACTCGGTTAAACTAGAGGATTGTAATTATCACGGGCCTGGCGTCAGGAAAATAACAAATCAATTTAAATTGTACATTAAACCTTATGTTTCAATTTATTTCACTATCATAAAACATGTATAGGGTTAATTCACGTTTTTGAGGGCGTTAACATTTGCAGAGACCCTCAAAATGGTTTAACGCCCGAGTGCCTCTGCAAATGTAAACGCCCGAAAAAAGCGTGAATTGACGCTATTATTGCATAAAAAGATAGATAAGAGTATAAATTTAAACAAAAATTGCGAAATAATTTCATAGACACGATATATAACCAGTTTCAAACCTACTTATTAGCGGGCATGCATTACACCCTCCATCTTGTTTATACCGACGTTGCTTGGTAAATTTATGAGGTCGCACAATTTAACGCGGGATTTAGAGCAACATCTTTAGGTAAGCTCTATAATAATGTTGGACAAGGAAACTGATAAAGTTTATAGGCCTAGACCGAGAATATTCAAATTAAAAAGCCGGTCGTTAACGGCACGTGAAATTACTGATTAAATTGCTGATTAATCCACGTTTTCTCTCGTTAACGCCCGGGTTGTGTCCGTTTACGTATGCCTTTAACGACCCGAAAACACACATTTTATGCAATGATATGGAATAAGAATCTATACAAAGACACTAAGTGTTGCTTAACTACATGAAATAAGATGGATGGTAGAGTGAATGACTGGGCCAATTTACTTTAAAAGTCAAGTTATAGAATTGTCCCTATAAACATGCAATATACATAAAGCATAAAACAGGACAAATGGAAAATTATTTAAATCCAATCAATACCATGGTCAAAAGCGCTATTGTTATTGCAATCCTCGCATCTTGAGCTTCAAAGCTGCAGTTCAAAAGCTTTAGATTCACATCTTTGATAATTCTTTAATAATTGATGGCATCTACCTTGAAAGTAAGGATGGCACCAAAGGAGCGCATATCTTTTAATCTGTGTGTATAGAATATATAAATAGAGGGTTTAGGGAAAAAAGAAAGAAAACGAATGCTTTCTATCTCTTTGACTCATAATAAGATCTTGTACAAAATTAAACTAGTCCAGCAGCGGATCCAGCGTTTCTGAAAAGAGGGTTCGATGTCGGCCTAGAATCCGAGTAATTAGTTCCTTAGTATCCCTATCTAGACCTATATAAATAGGGATCATAGGCTATGGGAATGATTGCTCAAACTCTGTACTTTAGAATGATTTTATATCCAATGATTAATGCCCTTGAAGGGCGGAGACAAAATAAAACAGATTAAACTTACATTTACTTACTTCTACAGAAAGTCGACATCGGATCGTATATCGTAGGTTGGTTACCAAACCCTCGTAACCTCAATTTGTCCCAACTGAAATTACGAGGTTTTAGAAACCAAAATTTGAAATATGTTCATTTTCTTCGGGCACGTGAACCCTTTTGGTTTTGGGGTACAGTTATTTGCACGCATTAACGATAATTGCGGACCAACCTTTGAAAGTAATTTCAAAGTTGATACAGAGGGCCCGGTGTTCGTTCTACCCCTCCCCTGAACCCCCTATGGATCCGCCACTGTTGTCCAGTGTAAATAAGCCATCGGTGATACTTTTCATTAGATAAATTGTGAGAATCCTTCGCCTTTATTAATTTAACAGAAAAAAAACATGTGAAAAGTGAGAAAGCAGTTAAGCTTATTATCGATATCTTAAAACTATGTCCATTCCGTCATTTAATTTCCTTTTCGGTGGTAGATAAAGATTTAGTAACGAGAGTTACCTACCTTGCTAGAGCATTTTTGGTAACAAAACCGAAAATGAAAGGAACAAAAAACACGCAAACAGTCCCATAGTTAACAAGATTGTTAGTAATTATTTTTCTTATAAATGAGTCCTTGTAATAATAAATGCCAAGTTCATTTTCAACACGTGAAATGGCAAGAAGCTGTCTCTGTCCAAATTTACTATATTTCGGATATAAAATAATCCGGATATTTTCTCTCCCGTTATTGCAGGAAACATTCAACTGGCGTATTCTTTCCTTACAATATTTGATTGCCTTATGAGATTGATAGAAATTACCAATTCGCTATTTGACTTTTTACAATCCCACGAGAAAATTTGACAGAGCATCTCAGAGCTCCAGATAATTTTTTGAGTCAAGGGGTATTTACCCCTTATAATTTTTTTCAGGGGGTATTTTTCAATAAAGCTTTCAGCAGACGGGGTATTTCGGAGGTTGTCAAATCACGGATTTCACGAAAATCATGGATCACGAATATCATATATAAATAACAAGGAACGGGTGAAATATTACGGAAATCACGGAAAATTATTTGGTAAATTACAAAGATATCACGGATCACAGATTTTCCTATCATTGAAACCCGAGAAATCACGGAAATCTAAAACTGGAAGTTTAATAAATCACGGAAATCACGGATTATCTTCAACCGGACAATCTAGCCCTACACAAATATATATCACGGAAACAAGGAATTTCACGGAAATACTTTCCTTTTGAACATCGGTTATCCAAAAAAGAAAATGAAATTAAGTAATGTCTATTAGAAACGACAACGGTTTTTAGCATAACGACGTTGTTGATAATTGGACGTCGTATCTATGGAATAACGTTGCTTTTTTCATAGATAAAGTTGTTGCCAAGGATGTAAAAATGCAGAAGTAGAAACAACATTAAAAGTTGTTGGTTGTTGGCGCCATCTGAAGAAAAACATAGAGGGATACATGTATTCAAATAATAGAAAGAAACAAGAGGTTTTAGAAAATGTAGATGGGGGCTTCTGGTAAAGTTTACACAGAGTTATTTCCGACAGAAAAATGTTCTTGTCCGATACCAAATGGTGCCTGTTGTCATTTAATGGCAGTAAAACTAGCCATGAAAATGAATGTTAACAGTCAGACAAAAAACATCAACATTGCTTTGTTATTGAAAACTATGAGGGAAAAAAAGAAACAAGACAGAAAACAACCACGCCAATGAGATGTTGATGACGTAATAGAAACAGAAATATCGGAACATGATAATTCTAGAGAAGAACCGATGACAGTCACTGTGCCAGATATTGATGAAGAAATGGCTAATACATCTGATGCAACCCAAGCTAAACAAATACGTAGGAGTATTGAACACCCTGGAACCAATATGTGCACGGAATCTATAAATAGAATTCGCGGTGAACGGCTAGACGCGGTGAGCGGCTAGACGACTCTGTAATTGACTGCGTATATAATATGTTAAGCAAACACCACATAGCCACATTTTACATAAGACTGATGAACAACGATATGCAGCCTAACGGGAATGACTGTGGATTATATGCTATAGCATTTGCCACATCCTTAGCATATGGACTGAGGTAGAATATAACAACGATCAGCTTAGAAGTCACCTTTTGGACTGTATACAAGACGGGGTTATGAGAGAGTTCCCACATAAAACTGTTAAAAGGGGATCGGAATATATTCAATCGCACAATTACCCTGTTTATTGCAGCTGTAGAATGCCGGACGATGGTTTTTCATTTAAATGTACTCAATGCCAGAGATGGTTTCATCCAGAATGTCAAGACTTTAAATTGAATCAAAGACAAATCAAAAAGTCGAAAACAATCAAATGTAAACTTTAGACTGTAGACAATAAAATTTTATTCAGTTGCGATTTTGTTGCTTTTGTATTGTTTTTATTTAGAAATGACGGACAAGTATAGAAATCACGGAAAAATATCAAAATCACGGAATTTATTCAAAAATAAGGAACCAATTACGGAAATCCGACCAAAAAAGTAATGAAATATTCGAATCCGTGATTTCCGTGAAGTTCCGTGATTTGTCAAGGGCGGGGTATTTCCGTGTTAATTAATCTTTTACAAAAGGTTCCCTTTAAATTTTAAATAAAAAAGAGACAAAGATAAGAAAATTGAAAGACAGTGATAATAAAGAAAAATACAGAATATGCGAAAGCACATCTCGGACTTAAAAGAAATATTTTTTAAGTGTATCTGTAGAGTTGTTTAAACTTAAGTACCAGAAATAGTATCACCTGCAGTAGGCTGCTACATGTAAGTAGCCATGATCTGAATGTGAATTTTAAGAGGAAATGCTAACTTAGAAAATGAATAAGATATAATACATCATATAATAATTTTTAAAAGGGTTTCATAACTTTTGTTCTAGAAATAATAAGATCTGCCTAGTTATTATTGACTGGTTTAAATTTTTGGAAGAAAATATTAAAAAGAAAAAATCTTAGATATAACACAAAATGTCTTATTTTTAATTGTCAAATTTTAAAGGGGTATCCTAACTTTTGCTCTAGAAATAATAAGATCTGCTTAGCTTTTGTTGGCTTTCTTTGATTTTTGGATGAGAAGGAGAATTAGACGAAAAATATCTAGATATAAGACAGAATTGTATTCTTTTAATAGTCAAATTTTATAGGGGTGTCATAACTTTTGTGAAAATAACGGGTTGTCATAACTTTTGTTAGTCAAATTTTATAGGGGTGTCATAACTTTCGTAAAAAAAAAGTTTGGTGTGTCATAACTTTTGTACCGTCGTCTGCAAAACGAAAGTAATATCGAGAGAAAAAATGGAGATACTGTAAAATTTGTGGACAAACAAAAAATTAATGGGGGTGTCGTAAATTTTTTTACTTGAAACAATGTCACCAGCTATCTTTACATTGAGGGGAATTTAGGATTAAACATTATTTTTGCCTTGGGAAGAGCTAAATGGGCTGGTAAAATCGAAATTTTAATAGGAAAAAATGTCATAGATCTATTTGAACAATGACAATTCCAAAGATGTCATTAACAATTTGGGATTTTGGATGGAAAATGAATTTTAGAAGAAAAATACTTTGGATCTAATGAAGAAAAGACTCAAACAAAGACACCAAAACAAGCTGTGAATGCACGCAAATTTTAATTTAATATGGGTTTCGAGTATGCACACAAAAATTAAATGTCGTCTGCTAGGTATAATTCACTTTTTTTTCACTTACGGGGATTTTTTTCCTAGGAGAGATTTAGCGAATCTAAATGGTGATCACGGACGAAGATTAAGATTTAAACAAATTACTTTGACTCGCATTTTCGAACATCAACCAAAAACATTTGCAATGTACTGACAAGTCACCGTAGATAAAAGGAAATCTTCTATTCTCGGATATGCGCGGAATTTAAAACTCATTACCACTCTGCAAGTGACGTAATAAGAATCTTTCTAAGTTTTAATTGGGCGAGGAGGTTCACATAGTTTTGGATTAAAGAGTATACCGTGTACTATTTTTACAGCATAGAAATCTATTTTTAAACTCCTTGGGGTTTCCGTTGTATTTTTGTTCTCACCCCGTCGTTTTTCAAACTCGGTACGCTAAGTAAAGATAAACAAAGCATTTTTACTAATTTTGATGCGTATCTGTACGCATTTTGATACATATCTTAGCGTATTCTAGCCAATTGGTAGCGTAAAGTACGCAGATACACACCCTATCTGGAGCTCTGGCATCTGACTTGCTCAAATGTTGATTATTATTTACCATATGGTAAAAGAAATACATTCTTATCTGTCAGTTTTGTCATTATTATACCCCCTACCTACAAAGTAGAGGGGACATATTGGTTTTACCATGTCTGTCTGTCCATCCATTCATCCGTCGATAGACCTTTTTGTTTCACACAATCAATAATTCAGATTAGCTTTTGCTAAATTATTTCTATCATGTAAAAGGTTCATTCATTTATGAGAAAACCTACATTTGCGTCATTCCTGTTGGCATAAGCATTTGTTTGACAAAATTTAACCTTGGTCATATCTCTGTCAGGGTTGGCAATAGACTGGTCAATTGGAGTATTAACCAGACCAGTGGTCAATACTGGTTTTAACCGATCAATACTGGTCAATACTAGTCGATTGGTGGTGATTGGTCATTTCATATAACCATCCCCTGCTATCTTGCCATTATGTACCATATTCTTGTATTATGATAAAATAGATTAAATAATGAAGGCAACAATGATTAGTAGTGTTGTAATATTGATAAAAGTAGACAAGATATTCCATTTTGAAAGGCTAATAGCAGTCTGATCAGTACAGTGGTTCATTGGTGGTCGATTAGTCATGAAGTCATTATACAGTATTACTTTGTATAATACAAATGTAGTTGGTCAATGGTGTATTTTATTTAAATAACTAAAGAGTAAACGAAATGATGGAGAGTTATAGGTATAATTTGACAGTCATTTAAAGGCCAAAATATTTGTCTGTAAAACTGAATGACTGTTTTAAGATCTATTTGGATCTACCAGGGACCAACACAGGTTATACTAATTCATTCTGGACTGGCCTTGTGATTGCATTGGTGTGTTTTAGACTCTTAGTTTTATTAATACACAATTACTTGTCATGGAAATCATAGCAATTATGCTTGACAACTGATGGCAATTTGAAATGTGTGAAAGTGTGCCTCAAATTTGATAAGTGTGAACCTATGCAAATTCATGGGTTTTCATTAGAAGTGACTTAATAGCCTTTTCCATGATCATAGCCAGCATATTGATAAACCAGTTTATCTGTGTATAAACATGCATAATATACACTATATAGCTTACAGTAATAAACACTTATTGACAACTCAATCCTACTCAGCCAATTAAAATATTCAATTATCCAGTATTGACCACCTGTTTTATGTTCAGCTATTTTTGGGGTAGCTTCCTAACTTGGCATTCTACCTCGTGAACCTCGTTCACGAGATGTCAAACCCTTTCTTTAATGAGGATAAATTGACATGCGTTAAACGGTTATTCGACTCTATTCATGGATTTTATTTGAGGAACCGGTGTAACAGTGTAACGTGTCCCCCTGGGTAACGTGTCCCCGGGGACAGGTTACCCCGGGGTAACGTGTCCCCCCCGGGGTAACCTGTCCCCCCCCCCCCCCCATGGAAAACATTAATTCTTATTAAAATTTTAATTTTTCATTCATGCTATTTTGTATAACTTTAAATCAATTTTGAAAAAAAATATTAAAAGTATAACTTTATTTTTGAGTTGTTTTCAATTCTTCAAACCAAAATATAATTTGCTTACTATGATTTTCTAATCAAATCAATTTTCTATTTCTTTTTTTTATTTTATTTTTTATTATTATCATAATAGTCAATTTTGGTATTTCATGTAAATATTTGAAAGTTTAATGAAAAAAATATAAAAAAAAAAAAAAAAAATTTTAGTGGGGGGACATGTTACCCTGGGGTAACCTGTCCCCGGGGACACATTACCCCGGGGTAACCTGTCCCCCTATTCAAAAAGCTTTTAGTCATTTGATTTCACCTTCCAGTCATTCATTTTTCTTAAGAAATTATCAAATGATATTCATTGAAAAATATTTCAATCATTTTTTTTAAAATTGATGCTTTTTTAAAGAAAAATCTTAGCGCTTGCACTTTTTTAATTTTTTGCAATATAACTTTTGCAATATCTAAATTAATAAAGTCTAATAAAGTCTGTAGTTAGATTGATTAATAGCATTTATTAACATATCATGTTAACATTGCAGTTTTCATAAGAAAGCAACATGACAAATTCATTCAATACTTCTTCTTTTGAAAGGGGGACAGGTAACCCAAGCCTGGGTAACTTGTCCCCGGGGGACAGGTTACCCCGGGGTAACCTGTCCCCCTATTTCAAATAATTTTTTCTTTAAAGATATTACCTTCCATTTGATTTTTTTTTAAGAATGTATGGTATGATATAATTTGAACATTCCCTCAAAGAATATCTATGTTAAAATATATTTTGAAATGTGTTCCTTTTTCAAGAAGATTCTTCAGTGGATATGTATGTTTATATTTCTTTTTTTGTTCCCTTTTTAAGAAAGATCCTAGCACTTGAATATTTTTTATCATTAGAATAAATAAGAAATTGAAAATGTTTTGGTAAATTTGTGCACAGATCATTGTTGACAACCTTTTAAGAGGTGGGACAGGTTACCCAGGCCTGGGTAACGTGTCCCCGGGGACAGGTTACCCCAGCTTGGGTAACATGTCCCCCCCCCCTACATACACATACACTCACAATAAATTTTCTAATAAGTGAATAGCTAATTTCTAAAACAGTTTTGATATAAATGAGACAAGTTTGGTTAAATAAATCCTCATTAACAACCTTTTTTGTGTTTTTTCACTGGGTTAACAGGCCTTGGTAACATGTTTCAGATACAAGTGACCACAGCTTTGGAAACCTTACCCCCAAACAATTTGAAATATTGTTAAATAATTGAAAACATATGGGTTTATTTTTGCAAATATCATTGCTGACAGCATTTTTGGGGAAGGGACAGGTTACCCAGGCCTGGGTAACGTGTCCACGGGGACAGGTTACCCCGGCTTGGGTAATGTGTCCCCCCCCCCCTACACGCAAAGAAAAAGATTATGCTTTTGAATAATTTTTCTAAAGACAAGATCATTCTTAGATATGTCCATGGTCATGATGACATTAAACAATTATTTTTCTAAAAAAACAAGTTTAATTATTTTAATACTTATCATGAAAAATATAAAAATCCTTCCAAACTGAAACAGTTCGAAAAACAGATTAAAATCACATACAGATCAAAGGAAGAGACTTGTAACACATAGAATAAAAATTTCTTGGTAAAAGAAATGTGACTAAATATTATTTTACAATACTGTAGGGGGGACAGGTTACCCCAGGGGGGGACAGGTTACCCCGGCTGATTTCTAGGGTAACGTGTCCCAGGGGACACGTTACCCCGGGGTAACCTGTCCCCGGGGACACGTTACCCAGGGGACAGGTTACCCTGGGACACGGGGATTAGATCTACTTAATTGTTTGCAAAAGGTAGAATTTTATCCAAAAATGCACAGCCGATATTGAATAATAATCTTATTCACCTTTTTTAATCAACAGGGTCTAGTTTAAATTATTGATACAGTGATTGTAATTTTTAACGAGAGCTTGCCCTAAGATTAGGGCATTAAGAATTTTTGCGAATGTTTTGAGATGATACCCAGCTGTGCACGTGCACGGCTAACGTTTTCATCTTGAAGGCAGGGCTGATTTAATTGTTTCCAGTTTTTGTCTTCATTTCTCGTCGACTGGTCGCCATAAAGTTGTAACAAGAGCTTGTTCTGAGGCGGTTACGATCTTTTGGTGACAGAGCGGCTATATGCGGGACTATAGAATCCTTGAAAACAGAGAATAAAACAACATTCCGAGAATCGGGAGTCATTTATTGAGCAATTATTAATCAAATAAATGTAGAATTCTTTGCCCGAAATTCACGTTCTGCAGTCTGAAAAAGAATGAATATCAACAATTACTTTACATTTATGGATGAAATTCAGTAAACTGAGTTCATAATGGAACCCAGTTCGACATCCGAAATGTCCATTTTGTGCTCGCTATTCAACAGCTATCATTATGAATACATTGGTTGCAGAAAATCATCTAATAAAAGTATTCAAATCGTAAAATAGCATGTTATGTCGTATATAAAAGTCGATTTCGCCGTAAGAAGGTCTTTGTCGTCCCATTCTGTGTTAGGCAGTCTATTTTGTATTTTAGGCCAACCCCCATCGACCAGTATTGACCACTTCAAGGAGTATTGACCGGGGCGGTTTTAACCTGTTTAAACCACCTGGTTAAAACTGCCCTGGTCAATACTTGCCAACCCTGATCTCTGTTGTTATTGAAGATATCTTCATGAAACTTGGCATTAGTGTTCACCATCAAAAACCTATCCAGTCTTGTTGGGGTAGCTCTGGCAGCATTTTTGTAAGATTTAGGCTCCTTTTTTAGCTCACCTGAGCACGAAGTGCTCAAGGTGAGCTATTGTGATCGTAGAATGTCTGTCGTGCGTCGTCCACACTTTCTGTAAACATCTTGTCCTCCTAAACCAGTGGACCAATCTTGATGAACTTGGCAGGGATGTTCCTTGGGTTAAGCTCTACCGAAGTTGTTCAAATAAACAAAATCAACCCTTAACTTTCCCTTTACCCTTAACAAAAAGGGTGAAAATATGAAAATCTTCAAAATTCCTCTTCTCTGAAACCAGAAGGCAGACAGCTGTCATATTTGGTATGTAGCATCATCAAGTGGACCTCTACCAAGTTTGTTCATATCAAGACCCTGGGTTTATATTTGGGTCCATCCAGGTACAACCCTTTTTACATAGAATTAATGGGCGAAAATCTTTTAAAATCTTCTTTTCCCAAACCAGATGGCAGACGGCTTTCATATTTTGTATGTAGCATCACCTAGTGGGCCTCTACCAAAATTGTTCAAATTAAGACCATGGGGGGGGTCATATTTGGGCTTTGCCCGGGCGCATCCCTTTTAGCTCTTCTGAGCACGAAGGGTAAAAAAATGAAAATCTTCAAAAATCTTATTCTGTGAAGCCAGAAGGTCGACAGCTTTTATATTTGGTATGTAGCATCATCTAGTGGACCTCTACCAAGTTTTTTCATACCAAGACCCTTGGATCATATTTGGGTTTCACCCGGGCACAACCCTTTTTACATAGAATCATAGAGCTAATCTTTAAAATCTTCTTTTTCCAAACCAGAAGGCACACAGCTTTCATATTTTGTATGTAGCATCATCTAGTGGGCCCCTACAAAGTTTGTTCATATCAAGACCCTGGGATCATATTTGTCTCCACAGGGGCACATCCCTTTTAGCTCATCTGAGCTTGATGGGTAAAAATAGGAAAAACATTAAAAAATCTTCTTCTCTGAAACCAGAAGGCAGACAGCTTTCATAATTACTTTGTAGCATCATCTAATGGACCTCTACCAAGTTTGTTCATATCAAGACCCTGGGGTCACATTTGGGCTCTACCCGGGTGCAACCCTTTTTACATAGAATCAAAGAGCAGAAAGGCATATCCGTCTTGCTCTTGGCTGAAAACATTTCATGGTATTGATCTTATGAAGAAATTGTCTCCTTTTCGACATCTGCCTATTTAATTAATGTGATGACCCAGGGATCAAATAAACTCAGGTGAGCGATCTAGGTCAATCATGGTCCTCTTGTTTAATTGAATTTATCATTGCATTATCCAACATCTGTAGCCATGCATTTGCACTTGTAGATGGTGCCCTTGATTTTTTTGGTATTTGGAAAAGAATTCTGTTTTGTGTTAAAGAAAATTTATGTTTATACTCCTAATAAGGATTTCAGCTTGAAAGTCACCTTATATAAAATTGAGCATGTGTGTGACATTTTTAACAATTTCGATTCAAACATTGTGCACCATAGACGGTTCCACAGTACAATAGGAAGATTGGCTGTGTTTCTAGACACATCTAGACCTGATCTATCTGTAAAGTGTAAAGCAAAGACTCTGGTCAGACTGTGCAGATGCACAGGCTGGCCAGAGTCTTTACTTGGCGCACATTTCAATTGTTGAAAATGTGCATAGGCTCAGTTGGTATCAATGGTTGACCAATACCTAATAGCAGCAGCATTATTCAAGATGTAGTTTCAGAGATTCAAACCCACCAACACTATATTATTTGTTTTTCTTTTATTGATTTTGTCTCTGAATGATTACTTTTCTTCACATCATTCTTTCTTTGATTGACAGTTTGATGTCAGCTGAAGAGTTATGAAGGTCTCATGGTCTCCTCATGACCCTGATGTGTTCCTCACATACAGTCATAATGTTATCAATTTGTACAAAACTAAAGAATCTGGTGGAGAACCTGCCCCAAAAGGTATGCAATCAGGATACTACTGTAGGTGCTGATATTTGTAACCTTTCAGGCTAAAACCAACCATCTCATCTGGTTAGTGCTTAAGTTTCCTCCCTTGTCAGACAGTGCGGTCTTCCCAGGCTGACTAGGTCGGAATTTTTTTGCACTTACCATACAGTCATAATATTATTAACCTGTGCAAAACAAAGGAATCTGGCGGAGAATCAGTACTTAAAGTTATGTGAAGGGTATAACATGTAATTCATTTTTAAATTGGAAAGAAGGAGTCCCTATGACTCCCATAATTTTAAACAATAAATCCAAACCTGTTCCCAACTGCACATGGGCATTAAAGACACAGGTAGGAATATTGAACATTGAAATAATAGATTCAGAGCTTGGTTTAATCTTTAAGTTATTTTTACAGGTGCCCTGGCAATTCAAGGGCGTAACTACCATCATGCACATTACGTAAGTGCGCAATAGAAATAAATCCTCTTTTGAAAAATGTTGTTTATGAATGATCACACCATCAAAACTACAGCAGTAGATACCATGTTTTGAGCACTCACCAATGCTCAGTCAAATCAAAGAAAAGATGCAGACAGAGGACATAAATCTTTGTCACAGTCCACATATTACCTTTATCCTAGTTATGCTTAAGCAATTTTTTTGGCTTGTTTAGTAACAAACAAATTTTGGTCATTTTCACACTTCAATATGAAAAATACAAAAGATATATTATTGCTAAAATGATTGAATCCCAGGGACCGACATATTTAAAATATATGAGTTCTTTGTGAAAAATGTGCATCTTTGATGCAGGATGTATACAGCAAAATGAATCACAGAGTATATAAAGTTATTCATAATAAAAGTATTGACATTGTCCAAATACAGTTTTTGATAAAAAAAAGTTCTTTGTTTCAATTGCTTACAGGTAAATAAATTTTGAAATTTCATAGTCATGTTTCATGATAAAATGAATGGGAGAATAAATGATTAAGAAT
This sequence comes from Fragum whitleyi, assembly GCA_948146395.1. NCBI lineage: Eukaryota > Metazoa > Mollusca > Bivalvia > Cardiida > Cardiidae > Fragum > Fragum whitleyi. The sequence continues at coordinate 34,655,507 of OX411556.1, forward strand.
TTTTATTAAAAACAACAACAACAACAATGTTTATACAGGTATCCATTACTAGGATGTTACAAAAAAGATGTGGAATTTTATTTCCATCTTGGCCCTTCGATGGGAGTATATGCATAGACAGGCATAATCTTACACAAAATATTTGTTTATATACCAAATTACAGACACTGTAGGAAAATAAATAAATGGGTCTTCAAAAAACTGTTCTTACTGCCAGAGAATTGGGAATACCAATTTTCTCCAAGTGTCCAAGTGTCCCTGGACAAGGGAAGGATATTTTTATACTGGTCTGGCTCATTGGCTGAGTGGTTAGTGTGCTTGACTCGTAACCTGGTGGTTGTAGGTTTAAGCCCCACTGAAGGCAGGCAGTGTATATGAGCAGGACACTTTACAGACAAAGCCCCAATCCAACCAGCTGTTTCAGTGGATAGCATGGTTTAGAACCCATTACCTCTCTCTTTCTCTGTGTAGGATAAGATCTAGAATGAGTAAGGACCACAATGGAAATAAGTGTCATTCCACCCTTTATCATGTTATCCTCTAGTAAAAAAAAAAATAATAATAATAAAAATGAACCTTGTCCAAAAAAAGGTGAATATAAATGAATTTGGAGAAAACACTATTTTAGATGAAGAAAATGCTGTAATCCAGCAATTTCTTCATTTAAAGCAATGTTTTCTAATCCATTGATATAAAAATTGGGATAATTCATATCCTTGATCTATATTATTTAGAACCATTCCTTAGATTGTCTTTTTTTCTTGTCTCTGGACAAGTGGCTTAATACAAAGTCTTTGTCTGCAAGTAGAAAAGCTTGTGTTGGACAAGTCCTTGAAATATCTATGAACATTCCATAAATTTAGTCTTCCCTATTTTGTATGAATTTTAAATATATTGTATACAAAAACCTTTAAATAAATTTTGAGTGATGGAAAGACCATATAGTAAATTGAAGAAATAGTTTGAGGGATCCAGTCCTAATTTTTCTTGGGACACTCTAAATGTGGAAGGCTGACCTTTGGCTTTTGTACCTCTCTTGTACTGGAAAAGGTAGCCCATGCTGAAAACTTTAACTTTGTCTTGTTGTGATATAATTCAAATATACAATATATATATAATAAGGTGCTAGAATTGAATGTCTTAACTTTTACGCACTTGTGAAAACATTTGAAATTTCATACTTTTAACAATTTCAGGATCACTTCCACTGTCAGAAAGTCATCGAGCTGTATGTCTGACCACATTGTCTGATGTCAACTCTACCAAGGTATTTATTTGAGAGGCTTTTTATAAACTGCCAGAGTTGGTTGTGACTTGAGCACTGTTTGTTACAGTTTGTGTAAGTAAATAAGAGTGTAAGAAAATTTGGCTCTCTTGCCAGCATGCAAAGATGTTATCCTTCAACTCTTTTTCAAGGACAAACAGGTCATGAATTAGTTAAGAATGTAGAGAATTGAGTGCAACATATTTATGTCTCTATTAACCCTTGTAATGCTGAATAAATTTTTGCTAAAAATTTTTCGTCAAAATCAAAGGGCAAAAAGCACTGAAAGTCCCAACTGCAGGTCAATTTTTATTTGAAAAACTAAATCTATCGACAATTCTGGTTTGAAAGTGAGAAACAGGTGGTGTAGACTAACATCAGACTGCACATATGTGCAGGCTGATGTTTGTATATAGCTCCTGCCAAAGCAAGAATATTCCAGGTTCAGCATGACAAGGGTTAATCCAGTGCAGTAAAATTGTTGATTAAGATGAATGGTGAAAATTCAAATTGCGATTGATAAGATAATAAAGAATAATGATGATGTAGTAATTATAATCTTGTAACTCTATTTTAAGATGTTTATCTATGGATCTTTGGATCACTTATTGATTACCAAACTTTATGTAAAAGAATGATAGTGTGGTTTAATCAGTTAATTACCTAATCATCTTTTTCAGTTTGTATCATGGTACCCCGGTCAGACAACAGGGTATGTAGTGGCAGTAGGACAAGATGCAACTGGAAGGATCATTATAAGAGAGTATGTATTTTAACTATTACATTTAAATGTTTATGACAAAAATTAAGACTGATGGAGTTTTATAGAGGCTGATTTTATCCTTAGTTTGAATACATTGTGTGCTGATGGACCAAATATGGCCATATTACCTGTGGTAATGTTAACCCATTCCTGTTTTACAAAATTTTGGACCCGTCCAAATTCAAAGGTTCTGCAGACGGAAATTTAAAGTGGATTTAATTTGAAAAATAACCATTCAGTAGGGTAGAAAATAGTGTGGAAAAAGAAGAAATTGCTTGTCAGAAGCAATTTCTTCTTTTTATGCCCCCGTATCGAGAGATTGGGGGCATATTGTTTTAATCATGTCCGTCAGTCTGTCTGTCCGTCTGTCTGTCTGTCCGTCTGTACGTCCGTCTGTCCGAAAACTTAACCTTGCCAATATCTTCAAGCCTATTCAAGATACAAAGCTAATATTTGGCATGATGATAGATCTCAATGATCTGCATCCGCTTGTACCAAAGTCAAGGTCATGTGACAAGGTCAAGGTCATCTGTCAAGGTCAAACTTTGAAAAAAATGCCGTTACGGGGGGCATTCGTGTTTCACAAACACATCTTGTTTCACAATGTTTTCTCAATCATAAAATCACAGGCACGAAAAAAGCAGGTATTAAACAGCAAAGGGTTAAACGCTCAACATGTCATTTTGGACACCTCTAGCCATTGAGTCATGTAGGACCAAAAAAGACCTAGTAGTTCCGATTCATTGCAAGTGTATGTATGGTCCTAAATTAAAAACTAATAAATTTAGATTAATGCGATTTTCTTGCCAAGAATTATTTCAGCAAATAAAAGAACCATAACATTTAGGTAAAACATGACCAATAACCAAAAGGGACTATCTAGGAATTCGAGGAAGTCTGATCAGGGTCAATTCTCTTCTCACTTCCAAGATGTCCACTTTTTTGCACAATTGGCCACAAATGTGTGTCCCTCTTCAATGTGTACATGTACTTTGTTCTTTATCTACTACAGTAAAAAGCACTGTGAAATCAATAAGTTGAATGACTTTGGAAGGATATTGAATGATTTTATGGAGTGATTTTTGAATGAAATTGAAGGGAGTAATACAATATCCGAAATTGGACAAAACTATTGATATTTGCTGTTTTTGGCGAAGGGGATGTAGTAATGGTCTCCATTCGTCATTCCATCATTCCGTCACTCAACTTGTGCGGAGTATATCTCCTAAAGCTATCAACTTGAAATTTTATAGGTGGATAGATTTTATAAAGGAGAAGTGCAGTGCACAAGAACTACAACTTTTGCTTGCTAATTTTGGAGTTATTGCCCTTTTTATTTTAAAAACTTAGATTTTACCCAGAGCATATCTCCTAAAGTATAAAAGCTATCAACTCGAAACTTCATAGGTGGATAGATCTCATGATGGAGAAGTGCAGTGCACCAGATTTACATCTCTTGCTTGCTTAATTTTGGAGTTATTGCATTAAAATTGCCCTTAGTTATTTCACTTGCATAATTTTGGTGGTATTGCCCTTTGTTATTTTAAAGACATAGAAGCATCCTTTATCTATATTAGACTTCAGTTTACTATCAAGCTTTCCTGGTGGGGGATGTTTTTTCAAAACAGTTTATGTCTCTTCTTGGATGCTTCAAAATTAACACCGCCTATTAAAAACAAAAAAATCAGTTATTTTTTATTTGAGCAAGTTGTTAATGAAGTGAAGTGAACGTTTTTAGCTCACCTGAGCACGAAGTGCTCAAGGTGAGCTATTGGGATCGTAGAATGTCAGTCGTCCGTCGTGCGTCGTCCGTCGTCCACAATTTCTTTAAACATCTTCTCCTCCTAAACCAGTGGGCCAATCTTGATGAAACTTGGCAGGGATGTTCCTTGGGTCAAGCTCTACCAAAGTTGTTCAAATAAATGAAATCCATACTTAACTTTCTCTTTACCCTTAACAAAAAGGGTGAAAATATGCAAATCTTTAAAAATCTTCTCTGAAACCAGAAGGCAGACAGCTTTCTTATTTGGTATATAGCATCATCTAGGGGACCTCTACCAAGTTTGTTCATATCAAGACCCTGGGGTCATATTTGGGCTTTGCCCGGGCCCAACCCTTTTTACATAGAATTAAAGAGCGAAAATCTTTAAAAATCTTCTTCTCTGTAACCAGATGGAAGGCAGCTTAAATATTTGGTGTGTAGCATCACCTAGTGGGCCTCTACCAAGTTTGTTCATAACAAGACCCTTGGGTCATATTTGGGCTTTGCACGGATACATCCCTTTATCTCTTATGAGCATGAAGGGTAAAAAATGAAAATCTTCAAAAATCTTCTTCTCTGAAACCAGAAGGCAGACAGCTTTCATATTTGGTATGTAGCATCATCTAGTGGACCTCTACCAAGTTTGTTCATATCAAGACCCTGGGGTCCTGTTTGGGCTTTGCCGGGGCCCAACCCTTTTTACATAGAATCAAAGAGCGAAAATCTTTAAAAATCTTCTATAATTGAAACCAGCGGGCACACTGCTTTCATTTTTGGTATGTAGCATCATCTTGTGGGCCCCTACCAAGTTTGTTCATATCAAGACCCTTGGGTCATATTTGGGCTCCACCTGGGCGCATCCCTTTCAGCTCATCTGAGCATGATGGGTGAAAATGTGAAAACCTTCTTTCATATTTAGAATGTAGCATCATCTTATGGACTTCTTCCAAGTTTAGTCATATCAAGACCCTGGGGTCACATTTGGGGTCCAGCCGGGTGCATCCCTTTTTACATAGAATTAAAGAGCAAAAAGGCATATCTGTCTTGCTCTTCACTGAAAATGTTCCATGGTATTGATCTTAGGCAATTTTCTTCTTTTTGACATCTGCCTATCTAATAAATGTGATGTCCCAGGGGTCAAAGAGACTCAGGTGAGCGATCTAGGACCATCTTGGTCCTCTTGTTTAGTGTTTCTGAATGTTATGAGTGAGCCAGAATATATGAATAGAGAGTTGAGTGAGCAATTTAGAATGGTTTCATATGGGATGAGTGTCTATTTCACGTTGTTTCCATCTGTATCTGGTTTTGCTTAAATGCTGATGTTCTATGACATTCTGATAAGTGATGTTCTCTTATACACAGTTTCAGCCCTCATGGAGAAAATGATTTAGTTGGGAAGGAGTTCAGTAAGTACATTTTATTATACCCCCCACCTACGAAGTAGAGGGGAGTATATTGGTTTCACCATGTCTGTCTGTCTGTCCATCCGTCCGTCCGTCTGTAGACCTTTTCGTTTCCGGACTCTAACTCAAGAACCAAATGACCTACAATCATGAAACTTTATACAAATGTTCCTTATGACCCAAGGAAGTGCCCTATTGTTTTTGGGTCACATAGGTCAAAGGTCAAGGTCACAGTCAGCCTTTGTTCAATTTTTGTTTCCAGACTCTAACTCAAGAACCAAATGACCTACAATCATGAAACTTTATGCAAATGTTCCTTATGACCCAAGGAAGTGCCCTATTGTTTTTGGGTCACATAGGTCAAAGGTTAAGGTCAAAGTCAGCCTTTGTTCAATTTTCGTTTCCGGATAACTCAAGAACCAAATGACCTACAATCATGAAACTTTATACAAACGTTCCTTATGACCCAAGGAAGTGCCCTATTGTTTTTGGGTCACATAGGTCAAAGGTCAAGGTCATAGTCAGCCTTTGTTCAATTTTCGTTTCCGGACTCTAACTCAAGAACCAAGTGGCCCACAATCATGAAACTTTATACAAATGTTCCTTATGACCCAAAGAAGTGCCCTATCGTTTTTGGGTTACATAGGTCAAAGGTCAAGGTCACAGTCAGCCTTTGTTCAATTTTCGTTTCCGAACTCTAACTTGAGAACCAAGTGACCTTCAAGCATGAAACTTTATGGAAATGTTGCTTGTGATCTAAGGATGTGCCCTATTGTTTTTGGGTCATATATGTCAAAGGTCAATGTCACAGTCAATTTTTGTTTAATTTTTCATTTCTGGACACTAAATCAAAAACCAAGCGACCTAGAATCATGAAACTTCAGGCAAACGGTGCATATGACCTCAATATTTGTTACAAACACAACCTGCACTAATAGCACTTGCATTCTAACAAAGTGCTTGTGGGGGGTATAAGTCCGCTCTGTGACAGTTCTAGTTCTGTCAGAGATTTACCTAAATCTTGAAACCTCATTTTATGTGAGATGAGATTTTATTCACAAATTGACCATATTTCTCCTGCTATATGACACATTTGGTGCATAAATAAAATATTTTGAAATTATTTAAGAGATGTAAGAGATGAAGAGAGTATTTGTTGATTTCATGAAGGTATGAAACAAAAAACTAATCACACTGTATAAACAGCAGAGTGGATTCATATGTAAGTGCAATGTTTTTAGTTTCATACCTCCATGAACTTGACAAAAAGTCTCTTCAATTCTTATCATTTAATATTTTGAAGTAAACATGTAAATATTTACCCTTAAATTCATGGAGTATTTGTTGATTTCATGAAGGTATGAAACAAAAAACTAATCCCACTGTATAAACAGCAGAGTGGATTCATATGTAAGTGCGATGTTTTTAGTTTCATACCTCCATGAAATTGACAAAAAGTCTCTTCAATTCTTATCATTTAATATTTTGAAGCAAACATGTAAATATTTACCCTTAAATTCATGGATTTGGTATGGGACTTTTTTCTGTGGAAGCTTACTAAAAAGCTGTGTCATCAAAAATTATTTCATTGAGTAATGAAACCAATTTTTCAGCCTATCAGAACTAGGGTGACAACACCTAGAATTCAAGTATTACCTATTTTAACCCAATTTCATTATTTGTCTATTAACTTGTCATACTTTTATACACTTTTTGGTAAAATATGATTGAAGGAATACATTTTATTATGAGTTTCTTCAGGTTTAAGGTCAAGAAGATTAACTAGCATGCTAAAGGTGAATTTTATTAAAAATAAAAAAAAAATCTGCAAAGATCTAACATATCAATTCTCAGTTAACAACCAATTTATTCTAATTGTTTCTGTGGGTCAGTCAATGATATAAAGATCTCTGTCTATTTTCAGTTCCCAAACACCCACGGCATTGTATGTATTTAAAATGGAATCCGGTTCATCATAATTTAGTAAGTAGACAACAACTTGCTTATTAAGCCTTCTAATGCTGATAGGTTCCTATTCCAGACTCTCTGTCTGATCTAAGCCTAGACTTTAATTTAATAATTCACTAAAGTGGGGGAATATTGGGCTAGATTGGCTGAAAAATAAAAAAGAAACATGGTGATTTGTTTGAAATAAAACTTAAATTCAGGCAGTCTTGATGAGCAGTTGGTAGCGTGTCAGACTTTCAATGTAGAGGTCTGGGTTTGTTCTCTAACAGCAGCACACATCCTTTCTGGCTCTTGATGAGCAGTTTGATCTTTGGCTACAATGTTTATTTTGACCTATCTGTCTGAATACTTAGAAAGCTGCTGTCATAGTGCAGTAAGTAGCAAGTCAGACTGTCAATCTAGTGGTCCTGGGTTTGTTCTCTGATTGGGGAAATTATCCTTTCCAGCTCTTTGTCTGTCACCAATAGGTCATAGACCTTTGTGGGATAGCAGCTAGAGGATAGGAAAGGATGTTATGGTAAAACTGGTGTGAGAAATATCAGAAATCCATTGTTTGGTACTCCAGCTGTGGTGAAATAACTGAAATATTGTTGAAAGCACTTTAAAACCCCATTCAAACAAACTGAATACTTCTTCTCTTTTGTATTTCAGTTAGCACAAGGCCTAGAGAAACAAAGAAATGATTTCTGTATCTCCATTTGGGACATGAATATGAGATCTAGTTCAGAATTTCTGGGAGAGAGGCAGCGATACAGCTCCAATATCTCTGAACATGCTGTGATCAAACCTTTAGTAGAGCTAGGTAAGCCATGCAAAGTTGTAAATAAAAAGAAACAAATTTGGCAACTATAATTAAGATTTCAAAGGCTAGTGTTTTTCAAAGGTAGATCACAACTAATCCAGACAAAACTAAAGATCATTTCTAATGCTTTAATAATTTCAAATTATTGATAAGGTATTGTGTTGTCATTTATTTCACCTTCTCTTCACAATCTCCCATTTTTAAAAGTATACTGTAGAAAATAAGATGGAATAATAATTGTGCAAAAACGAGACATAAAATTGCTTGTAAGAAGCAAATTGTCTATTTCCAACAATGCTCTCTACTATGAATGGTTTTCAGTAATTTGCTAACTCTTATCCTGCTTAAATTAGATTTTGCTGCCCCTATAGACTGAAAATTTATTATAAGCTCTGTTAAACCCCGTTTGGACAAAGAGAATTGGATTTTGTTTCCAAGAATTTGCCAATTTTTCCAAATTGTAGAGATGCACTCCAGATTTTTTTTCCTGAAAATAAACTGTTTCTTACATTGCAGGTCTTGGGGAGACAACATCATCATTCGCCTGGTTCAAAAGGGAGCCAAAAACCTTCATCACAGGGATCGGTGGTAAAGCACTGAAAGTCTATGACACAAGAGGTAATCCATTCCCTTACAGTTTCAATTTTGACTACACTGAAGGAATAAAAAAACTTGGAAAAACCTGATGAGTAGTACCAACATTGTCCAAAATGCTTATCTTCCAAAAATCAAATTTTGAAATTTAGAGGTACAGATACAGAGGAGTATTATGGTTTTCACATTAAAATATATTATAATTCCTTTTTCATACCCTATCCTGTTGGTACTCATTTGAATCATCTCATTGAAACGTTTAAAATGAGTACCCACATCACAAGGTTTCATTGCTAAATAAGACTGTCTTTACCCCCTCTTATCTGACCCCAAGGAAAATTAAAAATTTCATAGACTAGAAACCTCTCAACTTCTCAAAGAATCAGACCATTATAAATTTTATGGTCTCGTAATGAGTTGAGTTGGAGTTTGAAAGATGAGTTTTCAGAACCACTGGATATTTTGAAAAAAATCTGTCTACCTTCACATCCCATGTCAGAGATTATTCATCCGTTGGTTGGAAATAAATGAACTAAAAAATAGTTTGCAAATCAACATTATCAAATTATTGCTTATTACAAATTATCATACAGTCAACTCTCGTTACAACGACCACGTTTGTTCCCGATAAAAATGTCGTTATAACGAAAATGTCGGTGTATTGAAAATCACCCCTTCAACTCATAAGTCAGTAACATTTTTATACAATATACACTTTTAAACGAAATAAATACTAATAGATTACCTTTGAATATCGATAAGATGACTTAAAAACTGAATATTAAAATTTGTTAATTATTACTTTTTGAAGAAATCCTTATAGATTTCCTTCCTTGATTGTGAATATTATTCTCTACAGAATAATAGTTTCCATTAAAATAGATTATGACAGTTTTTAAGCATGACTTATCTTCAAATCCAGACACAGTTGAATAATCAGAATTAATAATGGAATATTTTTGCTTTAATTTATCACAGATTGTCGATCTACCACTCTTTTGACAAATAACTCGACAACTAGTCCTGCGTTATATTTGAATGTGCAGATTTGAATTCTAAAATCGTATGTTTTTTGCTCAAAGAGAGTTGGGTTCGACGCCTCTTAGCTCTTTGCCTCAGCATTTTTTTAATAAATATAGATCAATGTAAAATGTACGACAAAGATGTTTGCCTAACAATCAAACAAAGTAAAATGACGACTTGCCCTTTTCGCCAAGAAAAAGCCCGGTAAAAAGTGTCCAAATTGTACTCGTCGAATGCAAAGTAGTGTAACCGTATCTTTTTGTAATTAAGTTACGATAATAGCACCCTCAACCATCCAACGGTTAACGGACGAAATTATTGTGTTCCGGGTGGTTTAATCGTCGATAATCGCCGAAGGGGAAAACTGTATTCGCACTTTAGCATAATTGAGCATACACGCGTACATTGTTGATTAACACATTACCGCGAGGTGCTAAAAATAGCCGCTGGGAATTTCCCAGGTACGTGTCGATGTATTGAATAATAACATATAGGGATTTTGCACTTTCGTTCCCTAATATTTTGTGTCGATGTCGGAAAACGAGAATTCCGTTGTAACGGGAGAAAAATAAACTGTGCAAATCCATTCCCAACAAATTAGTGTCGGTATACGAAAATGTCGATGTAACGGATGTCGATCAAACGGGAGTTGACTGTATATCCAAAAAATTCTAAAAAAGCCCCATTCTCTAATAAAACCCCATTCCCCTTTTCGGAGGTTGAAATTGACCATTTTGGATGTGACTTTACAAACTCTCGAGGCCCTTAATAAAGGCTAATACCCAAAAAATCAAGAGTACTGAAAATCAACAGAGGTTTTATGTACCTTTTGCCTAATCAAATTTTAACAGGGCTCCCACGCGTCAGGGAAAAGTCAGGGAAAAATGGATTTTTGAAAAAGTCAGGGAAATGTCAGGGAATTTTGTTGAGTGTCAGGGGAATTTGGAAAATAAGACAAAAGTCAGGGAAATGTCAGGGAATTTTGAAAAGCCTGTCAGGGAATTTTTCATTTCAGGTGTATCTAACATAAAGTCAGTCTCTAAAGATTTTATCACCAAATTATTAACTGAAAGGTCTAATGTCTTATTAATTTTAGAATAATTTATGTCCTTAAGCTACTTTATCTGTCACTGTTTGTAAGGTAATTTCAGTTTTGAGGTTCAAAGAATTATGCTTAGAGTATCGATGAATTGATTCTATTTAATACAATAACATGATACATTTATCTTCACCACGATGTGTAGTTAAGATGATTTCATAATTTAAATTCTTTAATTTTATGCACATCTTGAAATCTAATGGAGTTGTTGTAATCAAGCTTCAATTCTTTCTGCAAATCTGTCTAATGGTGTCAACAATACTAAAAAGATGTTGATCACATTTTCCAAAGTGGTTATGTTGGCTTCAGACTGGACCATCATAATTGAAAAGAAATCTGATCAAATCTAAATTTTAAGATCCTGTTTCTGTGGATCTTGAATTGCTTAGATGATAATTACTTGAACATGCCTTATAAGATTACATGATTATATTCTTTATAAAAATCCATTTGGTCAATGAAAGTATTCACTACATGACAGATTTTTGTCTTACTTATTACACATTGCTTTTATTTCGATATAACTTGTACAGTTACAATTTATAATTATATCTCAATCATGTAAAGGCTTTTGTTTAAACCTGTTTATGTATTACATCCATTGGGAAATAAGTGCCTCAACTTGGATTTATCCCCCACAACGTTTTCCTGGAAAATTGCCCAGTACGGCTTAAAATAATGTTATATAAGAACTAAAGGATGCAAACCTCTCTGCCATGGACGGCACTGTACCTCTCTGTCACAGACACCATAGGCTTTGACTTTTGATATATAATATGGGTACTTTTGCATTAGACCTACTAGTATTTGAAAAGTTTGCAATTGCATACATGTATGTGTACTTTATGTATTATTTCCTTACGTACTATTATTCCACCAATAACACTTTAAGGTGATTGTCATAAACTTTAAGGCCCTTGGCCTTTGTATTCCTGAGATAAAGTTTCTTTTGTAGTAAAATATCCTACACCATGACTTGAAGGTGTTCCAATTGAACATACATGTATTAAGCATGTTTTAGGTTTTCTCTTTCATAGTATTGCTCTTTACTTTTGAGCTATAACAAAGTATTAGATTCCTACTACATAAACTGATTGTCTTGTACAAACCCTACACCCTAAGGGCTTCCTATTTCTAGGGTGGTAGGAGAGGATCTCTGCCTCTCATAGGGCCTCTTTAGTAAATATGCATGCCCTCATACAACAAGTGAGTTTAGGTCTGCTCATCTTTCGATCAGAAGTTTGACCCCTACAGCTTCTAACATTCTTTGACAAGATTGAAGTGTGTCTCACAAATTGGTGAATGATAATCTATATTGGATGTGCAGCTTGATGTTTCAGATAGTACATCATATTTATAATGGCTAGATAAGTACCATAAATGGTTAGATTTTGAGCCGTTGTTCTATATATGAATTATTTTGGAAAGATGCTTTTAAACCCTACGCAAGCAAACTTGAATTAAGTAAATGTAATACATTGTATTATCTATTTACTATATAGTGCTCAAGATAGGGAGATTAAAAAATATTTCTAGAGCTATTTTATAATTTTACATAAATACACTTGATAAAATTAAAAATGAATAGAATAACATGTGCTGAAACGTCCATTAAATGTCAGGGAAAATCACTTTCTTGTCAGGGAAATGTCAGGGAAAAGTCAGGGAATTTTGGAACTGTAGGAGCGTGGGAACCCTGTTTAATGTTTTGCATTATGTTTTATTTTTGGCCATTTTTTCACCTGCTTAACAAATATCGATGGCTCATGGCATAACAGTGATAACTGCCTATATGTTTATAGGCAGTTACAACTGTTTGACACTGAGCCATTGATATGTAGCATAGCCTTTAATAAAAGCCAATTCCTTTCTAACGGAAATGTGATGATTAAAATAGAACCTTGGTGTTCTATTAGAGCATTAACTGTATTTTAATTTCAAAGGACAGTCTTCGCTGTGGAAAATCAAGTGACATAGCCATTTCAGAAAATCTTCAATTATTTTGTGAAGGTTATGGACCTGTAATAGTTCTGCAAAGTTTCAAAAATAATGAACTTTTACAGTGTTAACCGAGTTTTCCTAATGATTTTAATTAGGAAACCTCGGTCAACATTGTGAAAGATCATGAGTTTCAAAATGTTGCTGAACTGTTAAAGGTCCACAACCTTAATATGTGACAAGTTTGAATCAATTTGAAGCAGAGAAGGTGGGAAAGTGTCAAGAATTTGCTGGATGTGACAGATGTGTTAAAAACCGACTGACAAAAGAAGGGTATCAACGATCAAGTAGAAATTTAAACCCGTCAGTGCAAGTGTGTTAATGTGTCCATCCAAGAATCAGTCAGTCTGTCAATCAGTTGTAGAGGGTTCTAAAAATACAATTCAATTGAAAGTACAAACTTGTAAAATGTATTATTTCAGATTTATCCAAGCCCCATTTAATTGTTCACACAAAAGATGTCCATGGTTACTTATTTCAGATTTATCCAAGCCCCATTTAATTGTTCACACAAAAGATGTCCATGGTGTTTGTACAGATCCTTTACATGATTCGAGAGTAGCAGCCTACTCGGAGGTAAGGCTTTTGAATATCAAAAACCTCTTTATCAATCAGGGCCGTTTTACGAAAAAAATAATCGTAAGTCAAAATTACAAATCGATCCTGTTGTTTTCATTCAGGGTTTAATTTTGACATGTAATATCTCATTGGAATTGTCTTTAGTAGACGCTTTCAATAAGATGATGCATGGCAGAATACTATATTCAGATACAGTAGAAGCAACTTTAATTTATTACTTACGCAAAAAGTGAATGTAAGATGTTTAGTACAGCAGGCCCCAGGTCTGTTGTTTATAGAAAAATGTTTAATATTTATTTCATATCATTATTGAATGACAACGACCCTGATGACACCAAGCCTAGCAAAACCTCCCAGCATAGATCCACTTTATAAATACTTCTTTAATACATTCTGGTAGATTAATGAGACATAACATTAAATTGTCATTTGATAAACTCACCACTAAACCAGTGAAATAACCAAAAAGTTGATGTTGACTGAGGGGAGCCTGATAAACAAATGACATCATGATGTTGCATAGCAATCACATGCAAAATGACGTGCATTAAGAAATTTGGTACCAACTTCTCCACATTTGTCTCATTTTTGCATCAAAGAAATAGAATAATTGTTTGCTTTTTGAGCAAGGCCAATTAACACATTATTTTGCGAACACAACTTTATTTTCACTTGTGGGTTTATCACTCATAAAACTTTTATTAATCCATAAAGGAAATATAAATCAATCTGACACTGAAATAAATGATTATCCTCTCTCTATATATGATATTGATTTCGAATTTGATTTCAGACCCACACATCAATATGGGACGTCAGAAACTTTGATAAACCTGTATCCTTTTAGCTTTTTACACCATCAAAGAGTTATTTTGATTGCAAAGTGAATAGCAAATTAGAGTAGAGTAAAGCAAAAAATGAAAGTAAATATACATGGAAAAAAACCCTCTTTTTAGCAAAAGCTGTATCAGTAAAAACCCTGCGTTACCTAAGAAGCATATCAATTAACCAAGTAGCTAGGCTTGATTTAAATGAAAGATTGATCTTATATGCTTCATACACTAAGCGAAACAATCAACTGATACAATCTAATTTGAACCCCTTAACAAGCTGCAGATCCTTACAATACCAGCTGATAGACATGTGATAAATATAGACTGGTGCCCTACAAGGTTTGTGGATTTTTTTAGACATTTATGAATGCAGTGTTTAAGTAAGTTATCGTTTAGAATTTCAACACACAGTTTAGGGTCATACAATCCAAGGTTCTTTTCCTTACTTAATCATTCAGTTTTTTTCTACCCCCAAAAAACAATTTTACATTTCTTCACTCTGGATAAATGAGTACATGCAAGAATTGTGCTTTACCTGCAATTTCAAATGTGACCCATCACGTGGAAAGAGACCATCTGGGAGCTCCGTTAAATCAATATTTGAAACAGGGATTGGTTTTTATCTTATAACTATACAAATATCTGTATGAAAACATCCCGTATGATATTTTTTATGATATCACATAGTTATTTTTAGAACATGATATAATGTGGTTATTTTTAGAAACTTGCATTTCAGATAGAAACACCGACGAAAACAAGACTAATATAGGTTATAAGATAAATATAATACATTCTTAGTGTATTGTATGAAAAAAATATCAAACTCGGTTGTGAGAATTGATAATTGTCTCAGCAGAGCCTCGACAATTTTCAATTCTCCCAACCTCGTTAGATTTTTTTTTTCATATAATACACTAAGTATGTATTATATATCACCACAGGCCAAGGAGGAGGCCGAGTTTGGAAATTATTATAAGGAAAGGTAGAATTATCATTCCAGATTCAGAAAATTTGAAATTTGCGAAAAGTTTGAGACTTTTCTCATTTCACTGATGCTCCCTTTTTGTGTGACAGGTCACGTATGGATAATTAAAAAAGGTAGCTTACCGTTGTTGCAGCTCAGTTGATTGGGTATCAGACTTCCAATCTTAAATCATGGATTTAATCCTCAGCTGCTGTGCAGTTCTTTTCATTCCATTATTGGTCTTCTTCCAAATGGTGTATAATCATGTAAAATTGTTAAAAGGGGTGTTTATCTAAACCACATACAAACAAACAGATCAAAACGTATCTTGATAATAACTAGCTCATACTTAAACATGTTTATTTCCATGGTTAAAAAGTAATTGAATGAAAAAAAAAAGAGATCACTTGAGATGCAATATCTAAGGCTCAGTCATTGTGAAACTTTATATTTTTAATTATCTTAGCCCTTGGGCCAACTTATTTCTCGCCCGCTTTCGGGTCGGTTGTAGACTGGTCTCATGGTCGAATATCAGAACAGCCTATCCTAGGCTATTCTGATAGTCGATATGTGGACCAGTCTAGAGCTGGTAGCCCGCTTTCTGAGAGATACTCTTATGTTGCAGACAACAGTACCCGCCCAGGGTCAGAAATAAGTTGGCCCATTGTCATGCTGAACCCGAATATTCCTGCTTTGGCAGCAGGTATTAAAAAAAGATCAACCTGCACCCATGTGCACTTATCTATACTGCCAGACTTTGCTTTTTAAGCCAGAAATGCATAAAAGTTATATCTTAAGGTAGTGGACCTGTAAAAGTTCTGCAACATTTTGGAACTAATGAACTTTAACAGTGTTAATCGAGGTTTTTAGCTCCACTGGCTGAAAGCCACTGGGGCTATTGTCATAGCGTTGTGTCCGTCGTGCGTCTGTCCGTCTGTGCGTCCGGTCGTAAACTTTTTCTTTAAAAATCTTCTCCTCAGAAACTACAGGATGGATTTCAACCAAACTTCTCAGGAATGATCCTTGGGTGACCCTCTTTCAAAGTTGTTCAAGAAATTTTGATCCAATGAAAAACATGGATTTAATGGGCATGGTTAATTTCCAAATATGGTAAAAAGTGACTTTTCTCAGTTTCTAACTGATGGATACCAATTAAATTTTACATGAATTATCCTTGGGTGACCCTTTATCAGTCTACCAAAAATTATTGTGATCAGATGAAAAGTATGTATTTTATGGGCGGTGGTCATTTCTCTATATGTTATATAGTTGAAACTTTGAAAATCCTTTTCTCAGAATCTAACTGATAGATATCAACCAAATTTTACATGAATGATCCTTGGTTGACCCTTTATCAGTCTACTAAAAATTATTGTGATAGGATGAAAAATATGTCTTTTATGGGCAGAGGTCATTTCTCTATATGTTAAATAGTGGAAACTTTGAAAATCATTTTCTCAGAACGTAACTGATGAATATCAATCAAACCTCCTTAGTATGATCCTTGGGTGACCCATTATCATTCAGCCAAAAATTATTGTGATTTGAAGAAAAATATGTCTTTTATGAGTGGAGGTCATTTCTCTATATGTTATAATAGTGGAAACTTTGAAAATCATTTCAACATCAGTAGAAGCCAGAATATCTAAAAGTATAGTCAAAACTTAAATTTGCTATTACAAGAAATTCAACCCTGTGGAGCAACACAAGCCATTCATGGCTTTCTAGTTTATTGATTTCATTAGGAAACCTCAGTCAACATTGTGAAAGATCATGAGTTCCGATAGGTTGAGGAACTATTACGGGTCGGCTTCCTTAGAAATGAAAACTAACTCACAATAAGTACATCAAGTGCTTTCAGACCTTGGATTTTAAGGTAATTTTACCAAGGTTTTAATTCAGCACAACAATGGTAAAGGTTAAGTTTAAATATTGGATCTTTTTTGTAAAAAAAGCACAATATCTATTTTCAAAAGAAATGGGTTATACCCTGGTGGTGATTATTAAAATGTTTTTATGCCCCCTTATCAAAAGATTGGGGGCATATTGTTAACCGTTTGTCTGTCCATCTGTCTGTACATCTGTCTGTCTTTCTATCCGTCTGTCTGACTGCAAAACTTAACCAAAAAAACTTAAAATTGCCAATTACTTCAAGGCTATTCAACATACAGTGCTTATATTTGGTATGATGATAGATCATGAATAATATGCATCTGCGTGTACCAAGGTCAAGGTCATGTGACAAGGGCAAGGTCATCTTTCAAGGTCATTTAAAAAAATGCAGTTTCAGTGCATTCTTGTTACACAAACACATCTTGTTAAATTTCAGATCTGGTTTTCTTGCCATTTTATGTGCTAGTAGTACTGTAGTTAAGCTGTATGATATCAGACATTCTGTGATAGGGAGTGACGAGCTAGAACCTGTGACTTTTGAAAGAAATATATTGCGTAAGTAAATTGTCTTTCTTCCCTTAAAACTCTTTCAAGCTGTAGTTAGGAGGTTTTGGAAGAAAACAGACAAAATGATAATTTTACCCCATGCCATGGTGAACCTGGAATATTACTCCTTTTGATGGATGTATAGACAATGATCAATCTGCACTTATGTGCATTCTGATAGAAGTTTATACAACCTGTGAAGTTTGAAATATATTCTGTAAGTTAATCATAAGTGTTAGACTATCTAGAAATGGAGGCAGATTTATAAAAAACAAAACACCCATAAAAGGTTAGATTTATATAAATTGTTTGTTTGAATGGGTTTAACGCCGCTTTCAACAATCTTGCAGTTATATCGCGGCGGCCGGAGCACCTAACAATGGATTCCTGGTATTTCTTTCACCTGTACTACCATCACACCCTTCCCTAGCCTCCGACTGCTATTTCACATAGGTTTACGATTATCTACTCATTGGTGAAAGACAAACATCGGAAAGGATATTTGCCGCCACCGGGGATTGAACCCACGACTTCCAGATCGGAAGTCTTTTTCTAGATTTATATAAAGAAATGTGGCATTTGAATAGATATAATAAACACAATTTACATTAATATCCTGTGATACATTTTGACATGCTTGTTAGGTGCAGAATTGGAGTTCTGAATGATGTTATAAGAATTTTTCTCAGCAAAAAAAATGAATAATGTTGTATGAATTTTTCTCAGCAAAAATTTAAATAAATTGCTCTTCCTACCTAAGAATATAAATAGGTGTACATGAGGGTTAGAGCCAACGTGTTGTGACTACAATCATCCCATGTATAAACAGCTAGACTGCATGATCACAGGTTATGTATTGTAAAATCATTGAGTGAACTTGGGATTTAAAAACTGACAGTAAAATTAATTTGATATTGATTTTAAATTCATTTATGAACATGATAATAATAATTCACAGCAATCAAACAGCAGCTGGTTTCACATTTAGAATAGCATTGTACCAATGAGAACGGAATTATGATTGTCACATGTTAATAATTTACAACGATCAAACAGCAGCAGTCTATTTATTTTAAATGGCATCTGACCAATGAGAACAGAATTATGACTGTCACTTGTTTATAATTTACAGCAATCAAACAGCAGCAGGTTTCCCATTTTGACTGGCATCCGACCAATGAGAACAGAATTATGACTGTCACGCCCACTGGTCAACTCAAGGACAATCAAATCCATGATAGATTACCCATTGTGAGTAGAATGATTTATATCAAGAATAGATTAGGTGAAGTGATGGGCAGATTAATCAACTTTAATCGATAATCAGTTGGTTTGGACTTCTTATTGTGATAATCAACTAAGAAATTTTATGATCAATTAATCAGTTCCTTACACATAAATGAAAGCCATTATTTATTTAGTTTGAAACCGACATCTGTTTGATAGCTCAGTATGAAACAGTTGTAACTGTCTATATGTTTATAGACAGTTACAAGTGTTTCGCACTTAGCCATGGAGTTGTCAGAAAAATCTGCAGAACAAGTCTTTAGGTAATGAGTTTTAAATTATTCTATTTTATAGAATGATACTGGGAGTGCTGTATTAATTTTCTAAGATATACATTGATTGTAAAATCGATCATTAGTTGATAAACTCTTCCAACTAAAAAAATCAATTATCAATTGTGATTTAAAACAGATTGACCAACACTAATTAGGGGAATCATGTGCTTGTAGTGGAGAAGCCGATGACTACAAGATATTTCATATTTAATCATCAAGTCTGTGGACATTTTTCTGAGCAAAGGCTTATTTCTACATTGCTGCTCTCCAACCAGATGTTTACATAGGCACCTTCGAGAGTTGTAAGTCTTAGCTCAGTGGAAGAGCTGTGGATAAACTTGCTGACTTGCAATTAAATTAATGGTGTGAAAGTGTGAATTTGGTTGAATTTGTTTTAATTCAAACAATCAATAAACCCAACTTAACATTAAACCAAATTTGGACAAAACATATACTTTCAGTGCTTGGCGTTATTGTCTTGTATCCATTTACTTGCTCTTAAAAACACCAAGAAACTAGCCAAGTGAATTACCACGTAGAGCTTAAAACATGAATTAGGACTGAGAAAAAGTGTTTTGGAAGAAAACAATGCTACTGTCATCTGTGAGATATGCATATTTGCTTTGTTCTATACTTCTTTACTGATTGCACCTATCTATTCCTTCCATATTTAGATTAAAGAACAATTTGAGCCTATCATTATCCCCCCCCCCCCTCGGTCAATCAGTCTGTGGGTCCGTCAGCAGACCGTGTTTTGTCCGGAGCATATTTCAAAATGTAAATAAGCTAGAATCATGAAACTTCACTGGTGGATAGATCTCATTGAGGAGAAGTGCAGTGCACAAGAACTGTAACTCATCATATTTTATGCGATATTGCCCTTTGTTAATTGACAATAAATAGGCCATTGACCTGCTCTCATGGAGGGCATAAATGTTTTACAAACATCTCTTGTTTTGTTTAAACAAGCTATGTGATGAACACAGATTTATGAATAAAACTGATTGGAATAAATATTGATTTAATGATGGTCCAAACTGTAATCAATAATTTGTTGAAAAGGGGAATCCCTTATCTTAACCCTTTCCTGTTTTACAAAATTTTGGACCTGTCCAAATTCAAAGGCTTTGCAGACGAAAATTTAAAGTGGATTTAATTTGAAAAACAAACATTCAGTAGGTGAGAAAATTGTTGGGAAAAAGAAGAATTGCTTGTCAGAAGCTATTTCTTCTTTTTTCACAATGTTTTCGCAATCATAAAATCACAGGCACGTAAAAAGCAGGGATTAAACAGTAAAGGGCTAACCCTTGTGCTTGATAATATGAGATTGTCAGAGAGGAAATAAGTTTGTTCTCTTTAATTTAAGCAGAGATGTGGAGTTCCCTTGCTCAAATTGTCAGACTCAGGCTTTTTCATTTGCAGACAAGAACACTTTTCTTAGCCACTTCAAGTGGCCTACATGGACAAGCTATACCGCAGCAAATCTTGAAATGGTACTAAATAGAACCATGAGATTTATTATCCTATGCTTATATCAAAGAGGGGAATTTATTATTTAAATGAAGAAATTGTTGGGTTCCATCATTTTGATAATCAAAAACAAAGTTTTCTCAAATATATCTATTCACTTCTTTTGCTGACAACTTCATTTTGATCCTTTACAAGTAGAAAATCGTCTTTAATCTTATAACTATACAAATATCCATGTGATAACACCCCAATCAAACACCACAATTGAAGAAAAGAAGGCTAGCAAAATTATTAGATAGATATAATACGAAACTTAGTTTATTGTATGAAAAAAATATCTTACTCAGTTGATGGAATTGATTATTGTCTCGCAGAGCCTCAACAATTATCAATTCCTCCAACCTCCTTAAATACTTCTTTTCATATATTACACTAAGTACGTATTATATATTTACATGTCCAGGGACAAGTTGGAATACTTCACATTTCAACACCCCTGATTTTAAAGTGAAACCAAAAAAGCTAATCAAACTTATGCATGCATCATTTTCGTGTACTAATACAGAGGTGGTAAAATATTATTTTCTCAATTTTCAGAGCCTTTCAAGTTCAGATAGTGCTTGCTGGATGTTTGGTAGAAAGGTTCAGTTATGTCAATTAGGGAGAGACATAGATATGGCTTCCAGAATGAGAAATAGGGTTCTACAAGGATATGGACTTCATGTAAGATTGAATATATTTTTTCTTTGATGCATTATGGTGGATTAATGAGAATTAACAATAAATTACTTTTTGATAAACTCACTGCCTAACCAGTGAAATTATCAAAAACTTATACTCCAGTCTTATTTATTTCACCCTTTCTGACTTTATCTAAATAGAGCCCAAAAAGTGTCGTCATCATGAACATTGCATAGCAATCATGTGCTAAATGACACATTCTAAGAAATTTGTTCTAAAATTTTCACATTTTGTCTCATTTTTAGCTCCACTGAACAAAGTCCAGCGGGGCTATTTTCCTGGCCTGGTGTTCATTGTGAGTGTGTGCATCTGTGCAAGCTTAATAAATGACATCATCATGAAAGTTGCATAGCAATTACGTGAAAAATGACACACTTTAAAAGGCATATGCGCGCAAATAATTTTGTCGACAGAATTTTTTGTTACTTTAAATATTTGTAAATTTAAATAGTTTAAGCAAAAATATGCAAAAAATTGGGGGTCACCGTAGCTGTTTTTGAGAAATTGACCCTTGAAAAAACGCATTTCTATACAATTTTTCACTGATTTTCAAGTGATTTTGTAGATCAATGTATATTTCGCTTAATCCCCGTTTTCTCCAACACAAAAAAACTCTTTTGAAATCAAGGTTTCTGAAACATTTAAGGATGAAGTTATAGGTTCATGTGATACATTTTTGATTGCTCTGCAAAAATTTTCGTCCATGTACAGATGAGATAAAAAGCGAGTGGGCATAGTTAAAATTAAGTATCTTTTCCAAAATTTCGCGTAAATTTTTGTACTTAACCTTAGATATAATCAAAACTGCTCGACAGTTTTCTTTCAATTTTAGCACACTTATAGTGCATTTAAATCCAATCTAGTTCATACCCAAAAAATAGTATGTCACCGTGCTTTTTTAAGAGCAATACACTTATTTCCGAGGTTCTAAACATTGATGTTGGAAATCAACGTTGATGACATCTTTTTGTGTTTATGCGCATAAAGAAGGCATCGCGCTAATCTTGAACGTCGGTCACATTTTTACAGCTTTATTTTGCTTTATCAAATGATTTTTACATATCTAGACAACATATTTAAGCAAAAAATGTCTACTCCTTCTTGTTGGATTCATAAAGATAGAGGCGCTTTGAACTATAGATAAAAGAAATGAAATGAAAAAAAAAGGCAGACGAAGATCTGAAATTGACCAAACAAAACAGGAGAAACATGGATTAGTTTGTCATTGGGTGACCAAAGCATTAAAAATACAGCTTAAACATTGCTGTATTAATTATAACGAAAAGACGAAGAAACAAAATGCCTGTAATGTCTTCTCCTCAGAAACTACTGGATGGATTTCAACCAAACTTCGCAGGAATGATCCTTGGGTGACCCTCTTTCAAAGTTGTTCAAGAAATTTTGATCCAATGAAAAACATGGATTTAATGGGCGTGGCTAATTTCCAAATATGGTAAAAAGTGACTTTTCTCAGGTTCTAATCAATTGATGCCAATTAAATTTTACATGAATGATCCTTGGGTGACCCTTGATCAGTCTACAAAAATTATTGTGATCAGATGAAAAATATGTATTTTATGGGCGGTGGTCATTTCTCTATAAGTTATATAGTGGAAACTTTGAAAATCATTTTCTCAGAATCTAACTTATAGATATCAACCAAATTTTACATGAAAGATCCTAGGGTGACCCTTTATCAGTCTACCAAAAATTACTGTGATCGGATGAAAAATATGTATTTTATGGACGGAGGTCATATGTTATATAGTGGAAACTTTGAAAATCTTTTTCTCAGAATGCAAATGATGGATATAAATCAAACTTCATTTGTATGATCCTTGGATGATCTATTATCATGCAGCCAAAAATTATTGTGATTTGATGAAAAATATGTCTTTTATGGGCGGAGGTCATTTCTCTATATGTTATAATAGTGGAAACTTTGAAAATCATTTCAACATCAGTAGAAGCCAGAATATCTAAAAATCTAGTCAAAACCTAGATTTGCTATTACAAGAAATTCAAGCCTGTGGAGCGTCAAAAAGCCATTCATGGCTTTCTAGTATTTCAAATTCAATAAGCATAACTAATATCAGCTTACTCATTGATAAATGATATGAAAGTATATTTCAGAAAAGAATCAGTATATTTGACTAATTTCAGCAGTATTTATCTCTAAAAGACTCTGTAACGGTATCAATGTTCGCCTAAAGCTGAAACAGCGCGCCTTTTTGCTAGGCAACGTTCTGACGTTGTGTAGCAACTATAATGACGTATGGCTTGCGGGAAATTATCAGTTTCGTTTCACAACCATTTGCATCAATTTTAGAACAAACAAAGTTATGTTCCTTGATTTTGAAATGTATCGCTGCTATGCGGTGAATCATTTACGCACATATGCCTTTAAGAAAATTTGTCCTAAAATAATTACATTAAGTCTAATTTTTGTATTAAAGAAAAAGAAAAATTGTAAAAAAAATTGTTGCAAGATGTTCAGTAAAACAGACCTCCAGTTCTACAATGTTAATGACTACATGAAGATCAAATTAGCATATTTCTTTTAAAATAATTAACATCATTGTTGAGCCCCCTTGCAGTTAGTGAGACATAGTTTTCACAACAAGTGTGTAATGTGTCCATATGCATCTCAAGGGGTCAGTGCAACACTATTGTAAGTGCCTATATATTTATAGGTACTTACAATTGTGTTGCACTGACCCCTTGATCTGTCCATTAGTCTATCCTTCCCTCTGATTTGTGTTGAAAATTTCTCCTGTATTTATAGATGGATTTTTAAATAACTTGGGACAATTGATTTTCATCATGAGTAGATGTGCTATTTGAAAGAAATTTTCAGACATCTCAGGTCAAGGTCATGACTTCAAATGCAACAGTTGTCATTTGACAACCACCTAGATACAATCAATTTTCTCTGCTTTTATTTCTAATGAGGTCCTGGGTTTCGACCCCCAACAGCGGCACTCATTCTTTCCGACTATTTGTCCCTCACCAATGGGTTGATAATCAAAGACCTATGTAAGATAATAACTGGAGGCTGGGAAAGGATGTGATGGTTGTGCTGGTGAGAGAAATACCAGGAATCCATTGGTAGGTGCTCCAGCCACCGCGATATAACTGAAAAAATGTTGAAAGAGGCGTTTAACTCCATACAATCAATCAATCTATCTTTTTCTAATGACAAAATCTATTTGCAGAGAGATGAGCTATGGAACAATGCAGTGGTTGTAGCTGATGAACCTCATTTACATGCTTTATGGCACTGGTTAGATTGTATCCTTATTTATCACAATACATGGTATATGTAATAAGGTACTAAGTGTATATGTAATAAGGTACTAAGTTTATATGTAATAAAGTACTAAGTGTATATGTAATAAGGTACTAAGATGGGTTAAAGAATTTGTCAGTGTGTATGGGCGGTTTGAATCTGCTTTCAACAGTATTGCAGTTATATAGTAGTGCGGGGCAGGGTTTTCCCTGTATGTTCAAAACTGAGGGTCATTTTGCCACATTATGAACCCCTTTAGACTAGATAAAGAATGTTTCTTTGATATTTTAGGGGGTCATTTAAAAAAGAGGGGTCCAAATTCAAAGAAACTGGGGGTCATGGAAAACCCTGGTGGGGTAAACCCTCCCATAGTATCCTGTGATTTCTGACATTGATACAACCATAACATTTCAACAGAGCCACCTGCTACTTACAGTTAAGAACATCGGGAAATTGACTAGATGAATGATTTTTGAATGAAACTGGAATGAAACTGGATGAGGGTGAGGAGTTAGTTTTGAGTAAAATTCAAGGGATTAATCCAATATTGCTTATTTTGTTCAAGATGAACAAAATTAGGGATAATTATTACCCCTGATACCCCTTTAATGAGATATACACACTTTTATGTTTGTGTGCTTTCTTGTACTGATCAGACACTTAAAAATCCAATAAAATTGTAAAATAATTTGATTGATTTGAAATATTTGTTTTTCGCTATGAACGATTTCGAAATGTTTTTAATGATTTTGGAGCGTTTTTGATCGATTTGAGTGTGTGTTTGTAATGAATACATGGAGCCCTGAGTGAATGATATGGAATGATTTTGATTAGAATTAGTATCAATTTCATGATGTTTTCAACTATATCCCACTGAGGATTACTTGTTATCAATCATCCATTGGTCGAAAATAAGTGAGTCAAGTCACAATATCAGATGAAAGATGGCCAAGCCATGGATTTAACTCATTATCCCAAGTTAGAGTGCCTAATGGGTAAATGAGCTTAAAGAAGAGGCTATGTGTGAATTTAATGTAAGGTTGGTCAGTAGGAGTTGAGCCATTAGCCAAAACTACAGATAGAGGTGATATTTTGGATTTTAGATATAAACATTTTAATTGAATTTTAAAAAACCCAGTGTTATTGGTACTCATTGGAATCATTTTGGAGAGAAGATTCAAATCAGTACCTACAACATAGGGTTTCATTGAGAATTATAGATTTAGACTTTTGTTACTCTGTTTTCTTGTATTATAGATATCTAGGTCTATACATACCAAATACCCAAGAAGAACATAAACCCCCATACATGTATATGAAAATTTTGATAAAGACAGGAGATAAGTCAAAGTTGACATATATACGAAAACAAGCATTTAGTATTTTCAACTATTTTCTTAAAATTTATTCATTTAGTTATAGGCCAAAGATCATATTTGAGGTCAAGATATCATTTGTGGTACAATTACACTGTATTTAGCTTTATGGAGAAACTATATAAGTAAACATTAAAAGGAAAAAAATTGAAAAAGACAATGAAGAATGTACATGGATGTTATTCTAAGGGACCATGAGAAACGAAACAATTTTCCAATAGACACCTTTCCAGTAACAATTAAGAAATAATCGGTTTAGATGACCCTTGTTACTTTTGAATAAGTGAACCTTAACTTTCCAAGTATCTAGAAAATTCATATACACTGAAGATGGTATGCGTAAAGTGAATAAAGCGTCCAAGTTTATCGGTGTATTAGACTTGATGTATGGAGAGTTGGAGCGTAATGAGGGGGCCAGTGATCGGCAAACTGTGATATGGCAGTACCCAGAGGGTACTAAAAGTAACAGCTATAACTTCTACCAACATACAATGTTTCAGTATAAAAGTGATGCAAGGTTAGTGCTTAAGCCTAATCATGCTCAATAAAAACTTTTGCAAAATTGAATAAAAACATTGCTGAAAGCACTAGATGCATTCACTATATATGGGCTTGTATTTATTTTGAAGAGAAAAAAAAAAGAAAAATCTTTCTTGGGTTGGATGGGCATAGACAAATCAGATTGCACGCAGCGGTACAGATAAGAGGGGGTAATGCAAGTCTTAATTCATTATTTCTCATTGAAACCCTAAGTTGTGGGTACCCATTTAAATCGTCTTGTCAAGACGATTCAAATGGGTACCCTTAACATATGATTTGTGAAACTATCATGAAATGATAAATACAATTTTGTCATTAGAAATAGAGCAGAGAAAACTGAAATCCAAAATACCCCCTCTGTCTGTAGCTCTGATTGCACATTATGTGCAGGCTGATCTTTGTCTATACTTCCTCTCAAAAAGAAGGGAATAATCCAGATTCATACTGACAAGGCTTAAGATCAGAATCTCACCTTTTTCAATTATTTATGTATAAATTTTCAATTTCAATCCATTTTTCTAAATTACAGACTTGTTAAAATTCTAGGGTTTACAGAAAATCATGTGGTCTGTTTTGATTATTATATCATATCATCTATGTGGTTAAGTTATTCTGCTGTTCTTTTAAATTGTAATGACCTCCAAAATGAAATAATATGTTTATACTTTTCCTTTTTTTTACAGATCTAAAGCCTTACAGTTATGTGGGTGGTGGCATGAGACAGAAGATTCTGATGCAGAAAGTTCATTGACCTTATTGCTGGACAGGTAAGATCATTATTAGCTTGAATGTGTTCGGAGAAATCTAAGGTATTGTCATCACTTTGGCTTCCTAGGTGTCCCTGTAACAAAATTTAACCTTGGTCATATCTTTGATCATGAAAATTGGCATATATATTCACCATTTCAATAGCTGTCCAGACTTTGAAAGAGGATAACTCTGATAGCATTTTTGTAAGAGTTAGACCCGTTTTTAAACTAAGATTTTTTTGCAAAATCCAGCACCTACAGCTTAGGGTTGGTACCCATAGGTGGTGCTCTTGTTTGTTTACAATACAGCCATTAATGAATTCTTATTATGCCCGAAATCTTCTTGGAAATATTCAGTTTCAAGGGCATAAGGAATACACTTCTTGTTTCTAATGAAGGACGCCTTTCAGTTCATGTATAGTTAAAGCCTATAAATTTTAAATATGATTATAACGTTGTATGACTTTTTACACAGAAGTTGGATTAATGTTCCCTTCAGCAAATAGTGTCACTGTATGTGTTGCATGAGGCCCATGGTTTCTGTGTGGGTTAAAAAAGCTTATATTTGTGGATATGGGTTTAAATCCAACATGACAAATTTTAAAGACACTGTATGATATCATAAGTATTTCATGCTTAAATCCATCATGACGAAGACTCTGTATGAAATAAGTATTTGAAGCTTAAATCCATTGTGACAAAGGTTCTGTATGATATCATAAGTATTTCATGCTTAAATCCATCGTTATGAAGATTTCCCAATTTAGATTATCATCTTTGTAATAAGATGTGTATAGTACTCAGTTTTTCTTACAAGATGAAGTTGATGATTACATTGAGGTATGAAACTAAAAACCTAATCACGCTGTATGAATACGCAAGTGTGATAAAGTTTCTAGTTTTATACCTCTATGAAATCAACAAATTTTATCTTTATATATTATGATTTAATCTAATGACGTATTATTGTAAAGATTTGTCAGTTAAGAAACAGATTCCAGTCTTACAAAACAAATGTGCTCTCAAAATTGTTTTCATTGGTGAATAAAACCAACTTTTCAGCCAATCAGAATGCACAAATATTGATGGACACAACCAAAATTTAATTATACAGTATAAGATTATTTCTTTTACAGTTTGGTCATCAATAATCAGGAGTATGAGAGGGCTGCTGCAATAGCACTCTTTAATTTAAAGTTAGGAAAATGCCTTGAAATCCTTGGGACAGCTCATGCACAAGAAGGTATAACTCATTCATTAAGGAGTTAATTTTGGTATTCTAAAAACCGCATTTCATATTTGTAATTCTTAAATTTCGTAACTACAGCTGCTTCAATAAAGCAGTAGTAAAGATGTTTAAGAGTTAGACAGAAAATTGTACAAAAGAGACTAGGTTGAGACTAGGTGTAAAACCCCATTCAATCAAACAAAGAGATCAGCTTGTCTGAAGAAAAATTAGGAACAGATTCTTTTCCTCATATAAACAACAGTTTTGTGTGTAAAAACAAAAAAGTTGGAATGCTTAGTTTACAAAAATACCGCAATGACATGTTAGATGATGTTGAAATGACGTCATTTAGAATGTGATCTTACATATGTGTTGGACAAGGATATCTCTGTTGGCTGTTAGTTATAGAAAACAAGGGGAGCTTAGTTAGAAATATTGCTTTTAAGTCCTTCTTTTCCTACCTATTTCCAACAAAAATACATTTTCATTTCCAATTGCACCAACTTCTTTTTGCCCTTGTGCGTGATATTTCCAGCAAATTGAAATGTTCGCAAGGTGTAAACATTGAGTGGCAGAGACAACCAAATACCGGAAACATAAAGTTATCTGATTGTCTACATATACTTTGAGACCTTATCTATCTACGAAACGCATAGTGAAGACTCTGATCAGACATTGCTGATGCACAGGCTGATCAGCATCTTTGTTTTGCGCAATTTTTGAAATTGTTGGAAATCTCACGCACACATATATTTGTCATTTGCAGTCTGTCCAATTTGGACCAGTTTGAATTTTGAAATGCTGGAAGGTGTCAAATACTTACACTGTTTTTATATACCATATTGTAGAGAGTCCCATTTTAACCACATGTGCCATGGCCCTGTCAGGGTTTACAGAAGAAAAGAATGCCTTATGGAAGAGGACCTGTGGTTCATTGAGACATAATCTACAAAATCCTTACCTGCGAGCCATGTTTGCCTTTTTATCTGTAGAGAAAGACAACTTTGATGATGTTTTGGTAAGTTTGGTATTTCATTTTCATTGCAAGGTATGGCAATTATTGATTAACCCTAATCCAGCTGAATTGAACTTATAATTGTTTGAGATAAGGGCTCCATCAGAATCGCAACTTTTGAAATCAATGAGTTAATGCTTAAAGTAAGGCCTTCAAAATCGTATGCTTGGATGGAAATTGTGGGGAAAAAATGTTTATAGTACATCTTCTCATGAGCGACAACAACTGTGCCAAATGTTTCGGAGATCCATCTTTCTTTAATACTTTTTTGTGGATAAATGAGATTATCATATGATAAACTCTGCCAAACCACTGAAATTATCAAAAACTTAAACCCCACTTTCTTTCATTTCACTCTATCTGATGTTATCTAAGCAGAGCCAAAGAAGTCTCATCATCATGAAAGTTACATAGCAATCCTAAACAAATTGACGCAGTTTAAGAAAATTTATCTCAAAATTTTCACATTTTGTCTCATTTTTGCAATAAAGAAAATGAATGATTATTTGTTTTTCGGGTGAGATCAAATGATATTTCATTTTGGGAATGACAAAAGCTATATTTTCACAAATGGCTGAGTCATGGCTCTGCCACTTGTGAAAATATAGCTTTTGTTCTCAATCGAATTTCAGTTGATCTAACACTGAAACAAACATTATCCCCTATATAAATACACTGCTCAAAGAAATAAAAGGAGAATATGAAAATAAGCATCCTTTATTTCTTTGTTTCTTTTACTAATCATGTTTTCTACCTATGTTCTTATTTTCCTGCCTTTGGATATTTGACAAAAGATTTTGAATTTGGTGTTTGATTCTTCAACTATTTTTCAAATGTCACACCTTTTCATGATGCAGTTCTAATAATTTTTTCAGTCCACCCATAAGAGCAGGAGATATACTCTAGGAAAGCTAAATTTGACCATTTGAACTGGAAAATTCGATGGCTTAGTGTGAAACAGTTGTAACTGCCTATAAAAATATAGGCAGTTACAACTGTTTTCCGCTAAGCCATCAATATGTGACCATTGACTTGTTATAGGAGCTGCTATGTCTCTGTGGGTTCTACAAAAATAAGTCACTGGTTACTAGTTAATTCCATTTCAATATGAACAATGTTTTGTGAACATTTTTCAGAAAGATGACATGATTACAATGATGGCCATCAAAGATAGAGTTGCATTTGCTTGTTTATACTTAAATGATATTAAGGTAAGACTTATGTTAGTTTGATATGAATCAATCTAGAGGTCCTGGGTTTGATCCCCTACGGCTGCACTCATTTTTCCCAAATATTTGTCTCTCACCAATGGGTTGATAATCGTAGACTTATGTGAGATAGCAGCTGGAGGATAGGAAAGGATGTGGTGGTTGTACTGGTGAGAGAAATACCAGGAACCTAGGTGCTCAAAACTGCTGCAATATAACTGAAAAAATGTTGAAAGCGGCGTTAAACTCCATTCAATCAATCAATTGATATGAAATTAGGGCTGGGATGTGTAGAAATTATGTAACTGGGTACCCAAGATCTAGTTACCTGCGGATATTGAGTACCCGAAGATTACTGTCCATATATTTATTTTTTCAACTAAATACAAGGGAGGATTCAGAAATTCTGTGAAGGGGGTAGTAACATACAAAATTTGACGGGGTTTTGAGGTATCTTGGTGATGCGAGTCAGTGACTTGCAAAAAAATAGCTAGGACTCTCAAAACTATCTGATGTAAGTCAGTAGGACCATCTAAAAATCCACTTCAGAAAAGCATTGAAGACTGTTTTAAACGGTCTTCAATACTTTTCTTAAGTTGATCCCCAAAGGTACATAGTGCCTATACGGGTAATGATTCAAGACTTTGGTAGGAATGTCACCTTACCCAATACCTGGGTACTCAAGAACATGTACTTATCCAAGCTTCAATGAATATTTGAATACAAGAATCAAACAAAAGGAGACTATCGAGTATTTTTATGAACAATATGATTAAATAAGGAAAAGGAGTCTGAAGTTTCACTTAAGAATTTCTTGTTAAATTGATAAAGTTAACAAATGTTATTTGATTCTCTTGAAACTTTCACAGGATGTTATTAGGTTTCATTACTTACAAAATTTGAGACCATACATTACTTAAAAGTATTTCATGAAGTAGCCTCATTGAGTATCACTACAAATTTGATGAGGTGGCTTATTCTAAATGCTTTGCTCACAGGATGTTTGTTTGTTCTTAAAATGATGAATTAAGATGGTGATTAACTGTTTGTGTTTGAAATTTTAAGTTGTAAGATGCTTAATATTTTCTCTTATTTCATTTTAGTTAGTGACATTTTTAAAGGATCTCGGCAAACAATCAAAGTTAACAGGAAATCTAGATGGTATTCTTGTAACAGGTAGGACCTTAACCTAATACCAGTTTAATTGATTTTAGACAAGTCCAAATAGGAAGAGCAAATCGCTGACTGCAGCACTTGTTCTTTCCGACTATTTGTCTCCCACCAATGGGTTGGTAATTGTAGACCTATGTGGGATAGCAGCTGGAGGCTAGGAAAGTATGTAATGGTAGAACTAGTGTGAGAAATACAGAAAATCTATTGTTAGGCGCTTGAACTTTTGCAATATGACTGAAAGATTGTTGGAAGTGCATAAAACCCCATTTAAACAAACAAATCATAATTGTCCTTAGGTCTGCATTAATGTTCAGTTGTAATGAAGGTCGAATGATAAAGAGCTCAATTTTAGCTCAGCTGTTTTCGGAGATTCGTTGTTGTCGTCGTCGTCGTCGTCATCATGCGAAGACTTTGACATTTGTTATATCTCTGGTTCTACTGAAGGCATTCACTTGGCACACATGTTCACCATCAAAAGAGCAACCTATACTATCAAGGGGGATAAATCTAGATGCATTTTGTGCAAATTAGGCCTCTTTTTTGACTTAGATTTTTTTACACCATCCAGCACTCGACAGCCGAGCGTAGGCACGCGTAGGCGGTGCTCTCGTTTCACTCTTCCAATCTCTGTATTGTGGGTGTTCATTTGAAAGCTCTTTTAAGGAAGATTCATGCGAGTACCATCAAAATAATGTTCAAATGATTAATACTGAAATATCTATATAACAAACATGAAAACATTTTATGGTAAAATTCTTGTTACATACATGATCTGTAATCATGAATTAAAATTGATTCCTTGGCAAAAACATTGTATAACCTTTGTTAAATATTGTTGTTATTTTGATGTTATGAATTCTGTTATTTGAAGAATTTCATGTCATGTCCACATGTTATCATTGCAGAAAAAGCTTTTTTAGTCAGAATGAGTTCATACCTAAATGTATATAGTTACTATCAATTTTAACTATTTATACCCTTCCTTTAATGACATATATAAAAGCTCTTAAAATATACAAATAGTTATAATTTGATATCAACCAACAATTATCTCTGAAGTGTAAAAACTGCAAATAAAATTGTCATTATCTGAGTAAATATTTTCAGTAAGCTACCTAATCTTAGTAACTGCAGCTTGAATAAGCTGTTGTTTCAAGATTTTGGTTGCTTTCAGATGCTGTACCTGTTTTAGTGTCCGAATTTATGATTAATTTGGTTATATCAACACTGCGAATAATGTCAATAGCAAATTCAGTTTGACAGTTCCCTGTAGACCTCAAGAGTTTTACTTATGAGAATTTCTTTATTCTTCTCTTCCTAGGGCTAAATAATGAAGAGGGCCTACAAGTATTATCTAGATATGTGGATGTTACAAATGATATACAAACTGCAGCATTAGCTCTAGTCTATAGTGCTCCTAGTGAACTATTAAAAGATGAATTAGCAATAACTTGGATAGAGAAGTATGTTTATATGCAAACTGCAGCATTAGCTCTAGTCTACAGTTGTCCTAGTGAACTGTTAAAAGATGAATAAGCAATGACTTGGATAGAGAAGTATGTTTATATACAAACTGCAGCATTAGCTCTAGTCTATAGTGCTCCTAGTGAATTGTTAAAAGATGAGTTAGCAATGACTTGGATAGAGAAGTATGTTTATATACAAACTGCAGCATTAGCTCTGGTCTATAGTGCTCCTAGTGAACTGTTAAAAGATGAATTAGCAATGACTTGGATAGAGAAGTATGTTTATATACAAACTGCAGCATTGGCTCTGGTCTATAGTAGTCCTATAGTAACACAAGTTTAAGTGAATGATCAAAGGCCTATTTTGTCTATACATTGTATAGACAAAATTGACTTTTGATCAGTCATTTAAACCTTTGTGTCTATAGGAAACTGATAAAAGATGAATTATCAATGATTTTAAAAGAGAAGTATGTTTTGCTTATATGTATCTGGCCCTCAAATTAGTTGAGTTTATGTTAATTTAAATTAGTTTGATTCTTACGAAAGGTTATGCTTAAAGAGCTCTCAAAACTCAAACCTGGTTTTTTTCTTCCCCTGAGAGAGAGGCAGTGGTTTAAACCAACTGCTACCAAATTTTGCTGCTTTGTGACTTGGGCTGGCTATAAAGGAATTTTGCCCATAAACACATCTTGGCGGCTTTGGTGCTCAAACCACTGACCACTAGGTCATGAGTTGAATGCCTTTACCCCTAAGCCACTGAGTCCCTTCAAATTTCTATTCATCTGCTGAAAAGCAAAGTTGAGGTTATGTGACAAGCTACAGGTCAAATATGGCGTATTCTAGCAGTGTGATTAGGTGTTTAGTTTCATACCTCAATTGAATCAACAAATATTTCTTTAATTCTTAAATAATGAGAAATATTTTTGATGGTGTTGTCTATTTTCATTTCATTTCAGTTACAGAGAGTTGTTAGACAGATGGAAACTTTGGCATCAAAGGTTGGTAGTGAATTTGGATTGAGTGTGAAACAGTTGTAACTGCCTATAAATGTATAGGTACTTACAACTGCTTCATGCTATGCCATTGATTTATGATAATTCATGACCAGCAAATGTTACCAATCACTTGCTAGATATTGAAATTCTCAGGTCCCACTCTCACACTAAGACTTAGCTTGTAAGGAACAAAAATGTTTGGTAGTTCAGGTAGTGGATAGTTCTTCAACATTTCGGAACTTTTGATCTTTCATAAGGTTGACCAAAGTTTCGTAATGTTCATGACATC
Source organism: Fragum whitleyi (assembly GCA_948146395.1). Classification (NCBI taxonomy): domain Eukaryota; kingdom Metazoa; phylum Mollusca; class Bivalvia; order Cardiida; family Cardiidae; genus Fragum; species Fragum whitleyi. Next base: position 34,690,105 of record OX411556.1, read on the forward strand.
CGAAACATTGTGGAACTATTACAGGTCCACTACCTTTATAACATACAATTGTAGGCCAGCCAAATAACATCAGCTTCAATTGATTTACAGCAATTCTTCATATCATATTTGAATAAGATTGCAAATAAAAAACAGGTTCTTAATACAAATTGCCATGCAAATTTGATTCTTTTCTCTCTCAAATTTCATAATAAACTGCTAGTTTTGCTTTTTCAGGGCCAAGTTTGACATCATTAAACATTCCTTTGATCAAATCCGTACCCAGAGTGAAGCTTATGTTAGCTGTAACTTCTGTGGAAAATCTGTGGCGTGCAATATGACATTGGCATCCAGAATGAGGCCCAGCAGTTATAACTCACTCCCACCAACAAATAAACCAAAAGTAAGATGATTGAATTTGATGATTGAACATTGAATACCTGTTATAATTTTAGAAAGCGGATTTTTATACCCCCCACCTACGAAGTAGAGGGGGGTATATTGGTTTCACCATGTCTGTCTGTCTGTCCATCCGTCCGTCCGTCCGTCCATCCGTCCGTAGACCTTTTCGTTTCGGGACTATAACTCAAGAACCAAATGACCTACAATCATGAAACTTTATACAAATGTTCCTTATGACCCAAAGAAGTGCCCTATTGTTTTTGGGTCATGTAGGTAAAAGGTCAAGGTCACAGTCAGCCTTTGTTCAATTTTCGTTTCCGGACTCTAACTCAAGAACCAAGTGGCCTACAATCATGAAACTTTATACAAATGTTCCTTATGACACAAGGAAGTGCCCTATTGTTTTTGGGTTACATAGGTCAAAGGTCAAGGTCACAGTAAATTTTTGTTCAATTTTCGTTTCCGTACTCTAACTCAGGAACCAAGTAACCTACAAGCATGAAACTTTATGCAAATGTTGCTTATGATCCAAGGAAGTGCCCTATTGTTTTTAGGTTACATATGTCAAAGGTCAAGGTCACAGTAAATTTTTGTTCAATTTTCGTTTCCGGACTCTAACTCAGGAACCAAGTAACCTACAAGCATGAAACTTTATGCAAATGTTGCTTATTATCCAAGGAAGTGCCCTATTGTTTTTGGGTCATATAGGTCAAAGGTCAAGGTCACAGTCAATTTTTGTTCAATTTTCATTTCTGGACTCTTAACTCAAAAACCAAGCGACCTAGAATCACGAAACTTCATGCAAATGCTACATATGACCTCAATATTAGTTACAAACACATCCTGCACTAATAGCACTTGCATTCTGACAAAGTGCTTGTGGGGGGTATTAGTCTGCTCTGCGACAGTTCTAGTTTAAGAAGAAATATAAGTGCATTTCAGTGCTATAATTATCTTTCAATCTCAATCTCCATGTTTTCTATTCAAAATGTATACTTACCAACATATTTTATTCTTGTAATTTTTATGCCAAGCTATCATAGGTAATAAGTACAATCTTATTGAAGATTATGTGTTAAAAAAACAACAAAAAAGCAACAACAAAATAATGTTTCAGACAATATGTTTCTATGTATTGATGAACCAATATAAGTTAACCCTTTCCTGTTTTACAAAATTTTGGACCTGTCCAAATTCAAAGGTTTTGCAGACGAAAATTTAAAGTGGATTCAATTTGAAAAATAACCATCCAGTAGGGTAGAAAATAGTGTGGAAAAAGAAGAAATTGCTTGTCAGAAGCAATTTCTACTTTTTTCACAATATTTTCTCAATCATAAAATCACAGGCACATAAAAAGCAGGGATTAAACAGCAAAGGGTTAAGGTAACATGTTGTTAAACACCTCTGAACCAATTATATTACAGATAAAATGATGTCCTGAATGTCTTAAACCATAACCTTGTTGTACGCTATCTATTTGAATAAACCAGTCGTATTTCAGATAACATGTTGTTGCCATGAATGAACCAATTATATTTCAGATAACATGTTGTTGCCATGAATGAACCAATTATATTTCAGATAACATGTTGTTGCCATGAATGAACCAATTACATTTCAGATAACATGTTGTTGCCATGAATGAACCAATTATATTTCAGATAACATGTTGTCCCGGATGTCGTAAACCATTACCCCGTTGTGCTCTATGTCAAACCAACCTAGGTACTCCTTCAGGGTCTGCACTCTATCAGCAGAAAGAAAAGTCAGGTAAAAAACTAAAAAGTGAAATTACTTTTATAACTGATTTACTCTTTGAGCCCAATTTACTTAGTTAATAATGGAATGGGGATCATGAGTTTGTTCCCCAGGCATACCGAATTTCATTTGATAATTGAGAAGAGAAGTTGTGATCTGCAACATCTGTAACCCACAAATGGACAGTGTCCAAGTGGGATTAGCCGTTGATGGCTCCAATGAAATGTTGGGATAGAAGCTGGAGGATAGGACAGGTTGTAATGTTATCTATTGTCATGTGTTCCAGCTGGCACAATATGAGTAGAAAAATTGTGAAAAGTGGTGTTAAACCGTATTCGAACAAGCAACCACATCAATTTAATAAAAGACTCCTATAAAACAACTTCCTAATTGTGATATGTCCTTGTTATATTTTAATATCATCTCTTCATTTCAGATTTCACAGGTAAATTGTCTCCCTTTGACAGCTGGTTCTCGTGGTGTCAGTCCTGTAGACACGGTGGACACTCCTCACACTTACAAGACTGGTTTAGGGAACATACAGAGTGTCCGGTGACGGGGTGTTCGTGTAAATGTTTGACGACCGATCCAAATAGTCAACTACCTGCAGATGAGGCTGCAACTTGGACCTGAGATCCAGTAACTGTTTTAACCCTTTGCTGTTTAATCCCTGCTTTTTACGTGCCTGTGATTTTATGATTGAGAAAACATTGTGAAAAAAGAAGAAATTGCTTCTGACAAGCAATTTCTTCTTTTTCCACACTATTTTCTACCCTACTGAATGGTTATTTTTCAAATTAAATCCACTTATAATTTTCGTCTGCAAAACCTTTGAACTTGGACCAGTCCAAAATTTTGTAAAACAGGAAAGGGTTAACTCTTGTCATGCTCTACCAGAAATAGTCCTGCTTTTGCAGGAGGTATAGACAAAGATCAGCCTGAAGATTGCTTCCTGGCACATATGTGCAGTCTGATCATAAACCATACCTTCTGTTTTTCTTTATAAGTGTTTTCAAAGTGGTTGGGAAACTATATTTTCAAGAAATGCTAACACACAATAAGTGCTTTAAGTCCTTTAAGTACTTTGACTTATTAGGGATTCTGCCAAAAACTTTATTCAGTCTGATAAGGGTTCATCCTTAATTATTGAATTTGAATTCTGTTTCAAACAAATTGTCAAGTTTTGGTGGCATTTCAACAAGCTGGCTCAAGTTTTTTCCAAAATTAAAAAAATGGAAAGTAGGTAGTGAAGGCTAAGATCAGACTGCACATCTGTGCAGACTGATCTTAGTCTATATTGTCTGTAGAAGCTTTAAGTTCAGCAGTGATATTCCATGAACAGCATGGGAAGGGTATGAATATAGGCAAAAGAAGTAGAAAAAATTCTACTGTGTTTTGCTAATTTCTTCACCCAATAAAAGATCAGCCAAGGACAATTTTAATAAAGCCAATAATGCAATAGTCTTAAAGCAATAAATGACATGTTACATCAGGGCCCATGGTGATAAAACTTTCTTCATTCTTAATTCAAGATTTTCTCAAATTTCAATTTGAGATTCAAGTCGTAATTCTGTTTCAATACTCATTTTAATGTATTCACATAAAAGATAATATTAATAAGTTGTTATAAATAACAACTTATTAATATTATCTTTTATTTTCATACATTAATTTAAAATTTGAGAAAATTCTGAGTTGAGCCTGAGAAAAATTTTATAACCTCGGGCCCAGATATAACCACACAGCACAAATGTTCTAAATTATCATTCATTTCACACAACTTTAATTTAAGCGTAGGTGGTAGCACAAGAGACTCCTAGTCCTCAAATCATTGGTGTCATGGTCGCTAACCCATTTTGTGGCACATATCTTAAAAGATATTTGTGTCCCATTAATCGCTGGATAATTGTAAATCTGCGTGAGATATCAGCTGTACACTAGGAAAGGATATAATGGTGAAATGGCTGTGAGAAATACCAGAAATCCATTATAATACCCCCATCCAACAAAGTAGAGGGGGTATATTGTTTTCACCATGCCTGTCTGTCTGTCCCTCTGTCCATTTGTCTGTCCGTAGACCTTTTTGTTTCCGGACTCCAACTCAAGAGCCAAGCGACCTAGAATCATAAAACTTCATGCAAATTCTGCTTATGACCAAAAAAAGTGCCCTAATGTTTTGGGGTCATTAAGGCCAAAGATCAAGGTCACAGTCAGCCTTTGTTCAATTTTCGTTTCCAGACTATAACTCTAGAACCAAGTGACCTACAATCATGAAACTTCATGCAAATGTTGCTTGCTACCCAAGGAAGTGCTCTATGGTTCACATAAATCAAAGGTCAAGGTCACAGTCAGCCTTTGTTCAATTTTCATTTCAGGATTCTAACTTAAGAACCAAGCAACCTAGAATCATGAAACCTCATGCAAATGCTGCTTATGACCCAAGAGAGTACCCTATTGTTTTTTGGTCACATAGATCACAGTCAATTTTTGTTCAATTTTTGTTAGGCCTTTTTGTTTCTAGACTCTAACTAAGTGACCTGGAATCAATCACAGGCATATTACTTAGCTCTCAATATTTGTTACACACAACCTGCTGTCATAGCGCAGTTCGTAGCGCGTCGGACTGTCAATCTAGAGGTCCGGGGTTCGATCCCCGACGGTGGCACTCATTCTTTCCGACAATTGTCTCTCACCAATGGGTTGATAATCGTAGACCTATGTGAGATAGCGGCTGGAGGCTAGGAAAGGATGTGGTGGTTGTACTGGTGAGAGAAATACCAGGAAACCATTGTTAGGTGCTCCAGCCAGCGCGATATAACTGAAAAAATGTTGAATGCGGCGTTAAACTCCATTCAATCAATCAATCATCCTACTGCAAACCCAATGACGTTGTTCATTAGTCTAACATCTCATTTGTGCAAAACTTTCAAGGATTAAAATGTCCTTTTTTCGACATGACTACTGGCTAGCATTATCCATAAACATTTTGTGATAAATTTTGCATACATGTCAAGAACATAAGAATTATCCAATTTGCATGTGATGTATTGTGCCAATCATGAAAACACTTTATCAACACAATAGCTTATTTGTGCGTTCACTTTTATGCCCAGAATAAATATTGTACATAGTATTCTGGAAAGGACAATATGATTCTCAAGATCCAAGGATAATTTGGGTTGATAACTTTCTAATGACGCTTAGTTTATTTAGAACAAGAGCTTCGCAAAGCGGCGCATATACCCCCGATGGGGCTTGTCAGTAACCTTGGCTTTTCAGTAACGTGAGCTTGGATGATAGCTAAAAAGATTTCAAAAGACAGACAGACAACTGGTGCCATAACATTGTATGACCTTTTGAGTGTAAATTGAAAATGATTTTATGCACAAATATATGCCAAACAGTTATTTTCCAAGATTCAGTTTATTAGTCCCCTACCGGCGAAAGCCGAAGGGGACTATAGGTTTGCGCTCCGTCCGTCTGTCTGTCTGTCCGTCCGTCCTTCTGTCCGTCCGTCTGTCTGTCAGTCCGGATTTCAGTTTTCCGGACTTTTTTTCTTAACCCTTTGAGATAGTGAGCTGATTTTTGGTATGTGAGACCGCATCAATGAGTTACAGAACGAGTTTCAGTTTGGTTCCGGTCCATTGATTTTGTGGAAGATACGGATGCTGGAGTTAGAAATTACCAGGAAATTTCAGTTTTCCAGACTTTTTTTCTTAACCCTTGGAGATATTGAGCTGATTTTTGGTATGTGAGTCCGCATCAATGAGTTACAGAATGAGTTTCAGTTTGGTTCCGGTCCATTGATTTTGTGGAAGATACGGATGCTGGACCTAGAAAATTACCAGGAAATTTCAGTTTTCCAGACTTTTTTTCTTAACCCTTGGAGATATTGAGCTGATTTTTGGTATGTGAGTCCGCATCAATGAGTTACAGAACGAGTTCGAGTTTGGTTCCTGTCCATTGATTTTTGTGGAAGATACGGATGCTGGACTTAGAAATTACCAGGAAATTTCAGTTTTCCAGACTTTTTTTCTTAACCCTTGGAGATATTGAGCTGATTTTTGGTATGTGAGTCCGCATCAATGAGTTACAGAACGAGTTCGAGTTTGGTTCCGGTCCATTGATTTTTGTGGAAGATACGAATGCTGGACTTAGAAAATTCTTTATCCTCAGAGACATTGAGCTGATACATAAAATCTGATACAACTAATATTTTGGAGAGGTAGTTATACCTTTACCACCAAAAAAGATACTGCTCTAGGGATATATATATAAATCCGGTAGGGGACTTGGTATTGCCATGCAATACTTCCAAATGCTTGTTCCAACTCAAAGTGTGACGAGTTGCTCACAAAAGAAATATAGTGAATTTCAATCAATTCAAGGGCAGAAAATACAAGAAAGACCCAAGCTTTTTGAATTTCTGAAGTCTTATGCTTAAACCATATATCAGGGTTAAATAATGGCAAGATTAATTTCAATCAAATTAAATTTGTAGGAGTTGTGCACACAAACACACAAAAAAATCTGTAAAATTAAACTATTTTGTGAAGTAAAGGGCAGATAAATCAGGAACTACTTCAAATATGAAAATATATTTAGTCCTAAGCAAAAATAGACAACCTACAGAGTCATTATGGCAAATTTCCTTTCATTCCCATCCAAAATGTAGTAGGAAATGAGCTGACAAGAAATTTTGTTTTTCATCAAATCAAGGGCAGATAATCCAAGATAACTCAAGAATGACTGGAGCATTTTTAAATGAAAAGTCTTCTGCAAAACTAGACATCATAAAGAGTAATTGTGTCTAGTTTCAGCTCATTTCAATTGATGGTTAAGGAGGAGTTGCACACGAAAAACAGTGATTTTCGTTAAATTCAAGGGCAGATAATTCAAGATTTCTCAGGAATGACTGGAGCGATTTGAATTTCAAAGGCCTCATGCACAACTAGACATCATAGGGAGTTATTGTGCATAGTTTCAGCTCATTCCCATTGATAAGTTTTGGAGGAGTTGCGCACACAAAAAATTGCTAACAGACGGATGGACGGACGGAAGACCGATGCCATAACATAATACCACCTTCGGGCGTATAAAAAGCGCTGAGGGTCGGTATTAGTCCGCTTTGTAACAGCTCTAGTCCTGTTTATTTCTTTCTTTTTTTTTTCAAAAAATGTTGTTATTTTATTTCAATGATTGTCCCTTTTTGCAGGATGAGTCTCAAATATATTATGAATTATTTCTTGTTATTTAAAGGAACAATGTGAATATCTTTTTATGATTAGCTGAAAGAAACTTACTCCTTGCTGATATTTTTTGCAAAATCTGTTCAGAGATTGTTATTTTCAAAATTAAATTACTTCAACAAGTCTGAACAAGTCTACAGGAGATAGATCTTAAACCAAATGTTTAAAAAATGACATCATCAATGCTGATGGAGGTCTCCATCATTAGACCTCCATCCGTTATTGATGAATTCTGATCGTGACAGATCCCCATGAGCACCTCATGCTTAGCCGAGTTACTGCTTTCAAAAAGCCATGATCTCTGTGATAATGGTAATGCTACGACGAGGCCATAAATCAAAAGAAATTTACTACTGTTTGCAAATAGGTATGGGTTTCCTTCATTTATGTTGGCCGCTTTTCTAACCGACGCATTTACAAGCAAGGCTAGCAGACCAACTGTGTCCTTTGGAATTATTACTTGAACACCCCTTCCAAACTGCAAAAATTAATAAAAGAACACATACAGAGAGAGAAAAAATAGCCCTGCACGCTCGTCACAATTGTGTTAAATTTCATTCTACTAGATTGATTAACAACGAAGTTATGTGCAAGGTTAAAGTTTTTCACCTTAACAACACCAGACTACGACAACTCGAGGGTAATGGCAACCCATTGACTTTATTCTTTGAAAAAAAAAGATGAGCTAAAATCAATACATTTATGCAGCAGTTCTCTACTAAAGCAAGTTTTAGGAAAACATCTGGGTTTAAAACGTGGTCTTATGTGTCTCGTGGTCTTAAGTGTCAATTTGGTCAAAAGTTGACCCTGAATGAGTAACAAAAGAAATATCTTTTCATAGAATGTTATGACTTTGGTGGAGATGGAAGCAAATAACTCTTAAAAAGTACATTTTTCCCTTTGATTATACATGCCACTTGCTTTAAAGCAAACGTGTGCTTTTAAATCATTTCATTTTATTTGATAGAAGATCAAAATATTCGTTACACACTTGAGTCTTACTTTGCTCTCAAAGGTCATAGATAACATATACAATTGCAGGTAAGACTTTTGCACTTAAATGAAGTAAACAGGTTACATTTCCACGCGTCTTCAAAACTTCTTGACTCTGTATCAGGGTCTGCTCTATTTTTGACATGTCATTTCTCATAGCTTTATCAAGAGCTGATGCGCCCCTAGTCCGTTTTAGGTAATCTTTGATACTTTAAATATAACCATTTGAATATTATAGCCAAATCAATAATCAGAATGAAAATCACATGTGATTGCAGAATTTAAGAGAAATGTACAATTATTCTAAAAATCTCGTAAACCAGAAACGTCCATATGAAAACAATTCATAAAACATGGGCTACCTCTGGAGATTGCTATAGAATTGTCCAAGTGCTCACTTAAATTTCAATAGAATACAACTTAGAACATACTTTCACTAGGTTGTGGTGTTTCTCAACAAAAAATGAATCCAGAACCGATATACTATTCTTTGAAAGCTACAATAATTATCCTTTAATACAGCATTTGTTTAAGGTATGAAATAATTTTGCAAAGTAATCATGGACACAAAAGTTGAAAGGCTAATAAGTTCATAAAATAGTATATAAGAAATTATTACAGTATACCTTAAACCTCTCCAGCTCGTCTCTTGTTAAACATAAGTAGTCTTGTTTCTGCCAAAATCACAATTCTTCTGAATAATGATAGGCTTGGCTCATTGCGTAAATCTTGAGTAATTTTACGGATATCCTGTTTAACCTTTTTCATCATTTTCTCAATGTCTTCTGGTTCAGACAAGGGCTATTCTTTGTTGAAATTTCTCATCATTAGTATAGTAGATGCTATTTTGCTGACTTTAAGTGTCCATTCCATGTCAAGGACCTTCCGGAAATTTTTCGCTTTCTCCTTTTCCAGCAAGTTACCTCCTTTAATTGCAATGCCAAGTTTTGCTCCAACCAATCTTTTCAAATCATAGCCAAGTTTAATGGCTGTGCTTGGTGCCTTGAGATCTTCAAGGTCATCAAATGTCTGTGAGGCAGTCTTCAATGCAGATACAACAACATTGTCAAAATGTTCAGGTGGTAGGAAGTCTGTCATGTAGTTTTCCTTTAAATCAGTCAGTTCTCGTAGGTTGATCAGAACACTGGTCTTATCCCGCATTCTACTGGACGTATAGTATCTAGGTTTTAGTTCGTTACCCATGTTCTTTGTCATCTGCATATTTCCTAGGGTAAGAGTATAATCGTAGGAGAACCAACAATAACAATAAAGATCACAAAATAATAAATGTGTTTTGAAATGTCACGGTTACCTTTTCCCTATTTCAGAAAAAACGTCGGTATTTTTCCCAGTTTGATTGACCCCAGGCCCCAGCTCAAAATCTTTAGCAAGAGTACTGTAATACAGGGGTTAAGTGTATTGTTTACAATTCAAAGGTATCATAAAAACTATTTATTTTTATACGCCCGTGTTTGATGTGACATACTATAAAATCACCCAGGGCGGCTTTGGGCGCCGGTGTTCACTGTCAGGGTAATTAGTGTCTTGTTTTAATTTAATGACACTAAATATTTAATGATTTGAATAATATGCTATTTTTTTCTTTCTTTCTCTTTCTTCCGAAATTGTTGGGTATACCCAACAAAGAAAATCTACCCAATAAACCTCATTTGTACAGTATATGCGTATAACATTCAAATCCTACGATTGTGTCAATATAGCTGGATTAATATTCATTTTATCATAAAACAAGTTAGAGAATAAAGAAGATCTGTGTTTGCAATCAAAACTTAGTTTCTAGATAACTTTCTTTTTTGAGTCAAGGAGATCGCAAAAAACGCGAAAACACATGACAAATTGTAGAGGAAAGTATTTGAATAACAAATTTTGCAATTCTAAGTAATTATACTTCACAAGTTTCAGTTTTTCACCATTTAAACTTATGTTCACAGGTATTCAGCTAAACATACCCATAAAGTCCACTTCGTGCTCTGGTTCCACACGTGATAAAATGACCTTTGCCGTAAATCTATCCTTGGTTTCCGGCGCTCTTCGCTGTATGCGGATACGTACTTCCAGCATACGGTAACTAGTCGCAGGCGAATAGAGACAAATGCCGAATCATCCAAATGATCAAGACTATATCCGGTATAGGAAAAGGCGCGGAATATGAATTGAATATTGATGGGGAGTCCCGAGATACGGACAAATTTCACGGACTTTATAAAGTACAGGTACTTTCTAGGATATACCTAAGAAAACAATCATGGACAAGAAGTAATGCCCGAAATTGTTGGGTAAACCCATAAAGAAAATGTACCCAATAAACCTCATTTGTACATGCATACTTCCCATGAACAGGTCTCTCGTAAACACGGACGTCCGTCCGTCCTTTCGTCCGTCCGTCAACAATTTCTTTACCAAAACCACTGGGCCAATCAAGCTGAGACTTGTCAGGGATGTTCCTTGGGTGAAGCTCTTCAAAAGTTGTTAAAAGAATTTCATTCTATTAATAACTCTGCTTGCCATGGTAACAGATAGGCCGAAAATCACGAAAATCTTAGAAAAAATTCTTCGCCTCCTAAACCACTTAGCCAATCAATCTGAAACTTGGCAGAGATGTTCTTTGTGTGAAACTCATCAAAAGTTATTAGAAGAATTTAATTTCATCAAAAACTTTCCCTGGTAACCGAAAGGCTGAAAAATGGCCGAAAATTGCTGAAAATCTTAGAAAAAAATCTTCTTTTCCTTAACCACTGGCCTAATAAAGCTGAAACTTGGTAGCGATGTTCTTTGGGTGAAGCCCTACCAATGTAATATGACGATTACTGTTTCCATCTTCTAATCCTGACCGTATAGTGGTTTAAAGAATCAACAAATAATAATCCTAAAACTAATTTTTAATTTTCCGCAATCTTCATATCAACTCAAAGAGTTACAAATCTCAAAACTATCAACCACCTCCTCGATTTCTTCCAAAACATGCCCTAATATACAACATTGATTATGTGAATATTAAATATGATAACGCTTGTATTGGCTATCCAATCTCCATGTCTAGACTTCGCATGCTTAACTGGCCACTGGCTATTTGGTTAGACCGCCCCAATCTTCAACTGAAGTATTGACACGACCCGCCCCCTAATAGCCTTGTTCCCTAACAAATACAAATGTATCTTAACCCTTTCCTAATACTGATTATATTACACCAAGATTGCAAAAATAATCGTATTGCAGAAAATCTCAGAAAATGTTAATCTTTGCCTAAACTTTTGGGCATATTTTAAACATGGCAGGGATATTCTGAAGGTTAAGGTCTACTAAAGTTGTTAAACGAATTCAATTCCACCAATAACTTTGTTTGCAATTAAAAATAATGTCAAGTTGCAGTAGGACGAAATTAAAGTCTGTTTCTTTTAAATCCACCCTAAATTTGCATCAAACAATCTCTGTTATTTTTAACATGGTTGACAAGTTATGAGTTGAATTACTCAGGTGAGCGATATAGGACCATCATGGTCCTCTTGTTTTTTAGAAAAAAATCTAAACCATTGGGCCAATTTCAATGAAATTTGGTTCCTTGGTTGACCCTTTACTTTGATTGTTAAAGAAATGTTGTTTGATCCGAAAATATGGGCCCGACAGGGCAGGACTTGTTTTCACTTTAAAGTCTTTAAAAATCTTCTCCTCCTTAAACGTTTGGCTGATTTCAACGAATATGAAAATATTTTCTTCTGTGATTTTTCCTTTCGTCTTTGATTGGAACATCCCTTCTTTGGGTTACTTTGATGCTTTCTCAAATTAATCTTGCAAGATAAGTTGCTATATATATTTTATGGAACATTGTCTTTTTGCTGTACCTAAGCATGAAGCAATGTGCTTAGAGTAGATCTCTTTAAGTCTTGTCACTCTAATCGTTTTGATAAGTACCATATCCAGAATGATCACATGATATCCGAGACCTTCGGGCTCCAATTAGCTCTCTTTCTTTGAGATTTAAAAAAAGATTTTATTATGAAAATTATCTCCTTTGCAATTAGCATTTTTTTAATCTCTCTTTTTAAGTGCACCACCTAAACTGCATTTCTTCTCATTTATAGCTTTCTTCCTATTCAATATGATGCATTAAATGAATTTGGATGTTTATTACTAATTTTTTGCATGAAAACACAAGCATGCACATGATTTAAAAGCCTCCCATTTTTCGCTCTACCGTCCGAATGTCAGAAGAGCTATTGCGATACCTGTTTTCACGTCCGACGTCTGGACGTTTGTCCGTCAGACCGTCCATCCGTTAACTTTTGCTTGGTAACGCCCTGGAGTCCAAAAAAAAAATATTGTCTACAAACTTGGTCAAGATGAGTGTACCATCACAAGGATGGTTCCTTTCGAAATGGGTCAGATAGGTCAGGCGTCATGGGAATGGGATTTGAATTAGATTACAATTTGATTAGAAAATCTTGGTTAACACTTAATTCTATAGTTTTTATACGATTGACTTCAAACTTGCTCAGAATGATTGTACTATCACAAGGATGGTTCCTTACGAAAATGGGCCAAATGACAAAGAATGAAAAAAAATAATTAGAAAGTCCTCGTTTACACTTTGAAGTATACTGTTTTCACCCGATCAGACAGTATGGAAAGTAAGTAGTGCATTCAGATGCTGTGCTCAAGTGTAAACCCTGAAAGCATGTAGCAAAATGTAGTAATTTTATGATTGCAATAAGGTAAATGAAATGTACCTTCCATACAAAGTCTTAAAGTTAGCAATCATCAATGTGTCTAGTATATATATTGCTACCGATGACTTGTTCATACAGAAAGAACGTGTAACTGAGGCAAGGTACAGGATTTGAAAACAAAAGGACATGTACTGTTGTGAGGACTGCCTACATTCGAATTTAAATATCACACTTTTTCACAGACCATTTGATTGAGTTGCATGATTTGAAATCATAGAAAATATAATTATACCCCCCACCTACGAAGTAGAGGGGGGTATATTGGTTTCACCATGTCTGTCTGTCTGTCCATCCGTCCGTCCGTCCATCTGTCCGTCCGTCCGTAGACCTTTTCGTTTCCGGACTCTAACTCAAGAACCAAATGACGTACAATCATGAAACTTTATACAAATGTTCCTTATGACCCAAGGAGGTGCCCTATTGTTTTCGGGTCATGTAGGTCAAGGTCATAGTAAGCCTTTGTTCAATTTTCGTTTCCGGACTCTAACTCAAGAACCAAGTGGCCTACAATCATGAAACTTCATACAAATGTTCCTTATGACCCAAGGAAGTGCCCTTTTGTTTTTGGGTCATATAGGTCAAAGGTCAAGGTCACAGTAAATTTTATTTCAATTTTTGTTTCTGGACTCTAACTCGAGAACTAAGTGACCTACAAGCATGAAACTTTATGCAAATGTTGCTTATTATCCAAGGAAGTGCCCTATTGGTTTTTGGTCATATAGGTCAAAGGTCAAGGTAACAGTCAATTTTTGTTCAATTTTCATTTCTGGACTCTTAACTCAAAAACCAAGTGACCTAGAATCATGAAACTTCATGCAAATGCTACATATGACCTCAATATTAGTTACAAACACATCCTGCACTTATAGCACTTTCATTCTGACAAAGCGCTTGTGGGGGGTATTAGTCCGCTCTGCGACAGTTCTAGTTCATACATAGTATTGTCAGAGTCCACAAATACATAAACATGCATCTGATCACCTACATCATGTCTTTTGACAGGTCATATAATAACCTGAATAAACCTGAAATAATAATATTACTAAAATTCTTTAAACTATTAAAATTCAATTAAACAAATAATCTTCTCATCCTCTTCGTATTCAGTTCACAAATATATATAAATTGTAAAAAAGAATTAAAAGACGCCCACAGTCACACACCTGACATCAACATGACATCCAACTTGAATATATAATAATCCTGTATCGGCCACTGGTGTATTTTGTAATGTATTTTGTCTCGGTTATCGTGAAGCTGATCTGCGAAAAGACAACGAAAACTTCTTAAAGGATATATAATTTCATTTCGTCAAAATTCATGAAAATCTGAATCAGAGCAACTCTAAGAGCATAACTAAGTGGTATTCGGGTACTTATAGTTCCTTAATAAACCCTATCAGTTTATTCTGTTTCTCATTCATCGAAGTAGGTACCTCCAGAAATTTTTCATCGCATTATTCCCTATACTCTATTAGCTCTTCCACTTCTGTCTTTTTTCTGCTGTAGATGACTTACTGTCCAATCAGACGGCACGCATATCTGCATGTTGTTCAGTGGGCACTGATCCACCAAGGATGCCTTTTGCTATCTGGCAGAACATGATATAACTTTCGGCTAATGCAATACTATAATACAACAGAAGTACACACCAGAGAGAGTAGTAAGATGCAAATATACTAAAGACTGGAGCCTTTGCCTTCGTCGTCGACTGAATTAAGCAAACGTAACTGACGTAACAAATTATCCAGTGACATGTCATCCATAGAGGTCAATCGTTTCGGTATTGTCGTATTTGGGTAGTGTTCCTTCAAAAGTTTCCAAATAAGTGAGTCAGTGAAATTCGTCATTTCAAGATTTATATACTGCTCGTTGTCTATACTTGCTTTACCAACTATAGGGTTCATACAAGGAGATTTGATTATTTGATGCAACACATCAATTTTGAACTTTAATTATGTCAGCACGCGACCTTGTCCGTTCTTCAGTATGATGGCAATTACACACTTAAGCGAAGTTCAAGCCGGTCCTAGAAATAACTAACCATGCAGAACAAGGAGATGTTTAGCCATAGGTAATCTTTCATGAGATACCTACGTCACACACGATTTCGTCAAATTACAAGTCTGCTTGAAACATTGCTATCTTGTGATTTGTATGACACAATTTCTAACTCACGCACACGATTGGAAATCTGTTTTGAAATTTTTTGGTGATCTAATTCAGCTAATTCGAAAGATTAACCTTCTTTATAAATGTTTTCTTTCAAAGAGCTGAGCCTATCAAATGCAGTACCTTTTTCTCCTTTTAAACGCGCCCGGGCGCGTTGCAAAACGTCGTGGGGGCGCTATTATTTCAGACCCTTTTACTTTATTAGAAGAAATTACGTATTTTGGTACCTAAGAGAAGCAAATTGCTAACAAGTTCGTAATTATCGATTGAAATACGTGCGCTACCCAATACGCTTTCCTATTTATCTTTTAAGGCTATAAATTTAAAAAAATAAAATAAAATGTTAGCTAATGAATTGTAATTCTGTAATTTAAAGTCATCTATCGAAATACGGTCACCTTCGACCATTAATGCAGCTTTCAAAAGCAAATGATTGTGTTAGCAAAAGCCGTAATTATTATTATTGTTATTATTTGTACAAGATAGGAAGTTCCAGACGATGCAATATTCAATGTTCCGCTACCGATGGATAAAGCGGTAAATCATTACCTATTCACGTATGAAATAAATAATCCTGTATTAAATCCTAAAATTTTGTTATGTGTAAATGCACCCGGTACATGAAATGGAAGTGTTTCGTAGTGAAAACACAACACGTCTGGAGCTAGCTGGGTCACCGCGTGTCGGCACCCTTTGAAGTCCCCAGATTCTTGCAAGCGGCGACGTCGCTTTTGAAATAAGTTACACACGAGATTTTACGGGTTTTTCCTATTTTAACAGTATGAATTGTGACTAGGATTTAATCATTTGACTCGGATATTTTTTATAATTGCAGAAGGTAACATGATTTCAGAAATATTTTCGTAACAACGTGAAGAAAGGGGATTTTGTTCGCATGTGACACATGAAGAATGACGAGAAATAGTTTTAATTTTGTGTTAAATTTTAACCTTTCGCGCTTCCGGAAAACTGCGCGATTTAGGACGCGCTAGTTTTTCAGATGTTGAACGATCATTTAATGACGCAACCAGCCTTATCCTGATAGGAATTTAAGATAGATAACCCACAATCTATTGAACATTACGTCGTGGAGTAGCAGGTAATGAAATTAAATTTGAGACCGGATTTTTAACCACGGACCGTGGGTGGTTGGATGTTGTTGATCGTATAGTCAAGGGCCTAAGAATCGTATTTATGGGGGAGCGCGTTTATTAGGGAGGGCACGTCTAAAAGGTGAAATACGGTAATTAAATTTTCCACAGAGTTGATCATCGAATTTCTATGATGCTTTATAGTATTAATGTTTTGACTGTCAGAGATCAAGGAAAGCGCTTACACATAATGCGTACGCCATGCAGAGAGTGAAGACTTCAAATTGCTCTCTCCTATATATAAGTGATACTCGTAACCCTTCTCCATCTTAGTTCGATCTCGCGGCCGAACTGGTTCTGACTGAGACATTTTGTTAATATAATACTATTGCAAGTTAGAAATAAAAACTCATTATATTTTGTCTAATTAGGTAATTATTATGTGCATAGCTGGGCAATCCCTGCCAATGCTTATTGTCCAGCACAAATTGATTTCAATTGTATAATTTAATTGTATAATTGATAGGGCAATCCCTTCCTATTACATAAATAACTCGCACTGTTTCAAAATTTGATTACAAAAACACACAAGCCATGATTTTGCTAAGTTTTGACTTCGGTGGTTTTCATCCAAGAACAAATTAAAGTTTATTGAGCATCTGTTCTTCTTTCTCTTGGTTTAACGACTTCTTGGCAAATCTAAGTTGAGTTTTGGAGCAAAGCTATCAAATGATTAGTTTAATTCTCAAATCTACAAGTTGACAGCATCAATTGTTCTAGTCAATTGTTTATTATGGTTTTTGAATTCATGTGGCGCTGTGTGGCTTTTCAGTTGATTCCAAATCTGTACCGAATAATAAAGAATCTGTAGCAGAACAACCTTCACATTTGATTAATGATATAGGTCGACTATTTTCTTATAGTTATCCTTCAAGGTCTGGACTGCAACTTTGAAAGGAGAACACTTTCAAAAATATTGACTTATTAGGGCTAGAAACATATTATGTAAAGACATTTGCCTTTTAGAGTCTGCTGGATGCTGCATAAAAACTTTCTAATTTGAACAGGTTTTAACACGTCTTTCAAATCATCCTCTTTCAGGTACTTTAAGTCTTCTATGCTGTGTACTCCAACATCATTCAATTTCTTCATGATAACTGACTCTTGGTCTGACAATGTTTAATGAACATTCTGATATCATTTAGGGTATTAGCCTCAGGCTTACTTGTAGAGTTTGCCATAGACATGGTAAGTCAATTCTGTAGGCATTTAAGAGACATATGAGATATGTTGTTAACAGTGTGAACAGAAATGGGTTGTGAACATCTAAGTTCTGATACGCCTACACAACGATATTTGACTTGGCAAGACATTTGCTGGTAAATACCCTTTTCTGGTGCAAAATGGAGATTCCAATACTATTAAAAATAACCCACCATCTTTCACTAGAACTAATTCAATTTTGCCTACTGTTAGTTCAATGTACTCCTTTCCAGAAACAACAAACATTAACCCAGCTTTGTATTCAATATTTCTGAAGAAAACAGAACGGTAAACTCTAGTTTTTAGATTGGTAACACTTTGACTCTCTGTGTTTTAAAACGTCATTGTGCATGGCTGCATTCAAAACACTTCCTTTTTCACAAATAAGGGAACCAGCTGTTCAAAATGCTTGAAGAAGCTGGTGTCTAGCAGCAATAGTTTTTGTTAAGTATTTAAAGCTCTGAAGACGTCTAGCACAGCTTTCGAAATGTGTATGCTTGCAATTATGTATCTTAAAGACTTTTCCATCAGGTATATCACACAGTACTTCATTTTCCTCAACATGAGCAGCGTTATCAAAAATTTAAATTGACTGCTATAATGGTTGTACAAGCTAGCAAGTGATTGACAAATTGGCACATCTTGGTAAGTTTTTCTTTTCTTGTGACAATCAAATCATAAGAAAAATTCTACTGCATCACAGATTGGAAAGTTTTTCCTATAAAATGAAGACCGTTTGGCAGCAGTGTTTAACAATCCTTTATTGCAATTAGAAAAACATCGCTCAAACTCAATTCATTTCTAATTTCAGGAATGACATCATTTGACAAACCATGTGATTCTAATATACTACTAAACTTATTGAAAGGCCGCCACCATAGCGCAGTTGGTTAGGCATAAGACTTCCAATCTGGAAGTCGTGGGTTCGATCCCCGGTGGCGGCAAATATCCTTTCCGACGTTTGTCTCTCACCAATGGGTAGATAATCGTAAACCTATGTGATTAAGCAGTCGGAGGCTAGGAAAGGGTGTAATGGTAGTACAGCTGAAAGAAAACCCAGGAATCCATTGTTAGGTGCTCCGGCCGCCGCAATATAACTGCGAAATTGTTGAAAGCGGCGTAAAACCCATTCAAACAAACAAAAAACTTATTGAAGAGTAATATTAGACTTATATCATGGCTTTCTTGAAACTCCGATATGATGTTTTGTATGGCTTATGAGGGTAGCAGATATTTTCCCTTTAATTTCAGATAAAAGAGAAAGAGTGTTTAAGAACATTTCCTCATTCTCAGAATTGCTTTCATAGACAAATTCATCAATGTCATTAATTGGAGAGTCTAGCTAGTACCTCACCAATTTCAAAGTTGTCACCAGAATCTGCTAGCACAAAAGGTGTAGAACAAGTACTTGAAGAACTGGGATAAACCTCACTTGTATGTCTCCTACTTAAATGGAAAGTTAAAGATGATTTTAATTTAGATTTGTTGGAACAGCCAATGTATGGGCAAAGAACTTCCTTTTCTTACCTAAATGCTTTTTCAAACGTCTTTTCAGATAAGGAAATGAAACAAAAGAACGGTTAAAACACTCTGTTCTTGAACAATTGCTCATGAACTCCAATTCATGTACAAATGGTTGAGCTTTATAGACATTTGAAATATGTAACTTTGAGACATGTACCTTAAGAGACACAAAATTGCTGCATGTTTGTGAACATTTTTCAAATGAACATTCATATACCAAGTTAGGCATAATTGTGAAATTTGCAATGTGAGAGAAATTTTGATATGTCATTTTGTCACTGGCAACAAAATCGCAGTTGTTACAGTTGTATTCAGCCACTGACATTGCTTTCGTCATTAGATCAGTGCAATAAAAGCTTTGGACAATGCTAAATGGGAGAAATAGTAACAAATGAACGTAGTTTTTCAACTTAGACATAGTACAATAGCATCATTTCCTTAAATCAACATCCAATTGTAGTACATGTATATAAAAGATGGTGGGTGGGGTAGGGTTTAGAAACACATGACCGACAGATAAAAGCTAAATATTGCTTCTAATTTCTGTAAATGCAAGGGCCAATGATTATATTAAAAACAAAAATGCTATAAACAATTGTTAAATGTCAAAAATATTCTCTAATAGACGGGGCAAAATCTTACTCTTTCAAGTGAAAAAAAAGTCTCGCGCTTCAAATATTATACCCACAATGCATCACGTTTAACCCACAAAGCAACAGAGTTTACGGTTTCGTGCTGTTTTTTTTTTTTCTCACGGCTCGGTCCCGTTACAAATTCAACGTAAAATGTGCCCTAATAATTGCTAGTAGGTGAAAGTCCTTGATTCTGAAAATATGTTTGAGTTGTGACACGAACCGTAACCTTTGACCTTCTTTCTTAAATTTCAAATTATCGGGTAAAGGACTGTTTTATATTACAGATTATTGTTGTCAGATGATTGTCTTAGACACGCTGGCTATCGGTTCTATTTAGATGATTATCTCTGATGTCTTTCGCTATCGAAAAGTAGGGGAGACTGGTGTTGAGCCTGACTCGGCCATGACGAGGGCAAAAATAATCAACAAGGCAACTTTCATGACCACGTTGTTTTAATTTTGCGAAAAAAATAATAAAAAGAGTGATTTCCCTTTTTGTAGACTGGTACGCCTCTTAAATCAAACATAGACTGGCTAACATAAACAAAGCGAAGATTAACCCTCAACACCCCACTTAATCTTTGCTTTGCTAGGTCTAAAATAATGCATCGTTTATGTCTAAATCGTATTAAACAAATACAAACATTTGCATATATCAGAAAAAACTAGATTAACTATAAAGTATTTAAAGAACAAACTAATATTACAAACACATTGTCATTTTGTATTTATCAGATTATCCTATTAATGATATTCCATCAGTGCATTTTCTGTAACACAGTTCATAGTCAAGGGTACCCTTTATATACCGCAATACATGTTTTATAGCTACCCAATGAGATTGCAGGGGTTTTGACAGATATCGTGACAAGCTAGTGATTATCCAGCAAATGTCTGGTCATGTGAATGCCATTGCGTAGATAAAGCGACCTACAGCTTCTCTGTATTTTCTAGGGTAAACTGGCTCTGAATCCTAAGAGTCAAGTTTGGGCTCAGATGGAGTTACCATTGGTTTGACGTCAATCATCTCAAACTTATCGACTAATTTCATAAGATATCTACTTTGTTTGAGAACGTCAATCTGTGTCTGATCCAAAATAATACCCGATGACGTTTTCTCAGACTTAGTTGTAGCATCATCCCCAAACATTTGTTTCAACAAATCACATGTCTTGCTAGAATATTTCTGAAACCGGTCTCCCTTTACACTGTCAACATCGGAAGACCCGCCATGCATCAAAGTTGGACAAGAGTCACTATTGTCACCCAATTGTTGTCTTCTCTCCTCCTGTCCTGGCTGTATGGAGATAATGTCATCATCTCTCCGAGAAATTGACGCTACAAAGTCACTCGGGAGACTACTGTGAGGAATACGAACAACGGTATCAGCACTGGTCGTCCCAGTAACCGTGGTCGTTATCTGCGGTATCTGCCTGGCCGAACCAGCAGTATCCGACAAAATGGACAAAACCATGTCTAGTTTACTGTCCAGTCCTGTAAAACGAATTTCCATGTCCGTGATATTTCTTCTCAAAGCGTCGAAGTCCGCCTGTCTTGCCCTCTGTGTACGCTTCCCTTTTTTGAAGACGAAGCCGAATTCTCATTCCTTACCGACGAATTGTCGTTGATTTCCACTTCTCCAGATAAATCCGAGGTTTTTCTTTGAGTTAAAGCCGCGTTAGCCATAATAACGCTGATTTAAATCTAAACACTCGCCCAAAAACAAAGCGAAAGTAACTACGTTAGACAGCGTGTTGATGTTTTGAAGTCGCCGGAAATAAAACTGACTTGCGGTTTAAAAGTGGGTTTAAACCACGTGATAGTATCACATGGTATCTATTTATAGCGGATAGTTGATGTTTAACGGGAATAATATCCTTATGTATATTTCAGTCAGGCAAGTATAAATCATGAGATAAAATTAACTTCCCACTGCTTATAGTGCCTTTCATCCCCTTCGAAAAAGGAGTCTCGAAAAGCGCCCCTGAACTGCTTGGCCCATAATCTGTTGAGCCTGACTCGGCTATGACGAGGGCAAAAATAATCAACTAGGCAACTTTCATGAACACGTTGTTTTAATTTTGCGAAAAAAGGAATAAAAAGAGTGATTTTACTTTTTCTAGAGTGGTACGCCTCTATAATCAAACATAGACTGGCTAACATAAACAAAGCGAAGATTAACCCTCGACAACTGGGCTATGTGTTACACGGGGCTATTTGTTCTATAGGTTCCCAAAATAATTGGTCATTTATCAATATGGACCACAAACTACCCAGTTTTAAATACAGGTAGATTTAAAAAGGAGGGGGGGGGGGGGTCATCTGATTGGGATATTATTTTGGGAGGATTAGAAGCTATTAAAATTGACAAAAATAAAAATTATTTTTCGAAAAGAAGTGAATTTAGCACCAGTTCTGCTTTCTTGGGACGCTGTGTAATTGAAACATGTGTTGGTACTTGTGAAATTTTAGAGCCAACGTATCCATAGGCCTTTTGGCATCCAAATTTACTTTACCCTATCTAAATAATCCCTTTCGTTTTATACGCCGCCGGTGGCGGACGAATATTGGCGTCATCTTCTCCGCCTGTCTGTCCGTCCGTCCTTCCATCAGTCCGTCCGTCCGTACGTCCGTCCACTTTTCTTATCAACGCAACTCTTCCAAAGTTTCTGGCTGGATCTTCTTGAAACTTTGTCAATTTTATCACCTCAATTGGTAGATGTGCATGAAGGAAGAATTTTATGGTTCGTTGATTTTTGCCTGAGTTATGCCCCTTAAAATCTTAGTCTCTGGTCAACTTTCTTGTCAACGCAACTCCTCCTAAGTTTCTGGCTGGATCTTATTGAAACCTGGTCAATGTTATCACCTCAATTGATAGATGTGTATGAAGGAAGGATATATTTAATTATATACTAACCCTTTCCCTACTGCTCACGACATTTTCCTGTTGTATGCAAAGGTTTTGCAGACTGTGAAGACTGAGATTAGCCTGCACTGACATGCAGTCTGATCTTAGCCTATACTACCTGTTTTTCTATTTAATTGGTGTGGGGAACAGTTGAACAAAATTAATTAAAATGCCAAAACAAAGACAATTCGTGTGGAAAAATTGAATTCAGCCGAGTTTTAAAAGATTGTATTGAGGTAAATCTAAAACGATGTTCACATTGATAGCCCTCCTAACATAATTATTGAAATGAAATAGATATTTGTGACCCATTTGGTACAATTGATAGTTAGTTCTTCCCCGGTCAGACCGAGTAGATTGAACAGGCTGACCAGGGAAGAAACTTTTTCACTCGCTGTGGATTTTTTTAATCAAGAAAGGTTTTCCAGTGAAATTCCTTAGAATGAATATTTGAAAAAAGGGGATCTTTCAGTACACGTCAAGCAGGGGATGCATTATGAATTCAAAAAAAAACTTTAACAGCCCCGTCTCTGAATTTCATTTTAGAAAAAAAAACAGTCTCAGATGATGGCTTTTATCACAAATTTCTTCGCCGCCATAATAGTACAGTTGGTAGCGCGTCGGAATGTCAATCTAGAGAGTCCGGATTCGATCCCCGACGGTGGCACCCATCCTTTCTGACTATTTTTCTCCCACATATGGGTTGATAATCGTAGAGTTATGTGGGAGAGCAGCTGGAGGCTAGTGGTTTGAAATAAAGAAATATCAAGAATCCATTGTAAGCATCTAAAGCCGCCACGATATGACTGAAATATTGTTGAAAGCGGCGTAAAACCCAATTCAATCAAGCAAACAAATACAAGTTTTCTATGTTTATACCTGCTAAGATTGCAATTTCCCGCCTTAAGAGTTATCGTCTGCAACTTCATTCAATTCCGACAAGTCTAGAATTTTCTCATTTGGCAAAGGGGTAAATCTGTTGACTAGATAACTAGAATTTCATGACAGATTGAATTAGTTTTTGACTTATTGCAATACTAATTATGTGTATATTATTATTTGTATATTTGTCATTATTGCTCTGTGTTCATAAATGCTTTGTTAAAGAGAATAAATGCTCAAAAAGCTCAATGTTAAAATGACCTTGTTTGGTGTTATAATCTGTTCTAACTATAAAAAAATTAAGCGATGACAACCTCTTACCGCATTCCCTCTCAAGTCCACTTTTGACGCCATTGAAAAAAATAGAACTTAAGAAAACGGATAATAAAGAAATTGCATGATGACCACGATGTATTCTTTCCAAAATGTGGAATGAAATTGAATGAGTGTGTGGAAATTCAAGGGAGGTAATCCAATATAGTTAATTTTGTTCAAGATGAACATAATTAGCTGTATCAATTACCTTCCTTTAATAAAATATAAGAAATTTTCTGTTTGTATGTTTTCATGGACCAATTAAACACTTTAAAATCCTCACAAGCAAATAAAATCGTAGAATAATGTGATCCATTTGAATTAACAGTTTATTGTTTTGGCCGATTTCGAGATGTTTTCTCGGTGAGATGTTTTGATCGATTTGAAGAATGAATGAATGAATGGAGGGCTCCATGCGATTTGGAATGGTTTTGATCGAAATGAGTGTCAATTCCACGATGTTTTTAACTGTCGTCTAAAATTTTGTTCTGGTAATGAATTATATGTTCTCTCTGTTAGAGATGCAGATGCCTTTGATCTAGTGCTGTTGTTGTATGAAGCCATTGTGATATCGTGATTG
Source organism: Fragum whitleyi (assembly GCA_948146395.1). Taxonomy (NCBI): domain Eukaryota; kingdom Metazoa; phylum Mollusca; class Bivalvia; order Cardiida; family Cardiidae; genus Fragum; species Fragum whitleyi. The sequence goes on from OX411556.1 coordinate 34,714,600, forward strand.
TTATAATAATTAATAATAATAATTTTATTTCGGCATAGGTAACATAAAATCGTTCATGGGATAAAATTCGTATAAAAATACACAATTTGGAGTTAAGAAATTATAGATTTCTTAAATTTTAAAGAACCATGACATGCTTCCTAACACCAAGGATAACGCAAAAAAGAGTAAACCCTTATTTCCATTGCGGTCCTTGCTGTGGGTTGCATGACTTAGAGAGGCAATTATAGTTTAAATCAAAATTTAGTAACCTATACCAATAAGTATCACAGTACAGAACATAATTTAACAAACACAAGATTAGTTTTTTTCACAGATTGCTTGCTGAAAGAATATTTATCACCTAAGTATCACATGTATAGTTAACAGACAAACTTCACCATGTTTTAGTAAACAAAATTAATGTATATGAACCAATCTCAAACTATCGTCTATGGTATATTTCTAAAAACAAAGTTTAGGAAAATGCTACAAATTGTCAATCATTATGTAACCTATGCCTAAATAACAATAAGCAAATTATTTAGACAAACACAATATTAAAAAGATTAAGATGTCATACTGCATAGAAAATGACCTTTGATGGCAACCTTGAATGACTGATACTTGGTGATGTCAGCCAGGCTGGAGGTCAGTTCGTTCCACAACTTAGCACCTATAAAACTAAAGGACTTAGATCCAGCCCCTTTGACCTTAGGGAGAGTAAAACCACCTTTCTGGCCAAGCCTTGTGTTGTATTAGTGAACATTTACCTGTGGCGTAAGAAAAGTGTCCATAAAAACAGGGGCAAGGTTATGCTTAACTTTAAAGAGATGACACGGCATAATCTGTTCAATTCTTTTGTTAACCGGTAGCCAATTAAGGGTTTCAAACTGCTGTTGACCAATATGAGCTCTTGGATCAAGGTTCAGTATGAATCTGACCAACTTGTTCTGAGTCACATGTAATTTGTGTTTTAAAGACTGGGTAAGACCACTGTACCAAACAGAGCATGCGTAGTCATACTGACATTGGACTAGGGACATAACAAGTAATTTCTTGGTATGCTGAGTAAGGTACTCTTTCTTGCGGTACAAAAACTTTAACCTAGCATTAACTTTCTTAATAATTGACTCAGCCATACAGTTAAAAGATAAAAATTGGTCGATGGTTACACTAAGGTATTTGACTGAAGATGTGGATGTAATTTGAGTATTATTACAGGTTATGTTAAGACTAGATTGTGACCTTAGCTTATTTTTGATCCAAACACTATTGATTCAGTCTTTCCTAAATGAAGGGAGAGCTTGTTGTCAACAAGCCAGTGACCAACAGTTTGAAGATCATCTGACAGTGCCTTTTCGACAATGGCAATATTTTTGCCAGAGACTAAAATGGCTATATCATCAGCATATAAAAGTAACTTATTGTGTATAACACCTGACATGTCATTAACATATGCTAAAAACAGCAAAGGGCCAAGGATAGACCCCTGAGGAACCCCGCAGGTCACATTTGCTGTGGATAAAAAAGTGCCTGAGACATCAACCAGTTGTTGTCTATCAGAAATGTAAGACCTGAACCATCTTATGGTATCCTTACTAAGACTGGACGAATTAAGTTTCATTAAAAGGATTGCATGGTCAACGGTATCAAACGTCTTCTGTAAATCTAACAGGACCATGCCAACCATATTACCTCTATCATTCTCACTTCTGATGCAATCAGGCAAATGTATAAAGCAAGTATCTTAAAAAAAAAACCTTTCCTAAAACCGGATTGAAAATCATATATCAAGTTCCTGTCTTTGAAGTAGGACTCGACCTGTTAGCATGTCAAACTCTCAATCCAAGGTCCATGATTTGATCATAGACGGTGTTAACCATTCTTCGGACATTTTTCTCTGACCAATTTGTTGACAATCGTAAAACTATGTTGCAAAGCAGCTATAAGCTAAAGAATGTAATGTTTGTGCTGTGGCGCAAAAATACATGGAACCATTAATAGGTACTCCAGCTCCCGCGATATGACTGAAAGTTTTTAATTTTGGTCATTCTGCTGGTCAAATATGTATCTCCTCGGGAACCATCCAATAAAACACACCTTGAAACAAGTTGACGTTAATGTAGCTTTGTATCACTGAACGGTTATTTAAAATGGCGTTTTTGAAATTCTGAAATTCTCCAGCAATTCATGAACACGTCGTGTTAACTTGTCAATGGGCGACAAAAATCTCGTAAAAATAGCTTTAAACAAACTGCATTTATGAGAATTTGGTTTCCCTTTGACCTTAGGTCATTTCATTTCAAAATTGTTATAACTAATAATATATACCGATGGCTAAGTGTGAAACAGATGTAACTCCCTATATGTTTATAGTGAGTTACAACAGTTTTGTGCTGATCCATCGATATGCATCTCGCACCTTTGCGGTTCCATGGGATCTAGAAGAGATACGGATTTCCTGGAGTATCGGGGGAAATTAAGTCTCAAAGTTAAAGAAATATGAAATGTAAAGTCACACTTAAACTCGAGCTGCGGCATTCGTGAAAATATAACTTTTGATATAAATGTATGGCACATCAGTATGATGTCAGTGGTCTAGAAGTAGATTGTCTCCCTCTTTACCCAACGGTCCTGAGATCAATTCTCGGAAGCAGCCAGCGATCTTGGTTCTTTCATTGGCCCACACATTCGGTCCGAGTACTGGTGAATTTTTCAGGAAGTACACTCGAGAGATATTAATATAAGTTGTAAGACTTTGTTTTCCAAGCGATGTAAGATAGATATATTTAAATCAAACATCGGTCTTGCGCTAAAACAAACAATTATTCTCTAATTACATGCTTACTGCCATCATTTACGGCCAAACTAGTAGAAATGTAAATCTGATTTTGATTCGTTCACTTTTTCCCAGCGTTAAGTTGAATGGACGGCATCTTGTGATCCGCCCTTAATCGTATCCAAAATTATAGATAACGAATCTTTTATTGTAACTCACTTACTAAAGAATTTTGTGTTCCAGTTGTCTTAACCCAGATTTACCACAAACAAACAATTAATGACCTGTCCAATTTAAAAGATTGTGCTGACGTTAATTCATTGTTCTTTAAAATTGAACATAGACATCAAAATCTTAAAGAAAACGTTGGGAAAAGTGGGGAAATTGGGTGAACCAAGCAAATTCTCCTTTTTGGCTCAGCTGTTTTCGGAGAAAACCCGAGGAATTAGGCCAACCCTTTGGCATCGTTGGCGTTGGTGTTTTCTTTGATGTTGGTGTTAGCGTGACAAACTTTAACCTTTGTCATATCTCTCTTGTTATTGAAGATATCATCATGAAACTTGGCAGGTATAATCACCATAACAAGAGTAATTTAGACTATAAAGGAGGATAACTCTGGAAGCATTTTTTGCTTACCTGTGCACAAGGTGAATCTTTTGTGGTCGCGTGATCTCGTCAACATTTACCTTGTAAACACTCGAGAGACCATGATTTATTTTCATTAACCAGAAAATTGGCCAGGATAACTGTCTTGATAAAATATCGGAAAAGCTCGAAATTGGGTCAAGTGGGGTCAAAAACTAGTTCACTAGGTCAAATCTAAAAATAAACCTTGTAGACACTTCACGTAATTGTTCTAGTTCATTTCTGACAATTTACGCGATATAACCTAAGCGGAGCGTCAGCGGAGCTTTTGGTCAATCGACCTGAAAATAAGTCAGATTGATTATCTTGATAAAATCTAAGTCAAGATCGAAATTGTGTCAAGTGGGGTCAATAAGTGAGTCACTAGGTCAAATCTTAGAAAAAACCTTGTACACTCAAGAGGCCATATTTTTGGGACAATCAACATGAAAATTGGTCAGATTGATTTTTTTTTTTTTTTTTTTTTTTTTTGGTAAGATCTAAGTTAAGTTCGAGATTGGGTGAAGTGGGGACTAAAACTGAGCCGCGATGTCAATTTTTTGAAAAATCCTGTAGACCCTATAGATACTATATTTTTGAGTCATTCGACATGAAAATTGTCAGATAGATTGTCTTATTAAAATCCAAGTCTTGATCGAAATTGGGACAAGTGGGGTCGGAAAATAGTTCACAAGGGCAAATATGAGAAAAAATGTGGACACGCCACATTCTTTATACTTGGCTCGATCAAGCTGAAAATTGGTCAAATTGATTGTCTTGATAAAATCTAAGTCAAGTGCGAAATTAGGTCAAGTGGGATCAAAAACTAGGTAACAAGGTCAAATGTTAACAAAACTTGTAGACACTGTAAGAGGCCATTTTCCGGGGGTCAAACAAACTGAAAATTGGACACATTAATTGTCTTGATAAAAATCTAAGAAAATTTGACAGATTGATTGCCATAATAAAATCTAAGTCAAACTCCAAATTGGGTCAAGTGGGATTGAAAAAAAAGGTTATGAGGTCAAATATGGTTGGTTAAATAAGGTCAAAACATTGAACCCACTCTAGATGCCATATCGTTGGCTCGACCAAACTGAAAATTGGTAAGATTGGTTGTCTTGATAAATCTAGATTGGTTGTCTTGATAAATCTAAATTAAAGTTTGAAATTTGGTCAGGTGCGGCCATAAACTAGGTCACAAGGTCAAATCTTTTTTTTTTTTAAAAAAAGCTTGTGGACCTTCAAGAGACCATATTTTTGGCTCAGTCATTTACTCATCGCTCGATTCATTCATTCGAAACACTCACTCAAATCGATCAAAAACGCTCCAAAGTCTTTTGAAAACATTGTGAAAGCGTTCAAAGCGATCAAAATTTTATTCAAATCGATCAAATCATTCTGTGATTTGTTGATTGTTGTGCATTTAAGGTGTCTGATTAATCCATGAGACACAAACGGAAAAGTACGTATATATTTCATTAAAGGGAGGTAATAAATGTCGCCAGTTTTGTTCATCTTGAACAAAATTAGCGACAATTGATTACTTCCCTTAAATTTCGTCCAAAACTCGCTCCACACTCATTCCAAACCCATTCCAAAATCATTCTTAAATTATTCATCTTGTCAATTTCACGATGGTCTTAACTGTACAGATAACATCGCCGGCAAATTGACACTCGTCCTGATTAAAAACAAAAACAAAAAAAAAAACATTCTAAATCGCTCACACAACACTCAATTTACATTATTCAAATTCTTCAAAACGCTTCGAAATCATTAGAATGTACCTCGTATTGTTCAAAGTCGACCACAATTTTATTCTTGTGTTAGTTTGGAAGCGACCACTTTATCCGTACATAGAAAGAAATATAGATAATAAAATGAGATAATAAAATACCGCTTAATGTGCTTATTCAAACAACATTAGCTATATTGAATGATCTTCTTCATGTTCATTCAAAACGCGCTCTTCCTACCTATTCAATTTTATTCCGAAATCATTCAAAAAATTCGAACACCTTGTCAAATTTATTATGTTATTAATAGTAAAAATAAATAGTGAAAATATTGAAATTCGTTCAGGTTTGTAAGAGGGACAATGGTTTCATGAGCGAGAAAAAGTTATAAGTCATTTGTTTCTTAAGTTCGGACGAACTTAAAAATTAAAACCGATAATCAAAACCATGTTAAATGAGTTCGCACTTAAAAAATAGTTTTGTTTGTTTGGCTTGGTTTGCTTTTCAGTTATTTCTTTCCAGTTCCCTTGAATTCTTTGGTATTCAACAACATTGCATTACGGGACAGTTACAACGGCATTAAGGGGGAAGTTTGTTTTAAAATTTATGATGTTTAGATTATGACATCAAATTTGACACGGCGTGTCCTAAAGGCGAACGTTGTTTGACGTTAACAGATTGTCTTTTCGCGTAAATCATTATAATATTTTACGTTAACGAGTCATAAGAAATGGGCATATTTAAATTATTGTCCAAATAAAATCTTTGGCATGGAAGAAATTAACAAAGCATAGTACCAGTGAACTAATATAATAAGGATTCATAAAGCAACTAAATTCTACCATGTTTTATACATACATGCTAATATCTTATTCGTAGTTCCCAATGTAAACGGGGCTTGAAAATAAGAAAAAAATAAATTTCTGCTCTGTCGCCTTTTCCATGACTGGGTTTGAAAAATGATGTATCATTCAGAAACGTAAGGTCACTCTGATCTTCCCAAAATTTTTAGTGCTCGAGTAAAACTAAGGAGGATTTCAAAATATTCCATGAATTTTGTGTTGGATTTTCTTAGGAAAAAATCCTTACTGTGAAATTGGATTGCGCTTATTCTAAGTACTTATCCAAAAGATGATCTTTTCTCTCGTCTTGCGAATAAAGACCATTTCGCACGCGTCATTTCTTATAATTGCTTGACGAATACCTGATGGTGCTTTTTGCATGATGGTTTTCAAGTGTGAGCAATGAAAAACCTCTTGTCAGCCCAGGTATTCTTATCTTCAAGCAATCAGCGATTAATTTATTAAATTGTACTGTTTGCAAACTGTTTGCAAATTATATCCCGCTTCGCACGTGCGTGCAAAGCGGGGTATAAATAGCAAACAATTTGCACCGTAATTGTCATCCTTAACGAATAGCTGGTTGTTTAATATTTGTGCTTTATGCACATGTGCAAATGCTAAAATGTCGGACACAGGCTTGAATGTAATTGGTTGGCAAGCCGCCGTCTAGGCGAAGTTGCTAGCGCGCCAGACTATCAATCTAAAGGTCCTGGGTTCGATTCCCGACCGCGACACTCATCCTTTCCTAATAGTTGTCTTCCACCAATGGGTTGATAATCGTAGACCTACGTGGGATAGCAGCTGGAGGCTAGGAAAGGATGTTATGGTGGTACTGATGTGAGAAATACAAGGAATCCATTGTTAGGTGCTCCAGCCGCCGCGATATAATTGTAAGATTGTTGAAAGCGGCGCTAAACCCCATTCAAACTTACAAAATAATTTGTTGGCTCCTGTCTTATTCGTATTCAGAAACAACTTTAGACTATGACACTTTTTGCAGCAGCTTTATCGACTAGAAACCAGTAAAGACAGGAAATAAAATAGTTTCGCGAAATTTCATGTTTTTAATATGGTTGGTTAAAAAAGGCCGTGTGTAGTTGAACGAGAAATAAACAACGACAGAAAACAACAACAGTGCAGAAAAAATCATCTTGTGTCTACCTGTTCGTGATTCGCAAAAACATTAAAATCCTCTTGCGCTGACGTATGTGATTTTTGTGGTTGCATTTTCTAACACATTACGTTGAGGAGAAGACTAGAAGTTGTGTTTCCTCACTTTCAAAATAGCAAAATAGCATAATTGGAGGTGTGCCTTAACCAAAGGTAAGATTTTTTTTCAGAGCTCTAACTACGGGGGATCTTGCTTGAGCGACCACGTCTATTAAGTGACCATTTTCAAAATCCCATTCTTAAAAATATCCTAAATCGTAGATTTCATGGGTCTAAAAGGTATTGTATACGAACCCATTGTCGTTAAAACTCATTAGATACGTCTCAATGAGAAGATTCTTGTGAGTGTTAACAACAGGATTTATAAAAAAAACGTATTTACACACATATTGAGTTAAAACTATGTTTCTAATTTGACAACAAAACGTGTACTAAGCGACCATTCTCTCGCTTTTTGGTGGTCTCGTAGGTGGTCGCTTATCACATGTTTTACTGTTTATACTATCCGTCAAGCGAAAAGCAGTCATGTAGGTAGTGCGTAAATTATTGATTCCGACCAGCTCAAGCAGACTGCGCTGGTTGACTTGTGTAGACCATTTGGGCACAATGTTGACTATCGGAATCGGGAATGATCACTCAACTTTCTGCTTAAGATTTTTGGATTGTAACCTGATGTTGACCTGTACTTGAACCAACATTTTTTTCAAATAATTAGAACTCAGGAATACCAGTCTTTCTTTATGTGCATTACCATATTGAATCTTATTATTCTAAAGGCTTAAACATGATGAGGTCGTTACTTTCAATTCATTTTACGATTTTTTTTTAAAAAAAAAAAACACATTTTCCCAATCTGTGAGAGAGCAGCTTTAAGGAAGTTTACTTGCAATATAGGATATGCCACCATGATGCTTTAAGTATTGGACAACAGAAAAGAAGATAGTAATAAGCATCAAATATGATGCCTCTGTTCTCGTATTTATAATTTAACTTTAGTTGTTTTTTTTTTCATCAATTTTAGGACATTCTGGTTGATTGAAAAGTTGTGTATTCACACAGTGCCATTATGTATTAGTTCCGTACCCCCATGAAATCAACAAATACTCTCTTCATCTCTTAAAATTTATATTACTTGATTCAAATTTTGATTTTTACTTGTTTTTTTTTATGGAACATTTGTTTCCTTTGTAGTAAAAGAATGTGGAAGAATCAGCTGCTTTTCATTATCGTGGGCGCCGCCTGTATTTCTTTTGTCGAAGGTAAGATGTCAATATACCATACCATACTAACAATCATAACACGATGGAGTAAAACGCATATATATGAAATATGAAGAATTAGATAGAACTTTATTAGCAATGAAATTCATGTGATTTTTTTTACTATGTACATAGATAGCTCCGTCCACTGATTTATGACGCCATACGTCATCTTTAGCGGGAACGTTGATGCTTTTGACGTCATATAACCTACGTTTTTCATGACACGCCTCGTTTTCTTACTAATTTTGCATTCAGAAAAATGTATTTTTTTCTATTTTAAACCTATATAAGGATATTAAAACTTATTTCGGAATTGTGATCGTGTTATGATGGAAATTATTTCATTTTCGCGTTGATTAGTCCATAAATAAAGCCTGATGGGGGGAGGATTAACATGCAAAGCCAAATTCCAGTCTTCGCCCTCGGATTTTACATTATCTATATATAACTACTCCTCGATCAGATTTTATTCATGGACATATCAACGCGAAAATGAAATCATTTCATCTATGAAAACCAAATGACAGTCGACGCAGAAATACTTCGAACGCCATTGGAATACTAACAGATACCCATATATATATTCCTGAAGATCCATTTAGTGGTGAAACCGGTTGAATAATTATTTACTCCGTTTTCAATGTTTTATTGATATATACTACAAAATGAATACAATATAAGGCATCAACAACAGTATCTCCTTTTTTCTCCTTATATATATATTATATTCCTTATATTTTTTTCAACACCAAACATTTACGAAATTTGTGCATTAGCTGAATGAAAAAAATAATAGCGTTGCAAGACCGAAATGCCGTATAAAGCTGTAGATACAGCGTTTTTGTCATTTACTAACTATCAGATACACTAAATACGATTCCGCTTTTCCTATAACGAGAAAGTCTTATTTCTTCGACAGAGAGTTATATAAAACCAAATTATTACACATGCAATAGTTTTTATCGATGAAATATAGGCCCCTAAGAAATTGCATATTGACACATATACTTCAACTATAATCTTTATAAGTCGTTCATGAATAAATGAATCCGAAACAATCTCCTGTTGACTAGATACATGTATGTTTTAATTGTCCCCCGAGTATTTGGAGAGAAAAATTATAAAAAAAACTTTTGCAAACCAAAGATTTGCATGGTCTTTTTTACATCAGAGGATATAATTTGTGTTTTTGTCGTTTATTTTCAGGTCAAAATATGGATTTGCCAGCAATATTGCAGGCTGGTAAGTGTCTTATCAAAAAGATTACCCCCACACACACACACACACACACACACACGCTCCAAATCGTTCGACTACACTGTTCTATTGCAAAGATATGATAGTTCACCGGTCGGTTATTACGATTAATATAATGACACATGTGAATCCCAACATCTTTGTTCAAATCACTCCGGAAATATATATATATATATTTTACTGACTTGATTGAATAGAGGTATTTCACGTAATTATCTCCCTTGCGTACTCTCCAGTCAAATTTACATAACAATGCAAACAAGGGGGCGTCCTTCTTTTCTCCACTCTTTATTTCATTGAAATTTATCCGAATAAATCAGTCGATTTCAACTATTAATAAAATAGATCATTATTCTTTAATAATTCAAACCAATACTTAAATGTCATAAGAAACTATTTCGACCGCTTTTAGTAATTTTTATTTTTAAATATTGACAAAAAGCGACGTTTGATTTTAGTTGAGTGGAATGAATTGCAAATATAACTCTCCAGAGTTTATCCACTTGATGAATTTATATTTGGTCGAAACAGATATCCTCCATCGAAAATCTACCGTTTTGAGAAATCACTTCAATATGATAGTTTGTATGGATTTCTTTCATTTTGACTATTCATTTTCATTATTTCAATACTAGAACTAGTCATTGTTCGTCACAAATCGATCGTTATTGATTAATTAAAATACAAAAAAAAAAAAGATTAAAATCAACAGATGATAAAAAAAAGATAACAAAAACGGCAGACGACAGAATGCAAATTCGACACATGTTTTTTTTTTTTTCTTTATCTCTCTCTAACGAAAAATAAAAAAATAAAAAAAAAAAAAAAAAACACGGAACCATATCGAGAGTGAAAGATAATGTGAAAAGGGGAGAAATAGTTCCATCGTAGGTATATTATTACGAGTTGCTATTGCATTTAAATAATGATTCAATTTGAACACATACTTGCATTTGGAAGGGCTTTTAAATACATTGGAAACGTGCATTCGCTGTTTCGAAATTAAAGATTTGCAGTTCTGAATTTCACTTGATTTCTTTTCGGACAGCCTTTTTTTTAACACTCACCTCTTACGAATCCAATTAATTTTCCAAATTCATGAATTATTGAACGCATTATTTAGATACCCCTTTTATGGATATATATTGATCTTGAAGAAGTTAAATACGATTACGTAATACCATATGTCACATACGACACTTAATTGTCACCAGTATGATGTTTATTTAGCGCACGTGTTGTAACTTATAACTGCTGCCTTAGTGTTTTACCGCTCTTTGATCTGGTGTCTATGGCATATTGAAAACCCCTTTCTAAAATCATAAACAAACATGAAGATTAAATTCAGCCCTACATCTTATAACGCTTAAGTTTCATCAAGCAATATGAAAAATAACGGTTCTGCAAGGGGCTTGTGCTAAAATATTTTAACCATTCTAAATGAGTATCAGATATATGGCCCCTATACGAAAAAAACATTAATCTAACTTTAACTAAGTCTGGTCTTTCTGTGCCTTTTCAAAAATACCACGTATTTATCTATTTATTATTATCATTAAATATTTCCTTAGTATGAAAATTTCTTGTGCAAAAAAAAAAAAAAAAAAAAAAAAAAAAAAAAACCGCTGTTGTGAATAGATAACATTTTCACAAAGAAATATAAATTGCACGGTCAAAATACATTGTATCACATAGGCCTACTTTTCCTCAATCATGATTCACAGAGTAAAATATCGTCAATGTGTTGGTTTCAGTTTTCTCTTTGCCACGTAGTTTCAACAGCGCAATATCACAAACAATCTATGAAAACGAGGTGGCGTATTTGGTTGGATTATTCGCTCAACGATTTAATTATTTTATTTTTTATTATTACTTTTTGCAAGAATACAATTCCTTGTCTCAGTGTGTTAATTACGATGTGATGGTAATAATGTTTTATACAAAGAAATTACAATATAAAGAAATGATTGAGAAGGCTACGTTTTTTTAGTAATACATGTATTGGTATTTTAATGAAAAGAGCGAAATAAATGATAAGATCTGAATAAAAAAAGGGAATAATATACGAATAAATATAATTCAAAGACAAACTTTGATGACAAAATTTTAAAAAAAAGTCAGTATATAATTACCAACAAGAAATACAAAAAAAATCTTCATGGGTCAGGAACGCGAAATAGAGTTAGATTAATATAAGTTAATCAAAAGCAAAAAATAAAAAAAAATGACAAAAATAAGCATGAAGAATTAAAGCATTAAAACTACATTCTAATTATGTGTAAAAATAACTTAAATTTCGTTTGTAACGACCAGTATTTTGTGGTTTACAATATAATATTTTTCTATAAACTATTACTGGACTAAAATGACAATGCCCCCTCGTTTGTATAAGGAGCGGAGTCGAGAGATTTCCGCGCATGCGTAGACTTATGTGAAATAGGTCTATTAGGAAGCGTCTGTTCGGTTGATGAAGATATCGAAATCTATTAATAGAAAGTCTATTTTTAAGGATGCTAATAAATATCGCTAATTGCGTTCATCGTGAACGCAATCAGCGATATTGTATTTACTCGCTTTAATTTCATTCAAGACTTGCTTTTCCCACTCATTCAATTTGATTTGGAAATGAATCCGAAATCATTCACCTTGTCAAGTTATCGATGTTCTTAACTGTTACAAGTTAAAAATCTAAAAAAAAAAAATAAACAATATTCTGTGTGCGAGCAAATCGTCGTTACATCAGCATTGACTAAACTGTAGAAACACCGCTTGTTCGCCCTAATGGGAGTATTATAAGAAGTTAATATTTTGGTTTGGCCAATCCTTCTGAAAAAAAAAATCTGAAGTGCGTTGCATTAATTAAGTACTCTTACCTTTATAACCGTACCTTCCATTGCAGCCTGTCTAAATGAATGCAGACCGGACCGCCCCGAAGCTATTCACGGTGACGGTTCCTGCTATATAAAACATCCGTCTGACTGCTTCAAGTTTGTTATATGTATTCCTATGTCGCGGTTTGGCGCGATGAGCACGCAGGTAAGTCACGTGACTAAAGGTATGAAAACTGAGCCATGTTACATGTTCTTCTGTGTGTATGTGTGTGTGTTTCAACGACGATCAAATATGAACTTCAAAGTAACATCTCCAGACCGATGGCGGCATTCATCGTTTCCGACAAGTTGTCTCCAACCAATGAGTCAATAATCTAGACTCATATGAGATGGCATTTATTCATCTTTATTTCCTCCATTATTGAAGATTTGTACAAACATACATCTCATACAACACATACAAAGCACAAATAACACAAACAATCAAATAATACAACAAGAGCAAAATATAATATTATACGAAAGTGAGCGTGTGTTTGTGTGCATTTGCGTGCGTGTGTGCATGTGGGGGTGCGTGCGTGTGTGTGTGTTTGAGAGTTCGTGAGCGCTAGGGGGCTGACTGCATGCGTATTGTATGCGTGAGTGTTTTTGTCAGTAGGCTAGAGTGAGAATCAGAAAGCGACTAACTCTAGACCTATTTACCCCCCCTTTTGACCTCCGATTGAAGGCCAAACTAAGGGAGATAAATAAGTCTTAATCAAGGTATCTAGGGCCAACTTATTTCTCGCCCTATCGTGGCCCGTTTTCCGGCTTGAAACCCGCCTTGCATTCAGACTGAAAAAGGTTGCAAACCGTTTTCAAATTATATCCCGCTTTACAGGTAAGTATATCACTTGAACCGGTTTGTCAACCTGAACGCAGGGCTGGGTTCAAGCTGAAAAAACAACAACAACGGGCCCCGATAGGGCGAGAAATAAGTTGGCCCTAAGTCTTAGAAAACCAATTTATTTGCAACTTTACCGAAACGAAAAGAAAAATTGCAACTTGTGGTTCTTATTTAAATACAGTAACCCTGTTTATAATTTCTTATGAGCGAAACCTACTAAAGCAGGTCCAAATAGAATACATAAATCTTATAACATGATTAGGTAAAATTGCATACAATCAACATTAAGAAGGTTACACATGACAGGATTAACACCAAATAGTGTACATAAATATTGTTCGGATGGCATAGATTGTAGGGCATTGAAAATATTGAAATTAGGGCCACAAGTTGACTTTATAATTTCCTTGAATTTAGTACTACATGCCTCTACAAAACTACATTGAGTCAAAATATGCTTAGTGACACTAACAATAACCTGTTCTCCCCCACAACGTGAGCATGTCGCTTCATTGTGACAAAGATATGCTATCAACTGTGCTACAGAAAAACATGCGTATAATAGCTCGGGGTTTTCCAAAGCAAAGTTCCACAAAGGACTTGTTAAATATGTAGGCTGAACTTTTCTATATAAAGCGAATTCGGGCAATGAGGTTTTTAATTCCCATTCGTTCACAAAATAGTTAGATATAGGTTTGTTCACTTTATTTTTCCAGAATAATTTACTCGGAAAAGTACCAAAATTTACAACATCATGCAAATAGGATGTCAGATTATATTTGTCTAAGAGTACAAAAACATCGTAAATAAAACCATTCTTTGTATCATGTGATAAATATGAGCATAAGCGATACAAAAACATTCGTTTTGATGCAATTCCGCTTTCCAAGCGGCAAAGTTGACCAATGAAAGACAGTTTTCTTTTTTCAATCTCTGCTTGTAGTGGGAGTGAGCCAATCAAACCAAGTACAACATCAGTTCTGGATCTGCGTTGGAGACCTTGGATTTGTTTTAGACAAAGCCTGTGCGATCTTTCTATGGTCAACATATTCCGCTCAGATAGCGATCCGATGAGCTCGCAACCGAAAAGAGCCCTCGGTAGAACTACACTATTGTAAATTTTAAGGCTAGTTAAACGGTTTAAGCCATTTACACGCAGTCCCTCTTTTATAAGACCAAAGAAATTGCCCCTGATTATCCTATCAACACATTTCACATGATCTAAAGGATTATCATATTTACTTTTCACAATGCCCAAATGATTGAAATGTTCTACTTCGTTTATAGCATCGTTGCCTATCATCAAAATAGTTTTTCTGCGATTGAACTCTCGCTTAGACTCATCAAATGTTAACACGGTAGGGTTATATTGGTAACGCCAGAGGCACGAATACTTGTAGCAACCAACCAATGTGAGATAGCAGCTGGAAGGCTGGAAAGGTTGAAATGACAGTACTGGTGCAAGGAATACTATTAATCTATTTTTAGGTGCTCCTGTTGCCGCGATATAACTGTAAAATTGTTAAAAACGGTGTAAAACCTTTCTAAAAACACACAATACTTCGCCAAAATGTTAGCAAAAACCCTTTTTATACGAAAGCTGTTGCTATTGATTTCATTTTTTCAATTGTTTCTCTTTAAATATGGTCAAATGTGAATTGTGCATATTATTGTTAAGATTTTTGTTTGATTGGGTCGATTGCTGCTTTATCATTTTTTTTAAAATCATATCGAGGTAGCTGGAGCATCTAAACATAGATTCTCTTGCCAGTTCTATTGCGACATCCTTTAATGACAAGTCTTTATCTACTCATCAAACATGTGTTTACGATTATCCAATTATTGGTGGTTGAGGAAATTATCGGAATTATGTGCGGCGCCGGATCCATAGCTTACTTTTCTAGAGATTTAATGGGGGTATTTTCAAAAAGTTAATAAATGATGATCTGATTTTTTATCTGTACGGCTAGAATGACCACTTAATATGGTGACTATTTTCTAAAGCAGCTGCTTTTGGGAGGTCACAATATAATCAGTAGTATCTTCGTCATTATTATTATCATTATCATTATTATTATTTTCATTAGTACATTTGTATCAACACTGAAAAGTTAAAGAATATAAAAAGTCGGACTAAGACTCGAAATTATTTTTTATTATTTTTTTGTTAAAGTTTATATGTCAGCTGAAAATGGAAAGTAAATAGCCTTAGATTCTTTGTAATTCGAGCCATCTTCCCAACACGCAATCCTTATTTTTAGAATAAAGTTTTCATTATTTCGTGTAGTTATGTGTGACATTTTGCATCTGATTGAATTAATTCATTTCATTATGTCACAAAAAGGTATGCACTCATTATTTTTCGTATATAGCTATTAATTATAGAACCTTGAAAGTCTAAAATATATAGGCCGTCTTTTGTAGAATATTTTTTTCTTCTTGTTAGAACATGCTTCAGACCCATTTTTCTGGAGATTGAATAAAATGATATTACTTTCTCGTTTATCAACATGAACATTTATACATGTATTTGTTTTGCTATTAACTAGTGTTGGGTATATATTCTTTATTTCCTCCATTTTTTGGAGATCAAAAGTTATAAGCATTTACAATATACAAAATTAAGTGAATAAGGAAATTAACATTTAACAATAGAAGGAGAAGGTGAAAGAAGACTTGCTATATATAGATTATGATAAAGGGAATGAGAAGGGAAGAGGAAAGATAAAAATGAACCACAGTTAGCGAATGTCATACAACGCATACAATGTGGAAAAGGAGGAATTATGGCTGGACCGCGGCGCTCCGTTTATGATCGTCCTCGCTTAAGTGAATAAGTGATAGCCCAAGTAATGCCTTTATATAATCAATTCTGTTTAAGCTACACGAAACATTAACGAAATCGTGTCCAAATATAACTCTTACTATGTTTAAAAACGAAGACCGTACATTTCTGGTAGAAGCACAATCTATGACAATATGGGAAGTGAAATCAAAATTTTCACACAGAACTCTGCAATTCGAACATTCAGATTTAACGTACGCCAAATAGGCTACTAATTGGGCTACAGTAAAACAATATCTAAGCAAACTTGAGAATTTTTTGCAAAAATCGATGTAAAAGGATTGTCAAAGTGTGGTTGGATATGATGTTTAAAGTCTGCCAAATGAGTATTGGTCTCCCATTCTTGTACATACGATTCGTGCTCTGTATCAGTATACAAATTTTCGAAGTGTTTCCCCCATGCCTTGGCAATTTTCTCGGGGCTTCTTAGCATATTTTTATCAACAACTATTTCATTACCAAAAGAAGAAATTTTCGCTTCCTGCTTAGATTGCAAAAGACGCCAAAAATAGGGACCGTCGATACCAGATGCGTCATCTTTTTCCTTATTAATTTTCTCGAGATTGAACACATTCTGTTTAAGTTACGAAGTTGTGATTTGCCCTGTTTATAATAAATTTATAATTAACTGTTAGTTAAATTTAGTTTAAACCTATTTATTTTACATCGATTAGGATACAAGTTCTTACAACTTAGATTAATTCCTCTCGATTCTGCTTTCTGGAAAAATCACCAGTACTCGCGCCGCCGAATGTGTTGGCCAATGAAAGAACCAAGATCGATAGCCGCTCCCGGGAATCGAACTTAGTTAAATACTTCCGTATCCTGAACCGGGAGGCGATAATCCCGCCCCTTAACCCATACTTGCTTGAAATTGAAAGATCACTACTCTAAGTCAAAAATTTGATTGACAAATCAAATCATAACGGAGGTCAATGGGAGGAGCCATCAGTCCACCAAATGCTGAAAATCTCACTCACAGTATTATATTGTAGGTAATGTCCTGTGCCTTTGGTACGATGTGGAATGAGACCGATAATGTGTGTCAGAGATCGGACCTAGTAAGATGTGGAAACGGTGAGCTTTTCTAATTTTTAAAAATGTTACTGATTTGTTACGGTTTCTGTTTTGAAACCATGATCCGTAACGCAATTATACATTATATATGAAATACATTTGTGCCACGTCTTGCGAAAGGAACTGTTCGAAAACTTCGTTAAATATAAACGTGAAGCGTCGCATGATAAGAGACCATTTTGACCTCTGTAGAAAAGGTGTTTGAGCCTGTGCTTGAGATTTCCAACAATTTCAAGTATGCAAAGACTCTGACCAGCCTGTGCATCCGCAAAGTCTGACCCATCTTGTCGAACCAAGGGTTACGAACGTTTTACTTATCTTACGAGAAGAAGCTTTCGATTTGATATCCCTTGAATCGTGAAGATGAGTCTGACCAGGCTCTTCACTTTGCAGTTAGTAGATAGATAAGGTCTCAAAGTATTTGAAGACCATTAGGTGACTCTTTAATTAAAGTATGTGACTGCCAATGCTACGCAATATTTGCACCTCACGAACACTTCAAATTGTTGGAAATGTTACGCACAGGCTCACTGATAAAGAGACATGTTATGGAAAGGTCAACTTGACGTCGTATTTGTGATTTCTTTTTACATGAGAATTGAATGATCAGTCTAGAATATCAACAAACTTCATAAAGTTTTGACCATAGTCAGCCTGTGCAGTCCTTGCACCTGACCTGATTCCACACTTTACGTTCTATCAATGGGCCCTTTTTCCCCTTGACGGGACACAATTATGTAAAAAACAGAATTAGCTGAGACTCAGTTTAAATATAGGTCGCACCTCGAACACGATTATTAATGTTGGATGGTAGAATGACCTGGAATATCGTTTGGGTTGCCAACGCAAAACCACTTGGCATATTTTACGTGTATGTCGTATAATAGCTGAGATGCCAGTTAAGGATATGTAGACATTTTATCGTGAATCTCGCCCCCCCCCCCCCTCCCCCCCACACACACACACATCTCCTGGAACTATGTTACGGCTTCTACCTTGTTACACCGATAAAGTGCGCTACATACGTTTTGCGGTTACAGATTCATTATGAAAACTATAGAAGATAAAAAGGTCTTTTCGTACAAGCGCATCAATGCTGTATAATAATTTATGAAATCGGGTGACACTATGAAGATATATGAGCCTGTGCGTGACATTTCCAACAATTTGGACTATCTGTGAGACGCAAATATTGAGCAGCTTCGAGAGTCACAAAATGTAAAAATATAGTTACCTGATTATCCTCAGATACGTTGATACCGTATCTATCTACTAAGCAAGCAGTGAAGACTCTGATCAGACTTTGTGGATGTTCGGGCTGGTCAGAGTGTCTGATTTGATCATATTTGAAATTGTTGGAAATCTCACGCACAGGCTCATATTTTAAGGGAAACTTCTCATAACTGTGGAGATACTCAGCCATCGTGAAACTGATATCTCGTACCTTATGGTAGACATGAACCACAATACTAAACAATGTGTTGACTCGGTACAAAAGAGTTGTAAATGCCTATAAGAATATAGACAGTTACAACTGTTTCACATCGAGCAAGCGATTTGTTATGTATGGTAGTATTTATCCTGTCACTAGCTATAAATATTGCCTGATAAAAGGGGGTATGATAAACTTGTTGATATCAGGTCACTTGATCACGATTCATATCTTCTTAATTATAAAGGTATGTACGTATTATTCGAGTTTTCTTTTGTTAAATATTTTCTTGTTACATCATCAGAAATCCTTTCGATTATCGAGTTCTTACGCCGTTAGCAATCGCCCCAACTCATATTACTACCAATTCACCCTTATGATGAGGACTCGCCGAGTCTGAGAGTAGTACATCAGGATCGGATTAAATTTTCGTATATAAAAATAACGAATATACTTTGAAAAAAGATTGTAACAGGGTAAATAGAATAGATGATAGGTGACTTGAGATGGAAAAGTTTATCGGGCTCGGCAGCGGAATTTATCCGGTTCGCCTCCGGCTCACCAGATAAATTCCTACGCCTTGCCCGATAAACTTTTCCATCTCAAGTCACCAACCATCTATTCTCTATATATCTGGCATAAGGTAGTGGGGAGGCACTATCACGGTAATTTGAAAATTGTATATGAACAAATATGCAATTGCAAGTGCTACGTGCCGAGTCATGAAATTGATTGTTATCTCATATTTTAGATCCCTGCAAGAATACAACAGTGACAATGCACAAGACCGATATTAACTGTCGTACGTATTGGAAATGCACTGATGGATTTTCCGAACCCGACTGTTGTCCGAGATACCGTAGGTTCAATCCTGTAACCAAGAGCTGTGATATAGACTTGACGTGTGACGCATCGTGTCCGCTTCTCAATGACGGTAAGGAAGTCATCAAATTAAATTATAATATGACCTACGTTGCCGGAGTGAAATAATCCCATTGAATATTTTTGATATTACACGGGTGTTATTACACTAGTGGAATAACTATGCAAATGAGCTCAGAACGAATAGTAACGCTATTTTTGTAACTGCAAAAATGACGTCATAATCTATGTTTTGTGACGTCATTTTTGAACGGCGTTATAAGTTTCGCGGAAAATTGAAACGTTGAATTTCAAGAATTTTGACTGTTTTTCGCTAAAATTCGGGTCATATTATGCAGCCTCGTTTTTATCTGTTTATAGATGACTCTTTTAATAAATTCAGTATTCAATGACCACTCATTCACTATCCTATATTTATTGGTTTGGGATTTATATTTTATAATTTACGGGAGTGGGAAACTAAAAACGTAATTACGTCAGTTTAATACCTCGATGAATTTAGAATATTTTCTGCGTATCTTATAATGTAATAACATTATGCTAAATTACAGTTTTAACCTTTATGGGACACATTGTATGACTCATAAACGACAATTGTCTAGAAAATGGTAATTCTATTTTCGAAGAGGGACAAAGTCTCGATAATGGTTGCTTAGGGACTTAGTCTCGAAAATAGTTGCACAATAAAAGTAGTCATTTGATTGAGGTGATCGCGTGAGCAATATTTACATGGGTGCATTCGTGTGGGCTACTTTGTTTTCAAAATTTTAGCTAGTATGGCCAAATCGGGTTGCAATATAATAGCCTAATGTTTAGATCCTCGGGACTCCTTTAAATCTGTGCATCGAACATTAAGAAATGGACAAGATCGATTTTTAATTATTTGGAATCAAATTGAACGAGCGTGCGGAGCGAGTTTTGAGTGAAATTGAAAGGAGGTAATCCAATATCGCTTATTTTGTTCAAGCGATATTTGTTACACACCCCACACCCGACCTTTAATAAAATATACCTCCATTCCTCTTTGTGTGTACCCATTGACCAATCAGACACTTTAAAGTTCACAAGTGCCAATAAAACCGTAGAATGATTTAATCGGTTTGAGTTAAATGTTGATCTTTTTGAACGATTTCGAAATGTTTCACATAATATCGGGGCATTTTGATAAATTTGAGTCAGTGTTTGGAATGAATAATTGGAGCGCCGAGTAAATAATTACGAATGATTTTGAACGGAATGATTGTCATTTCACAAAGTTTTTACCCTTTGCTGTTTAATCCCTGCTTTTTATGTGCCTGTGATTTTATGTTTAAGAAAACATTGTGAAAAAAAAAGAAATTGCTTCTGACAAGCAATTTCTTCTTTTTCCACAGTACTTTCTACCCTACTGAATGGTTATTCTTCAAATTAAATCCACTTTGAATTTTCGTCTGCAAAACCTTTGAATTTGGACAGGTCCAAAATTTTGTAAAACAGGAAAGGGTTAAACTGTAGCTTCCCCTGTTTTCATCAATTTCAGCCACGTGTACAGGCCCGGGTGTGAGGTCCCTAGATTACGGTGACGAGAATTGTAAGACTTACTTTAACTGTGTCGATGGTCAGCCTATACCCACTTGCTGTCCAGACGGTTATGGGTACGATCCTCTAGAGGCAAACTGTACACTCGACCAAAGCTGCATTAAGCCATGTCCGTTGGATAATAAAGGTAAATGAAGATAAATCACGAGGACTTTTTCGGAAACTCGAGTGTATTGCAAGTGAGTTGTGCATCTGTCAGGTCTCAAATCTGTTTGTTTGGGGGGGGGGGAGTGCAATTATAATAAAAAAGAAACAAAAAAATGGTGGCTTTCATATTACGGAGGCTCTGCGCAGTGTTCAAAACTTGTTACAAAAAATTTCTGCTTGTTCTATGTTTTCAACTAAAAAAGGAAAGAAAGTTTTCCCTAGCTTTAAATTGTCGTATTCGTTCTTTTTTTTTTTTTGCAAATTGAACAATATTTCGTAAAATAAAAATGACGATACATTCTTGGTTGATTAACCGCTTCATAATTTAGCCCATGTGTGACATTTCCAACAATTTCACATGTGTGCGAGGTACAAAAGTTGAGTATCATAGACAACGAAATAATGCGATAAGAATATTATGCTGATTGTCAGAAGAGGAATTTAGACCTCTCCTATCTATATAGCGCACAGTGAAGTCTCTGGTCGGACTGTGCGGCTGCACAGGCTGACCAGAGGCTTTGCTTTGCGCACACATGAAATTGTCGGAAATGTCACACACTGGCTCATTTATTATGTGACTCGTCATGTCAAAACTGACCGACCGAGATGTTCGTTGAATAAACGTTTAAAAAAGAAGACCAGATTCACTTGCGGTATATCTTATTTCAAAAATTATGATACAGAGAGGTAGAATGACAATCATTTTAGATTCAGATAATCAGCTAAGTGCGAAAGGTTTCTACCCTAGTCAGCCTGTGAAGTCCGCGCAGTCTGAGTAGGGTCGAAACTTTACGCACCACCCAGATGTCGGTGTACAAGTGCTTGTGTGTGTGGTTTAATGTAAGAATGGCTATATATTTGGAAGTTTTTATTTGCTTGAATTTCACGGTTTACCGAGGGTCTTATTGAAAATAAGTAATTCATTGTTCTATTGTTTTATGTACTATGTTTTCTTAATAAGCTATTCTGCGTTATTAATGAACTGGCAGGGCGGGGCTTAGCTGTGACTTAATTTGGCAAGTTAACTTTTAAATATTTTGGGTTCATTGAAAAGTAAGTCGGCAATAATCGTGAAAGCATGCAGATAACTGTATCCTAAAACCTAGAGGGTTTGCGTGCTTAGACAGAGTGAACACATTTCATCGTTTGGTTACCAAAGCCTCGTAACTTCAGCTTGATCAAGCTGAAGTAACGAGGATTTGGTTACCAATCTAATATTAAAGGTCTCTAGTTATGTCGATTCTCTTTAGAAGTAAGTGATTTTAAATACAAGCTGATTTACCTTAACCTTAAGTGCAACGACCCGTACCTTAGGCTCTGCCCTGCCAGGGCATTAATTATGGATTATACCTTCGCTAAATAAAGCTATTGTTACTATTATCATTATTATTATTTTCATCCGGCGAGTCACATATTTTTCATGCTCACTGTACTTTTCAAGGTCTTAAATGTTTAACTCTTTTACAGACAATTGCAAGGACCCAACAGTACAAGCATATGCCCTGATGAACGATACTAACTGTAGAACCTATATAATGTGTAACAGTGAAGGTAATACATTCAGCAACATCGTGAAATTTACATTCATCTCGAGCAGAACCATTCTAACTCGCTCCCTCAGCGCTCCATTCATTCATTCCAAACACAGTGGCGGATTCAGGATTTGTATAAAGGGGTTTCAAACATACATTAAGGGGGGGGGGGGGGTCGTTTCCCTAAGCTTTAACAATTCTAACCCTTATTCTGCTGAATTTGAAGAGTATTAAACGAATGTCCTATTTTTCCTTACACAGCAACAAGACTGCTCCACGATTTTTAGCACAAAAATCAAGTGTAAGTTAGACAGTATATGCTAAGATCAAACTGCACAGCTGTGCAGACTGCTCTTAGTCTATACTGTTTACCATAGCGTTGTTTCCAACACGAATAATTCGTGAACAGCAGGACAGTGGTTAATTGAAATTGTACATGATAATTAATAGCTCCAGAGGGAGGGGGGGGGGGGGCTAGTTCGACCCTTAAACTCCATCTGGATCCGCCCCTGAAACACTCAGTCAAACCTTTCAAAAACGCCCCAAAATCCCTGAAAAGGATAAGATCACCAACTACGTTCAAAACAAATATCATCCCAAATATTCCACGATTTCACTTAATTGAATTTTGTAATCGTATTATTGGTTCGTGAAGTCATATTATTTGTATGCATATTTCAATTAAAGGGAGGTCATAAATATCGCTAATTTTGTTCACCATGAACAAAATTAGCCATATTTGGATACCTCTCTTTAATTTCACTAAAAACTCGCTCCTCTCACTCATTCATCTTCATTCCAAAACATTCCAAATTCATTCAGCTTGTCAATTCCACATTGTTGTTTACTGTACAATTTTTTTATGTGGTCTTTTGTAGGTCTATTTGTCATATCTGATTAAAGCTGTAAGCATTTTGGTCGCATACCAGCGACATGTAATGATATTTACGCGCGCAAAGTTGGCAAGCAAAACATCGAAACTACAGCTCAGTAAGCTGAACATCAGCAAAATGCCGTCATATCAGTCATAACCAGTTGAGTACCCAGCGTAAAATGGAAAATTATTTTTATCAATTCTAAATGATGAATTTACTGGAAACTTTATTTTGTGTATCGAGATATTTTTAGGTCATTGTGATAACGATCTAAATATACTGAATAATAATTTGAATCAAAGCACTGAAAGTACTGAGGGTTGGACGTTTCTGGTGGCATTGTAGTGAAAAGAACGAGATGAAAAGGGAAACTTTACAGGCAGAAATATGATGAATTTAAAATGTTCCGATCCAGATTAATGCAAACTTCATAGGAATAATACTATTTTTTTGTTGAGCCTTTATTTACGATTCATAATACGAATTATACGGGGTTTTTTGCGCGCGTGCAAATAGTATATGGCGACTACGCCATGTTACCAAACAATGTGCACGACTTGAGACTCACGCGACGTCACTGTGCTCAAATATTGCAGTATTCATAAGAAAAAAAAACGTTGAATGATATGATATGAAACTTGATTCTGAAAAAAAAAACCTTATCAAGGCACTAAAGGTCTAATAACCAAAGAGAAAATAAAGTATTTTGAACAATGAACACTTTCTTTATTTTTCTGAAATTTTATCAAGATTTTGAATAAAGAACAACTTTAAAACGTGTAACAGTTACCAGTGCGACTCGTTGTAAGAATCTCAAGGTGTAAAATTAAAAAAAAATGAAGCCGATATTTATACTGTTTAGACAAGAAACAACATATTTTCCTTTTGCCTTAATTCTCATCACCAATTTTTTTCCAACAAATCTGCGAATGTGAATTTACCCTTGTCATGCTGCATAAAAACTTTGGTAAATATGAATCAAATAAATGATATCGAAGGTATGCATTTATTTGTAAGAGTTTTATTTTTACAAATAGGGCCTAAGATTCTTAAGCTTTTCTGGTTCGAAAATTAAAATGAGTAGGTTTAGCCCTAGATAATACTGCACATATGTGCAGTCTTATCTAAGTCTATACCTCCTGCCAGAAGTTAACGAATTAATCTAATTACTAATTTCTATAGACGGTGAAAGAACCACGGGTATAGTATGATGTAAATGTGTCGTCTGCTCCTATTTGTCCCACTCTACAGATTTCACCATTAAATAAGGTCGCGGGAGAGCCAGTTAGTTATATTGTCTCCCTTAAACCACGGCAAATCCAAAAGACGAATCACCAACTTGCCATTAATAATATTCTTACGCAACAGTTTAATTCGCGTGGTTATTAATTGGCTACTGATTTCGCATTTAGAAGTTTTTGAATAATCAACAAAATGTAAAGAATTCTTGTTTAATGCCAATACATACAATTATCTGACGAAGAAAGGTCTTGAAAAAAAGAAAATGGAACCTAAAATTGGCATTACTTTTTTGATAAACTATTAACATCTGACTGGATTATTCATGCGTACTAACACTCCTAGACGTAGAAACGTCCACCAAATAGGACTCGCCATGATGCAGGGATACATGCAAGAACTGTCGACTTTGGACAGACTTCATTTCCTGCGCAGGCTGACCAGGGTAGAGACTTTTCGTATTTATGAAATTCAATATTCTAAATTAATAGTTTACAATCGTTACCATAATTAGCAAACTACATTATAACTGTATCCAATCTAGGCCTGCCCTGAGTTCAGGATGTAAAAACGTTTCTCGAGCGCTTTGATATGATACCACGCTTTGCACGTGCACATACGTGCAATGCGAGGCATCATTCCGAAAACGCTTCGCTGACGCTTTCATCCTGAATTCAGGGCTGGTTAAACTGTTGGGTAAATCATAGACGGAGTTTAATTTCAGCCAAACAGGGTTGCTATTTCAATTTGTACAATTGAAACTGCAAAATTGATTGGTTGAGAATAAGTCCCGGTCTATTTTTTACCAAGGGCTATCTGTTAGACAATTGGTGACTTGTGTTCAAATATTTATTTGATGAATTTATTTCACAGATCGTATGGTCATTCTTTGGCGTGACGTATCATAAATATATTTCAGGCAAAGGAGAGCCATTTTGTTGTAGAAGCACGATGGAGTTTGACGAAAATCTACAACAATGTGTCGATGCACGGACTCTAGAATGTATAAATACGCAATGTCCACTTGGTTATGGGGAAGGTGAGTTTTCTAATTAGAAGTTTGGATATATCTGCTTCATTCAAAAGGTTCATAGGTTATGTAATGATTTTATGATGAAAATCCGGCGGAGGTCCGTGGTTATAAGCTGAAAAGTTGTGCGTAGAAGCAGAATATCTCTATCTTTTTATACGCAGGGCATACGTTACACTCATACGCTGTGGTGTAGCAGCCCCTTTAGGATAATTATCGCGAAATAACGATGGAATATCTCATGATAACCTTGATTACTCCAAAACCAGTGAAAAGTCAAAAAATTATAGCCTGATTACGCTAATTTCGCAATATTTGACGTTATCTATACGATGCATAGAGGATATTGAATAAGTGGTCATGAAATATTCGATTCATCTATAAACAGATAAAAACGAGGATGCGCCGAGTTTTTATCTGTTAAAGATGACGAGTTTAATAATTTCTGTATTTTATGAGCACAAATTTTATATTCTATTTATAATATGACCCGAATTTTTGCGAAAAATCGTCGAAATTCTTGAAATTCAACATTTCTAATTCTCCGTGAAACTTATAACGCCGTTTAAAATGACTTCACAATATATACATTATGACGTCATTTTCGCGGTTACAAAATAGCGTTGCTATTCGCTCTGAGCTCATTTGCATACTTATTCCACTAGTGCGATAACACCCGTGTTATATCAAAAATATTCACGCGAAAAATTCAGATAAATGACGTCATGAAGTTACGGAGAAATCGAGTGAATATGAAATGTTTAAGTTACTTTCTTATCGTTTCCAGAATGTAGAATGGAGGCCGTACTAAATGAGCCGCTGATGTACAAGAATCTAGATGTGTTCGGTGGGACAATAATGCCCTGTCCTGTAGGTACGATGTTCTTCCAGGAGAGATGTCAGTGTGACAATATACCCACGACACCCGGCACACGAGTGATTGGTAAGAATTTTTAGCTCGGCTGTTTTCGGAGAAGACCCGAGGTATAGCTATAGCCTTCGTGTCGTCGTTGTCTTCGTCGTTGTCGTTGTCGTCGTCGTTGTCGTCGTCGTCATGCGGAAACTTTGACATTTTGTGATATCTCTGGTTCTACTGAAAGCATTTACTTGAAACTTGGTACACATGTTCACCATCAAAAGAGCAACCTATACTACTGTATCACAGGGGATAACTCTAGATGCATTTTGAACAAATTATGCCCTTTTTTCGACTTAGATTTTTTCCCACCATCCAGCACTCAACAGCCGAGCGTAGGCACCTGTAGGCGGTGCTCTTGTTGGTTTATTTGATTGATTTTATCTTAACTTTTTATCATTAGATTATTAATTGCTCATCAACGTTGTAAGTAGAATTCCAGCGAGAAATAGCGAGAAATGGCGAGCTTTTGGAGATGATTATCCATTTGTTTTTGGTTTTATTTATGCTTATTGCTTAACTTGTCAAATTCATGATGCTATTTACTATATTTTATTTTATAATTATTTCAAAATAGGACAACAATATTGCCTTAGCCAATATTCAGGGAAATATATGGGCTCAGATTGCTTTAGACTATTTATCTCCCCGTTTCTTTTCTATCAAGGGGTATGTAGGGAAGAAATTCACGCCATTATGCCAAGCCTCAGAAACAACGGTTCGGTAGTTGCTGCCCTGTTGATGATTGGCAAATATGGACAAGGGGAGAAAGGTGTGGGAAATATCACGGCGTATTGGGACGGAGATGACGGCATTAATATACCATACTTTGGATCGCAGGCTCCCTCGAAACTTTATATAGAGGTATGTACAATTAAGAACATCGTGAAATTGACAAGAAGAATGATTATGGAATAGTTTTGGAATGAAAATGAGTGAGTGTGTGGAGCGAGTTTTGAGTGAATTTAATGGGAGGTAAACCAGTATCACAAATTTTGTTGAGGATGAACAAAATTTGCGAAATTTATTACCTCCCTTTAATAAAATATGTACACAAGTTCTATGAATAGCATCCTATTTCTTAAAGAAACCTATCAGAGGCTTACAATTTCAATTGTTTCAAAGAAATCGCGATTTTTACTATTTGTATTTATTTTCAGTGTAGTTGTTGATTGTACCTTTTTTAGTCATTTTGGAGCGTTTAGATCGGTTTTAGTGAATGTTTGGAATGAGAGAATGGAGCGCTGAGTGAGTGATTTGAAAATGGTTTTGACAGATTAAATGTGGAATTCCTTAATTGTTCTAAAAAATTAACAACTTGTGATTGGATATATGTTTTTTTCATCAGACATAAATGAGTTTAAATTATTGGAATAACAACATGTGCCACACACTTAAAACTGCTTAAATAACTTTGATAATGTTTATTACATTCTATATCCGATATTTTCAATATTCTCCTACATTCAAGATAACGAATCTCCTGCAAGCGCACAAGAAATTGAACCCTGCATTACCCCTGCCAGTGTACATTTATCTTAGTATTTGTTTAACCCTTTCCCGTTTTACAAAATTTTGGACCTGTCCAAATTCAAAGGTTTTGCAGACGAAACTTGAAAGTGGATTTAATTTGAAAAATAACCATTCAGTAGAGTAGAAAGTAGTGTGGAAAAAGAAGAAATTGCTTGTCAGAAGCAATTTCTTCTTTTTTCACAATGTTTTCTCAATCATAAAATCACATGCACTTTAAAAGCAGGGATTAAACAGCAAAGGGTTTAGATAGGTAAATATTTTTATTTGGGGTAAACTTTACCGTTTTTTGTCATATATTAAAGATATTAAAGTTTGATGCGTTTATGACACAACTGAATTGCCTGCGCAGTCTATGGAATCAAATTACTAGAATAGGTAGCTTTAGAATTAGTGAGGCTGTTTTTGAATTGTACCAAACTCGTTGAATATAATATCTCTTATTTAAGAAATAAGAAAATAAAAGAATGACTTGAATTTCCAAAGAATTCAAATTACAAGACCAGACCTTTTTTGTAGATGGACAAAAATATAGAATCCCCGATATAAAAATATTACATTGTTTTTCAGATTAACTTCAAACCTACAGGCAACACACCTGGAAAGCAAGTACTGTTATCAAGCTGCAAATATATAGGTACAGTAAACCTTGTATTGAGAGACCAATTAAGGGGTCTCCAAAACAGTCGTTTGACAGAACGGTTGTCAAATACCTTCACGTGTGAATTGATAATGAAAAAAAATATATATA
This sequence comes from Fragum whitleyi, assembly GCA_948146395.1. Taxonomy (NCBI): domain Eukaryota; kingdom Metazoa; phylum Mollusca; class Bivalvia; order Cardiida; family Cardiidae; genus Fragum; species Fragum whitleyi. The sequence continues at coordinate 34,743,806 of OX411556.1, forward strand.
TAGAACTTTATTTCTTATCATATTCCATATTCACATTTTAGTTCTTTTCGACTTTAACAAAAGAATTTATTTGCACATATATGTATCGCTTTAGACCTTTCGCCTTATTTACTCCTATCACCTGTCAGTGGCAATTGTATATTAAAACTATCCTTTAATCATAAGCGCAACGTTAAGGTGCCTTCATATTAAATTAACGTACCGCAGTATTGTAAACATTTAATCTCTGAAACGAAAAATACAAGAAAATATTTTATATAAATGCATGACAAGATTATTTTTTTAAAAAAAATATTGTTTTATGGATATTGTGACCCGTCATGCGAAAGGGGACCATCTCAAAATTGCGTAAATTAAATATTTGAAAAAACAGATTGGGTCAAGCAAATGTCAACCAGAGGTAGCATTTCAAATCTTCTTTTACAGACTTGTAGAATGATCATTCTAGATTCAATCAACGAGCTAAATGCAAAAAAATTCGACCCTAGCCAGCCTGCGCAATCCGCGCAGACTGGCTAAGGTCAAAACTTAACGCACAATCCAGATGGTCCCTTTTCGCCTGAAAGTGCAAACCATACTAGAAATTTGCTCTCAGTTATCTAAATGTTAATAGTTTCGACCCTAGTCCGTCTGCCCATGCCGCGCAGACTGACTAAGTTCAACTCTTAACGCACAACCTATATGGCCCCTTTTCGCCTGAAAGTGCAAAGCAAAAATATACTAGTAATTTGATATGAGTCATTTTTTTTTGCAGATAATAAGGTATCATTGGAGATCAGTTTAATGAGCGACCAAAACAACGCGGGCACACTTACAACTATCTTAGGATCCCAGGGGGTCGGGCTGAGTAGAAATTTCACCATACCTTATAAGGTAACACAGTCAGTGAAATTGAAATTCACCTCAATCAAAACATTCTAAATCGCTCACTCAGCACTCCATTCATTCTTTTCAAACACTCACTCAAAGCATTCAAAACGCTCAAACCCATTTCAAAATATAGATTAACCAACGTCATTCAAAATAAATTTGATTGAGAAAAATCACGATTTCACAAACAAAATTCAAATTATGAACGTCTCATAGGTTCTTGGAGAAATAGGAAGCCATGTTAAAAAACTTGAATGTAATTTTTATTAAAGGGATGTAATCAATATCGCAAATTGTGTTCATCTAGAACAAAATTTACGATATATGATTACCTCCCATAAAGTTCACTCAAAACTCGCTCCATACACTCACTCAATTTCATTCCAAAATCGTTCCAAAATCATTCATTTTGTCAATTTCGCGATGCTGTTAACTGTAACACATCGCACTGGATTTTGAATTCATTCTATCCTGCGTTCAGCATAACAAAGCGCTCACAGGCGTCTGAATAATTGTACCCTGTGTCTCAGGGAAGAACATTATATGAATGTTTCAGACAGAGAGGTGTGCAAGAGCGTTTTCTTATCCTGATATTAGATACTATTTTGTTCGTTTGTTTCATTAAAATAATTTTTCTCATTTTCATGGGAAAAAAAATTTTTATCATCAATTTCCTTATCTCTAATTTTCCCCTCATTTTTTTCAAAATCTGTGACCCTTTCATTTACAGACCAAAAAAAAAGCCTGTGAGCAGCCGTTTCGCCTTTTAACATATTTTTTCAACTACATAATGGTGCTTTTTATCAACTTTTCAAAGGCCTGCATATGCATGTATCCGAAAGTTCACTTTGATCATCCTTAAATGACCCTTTATTATGGTCGTAATAGTTTTTGTGATTAGGTGAAAAATTCGTCTTTAATGGGTGTGGGTTATTTCTGTTTATGTCAGAGCAGACCGAGGCTCTTTTGGAAATACTGAAAAGTATTTTATTTTTAAATTAGATTTAGTTAGACTGATAATTCTTGGAAATGCTTAATTGCATTCCGTTAATGAATAGCCAAAATACCATAATTTCATCTTATTATTCAGAAAACGGTCGTTTTGCGGTTTTTTTTGTGACCATTGTAATACTATATGACTTAAGTTTATTTTAGAAGTACATGTATGTGTACTTTGTTGAACTGGAAGCCACATGACACAGTGTATCAACTAGCCCCGTTCCAAAATGATATGTTTTTAGTCTCCTGTATACTTCAACTATAAGGACTGGTCCAAATAATGTCCCTATAATACTTGTCGACTCCTCTGCTCCCCATGTGAACAGTATAGAATTGTAAACTTTCCTTTGATTTGAATTTAACATTTAGGAAAATCCGAAATTTTCCTTTCGTCTAAAAAGAGTCAACAAATACAAAAATGAACGTAAACCCCCATTGAATAGTCGCAAATGTATGAAAATTACAGCAAAATGTCTATGAATGACTTGTTTAATATAAATGAGCAAGTGCAACATCTCCGATTATTTTGGTCCTCAAATGGCGGGGTGTATCAACTTTCACCGTGTATCAGCTAGCCCCGGTCCTCCCTACATAATAGAAATTCTGAGAATCGGATTTTTTTCCAGTAACTATACTATGCCTCAAAGAAAATGGACATCAATGTTTAATGTCCCTGTGGCAGCGCATGTTTCGACGATTGCTCTTTTGTTCTGACTCTTGCAGGTAAGAGAACAGTACAACTTCAAACTAATATATGACGGTCGAGATTTCGGCGCCATTTTAACACCATCGACGGAACCGCCGGTACTTAGAAGTGGGAGTTTGTCTGGTAAGGATATGGGTATTTTGTGTAGGCCCTAAACAGAAACTAAAACATGTTTTATTAGTCTGACCTTGAACAAAAAAATGGACTTTTCTTTCTACTTATTTCTTCTTATATACTTGTGGAAATGTGCTTTTCGATGTGATATTGTTCAATTGAAGTTGAATCTAACAAATTTGTTGAAATCTGATTAGTTGAAATAATTATTCAAATATATCAATTAAATCATTTTTGAGTATTTAGCTATTTAGCTAAAATTGTGCATTGTATTTATCATGTTAATTATTACCAGTTAGAAATCAGGACTAGAGATTTTTTTTTGTTCTCAATTGAGAATGTTCTCAAATTTAGAGTTAATATAAATGTATGAACATGAAAGATAATATTAAAAAGTTGTTACCTGTATTTGTAAAAACTTATCAATAGCATCTTTTATATTCAAATATTTATATTATATTGATGTTACTTTCTATTCAATATTTAGGGAGTTAAAGTATTAAATAAATTTCAAATATAACTCATTAACTTATAAATGGGTTATATTGGAAATTTATCTATAGTATAGTATTACCACATAATTAAAGCTTTAATCTTAATTTGAAATTTGAGAAAATTTTCAGTTGAGCACGAGAAAAGTTTTTTGTTTTTAATCTCAAATCATAATGGCTAACCATCCCCTTCTATTTTGAGGATAATGCAATTTTTCCTTAAAAATAATTTACCACTTTGTCTTCGTAGATCACACAATATAGTCGTTGATAGATTGTTGAACGCGGTGTTAAACCCAATACGAAACAAACAAACAAACAACCCCGGCCCCTATATGCTTTATAATAATTTACCCCATTACAAAGAAAATCTGTTTTTTTCTTCATTACAGGTAATATACCTATACATATCTCCGGGCTCAGACTAACAAAATGTCGGTATGAACGTGGAGTATCCGGCTTCATAGGATACGTATCCGAGGTTTGTTTTGTTTCTTGTCTCTTATTTTTGAGAAAGAAAGGTATCGCTGTAGCTGTGGCATCGTCCGCAGCGTTGCCATGATCGTCGTACGTCGTTATTGTGAGAAAATTTTGACATTTTAATGATAATGATAATAGCTTATAGAATCCACGTAGCCATGGAATTTTGGTCGCTTAACTACGATTTGTCCTACTATAGCCCATATTTTGATTGTTCACGTATAAGGACATTTTAGAGCCAATACAACTCATTCGTATGTTTTCCACTTATTTCAGATCAAGATTTCGAAATGCCTGAAACCATCAATGACTACAGAATTAGAAGAGATTCTGAGAGCCACTAATACCCAACCTGGTCCTTAAGCTGGGCCCATTAAAGTGAAATAAACCAATTAACACAAAACACTATTTTCAATATCGGGAGTTTGAAAACCGTCACCATTCAGTGTGACATCATTCAATGTGACGGAAAAGTCGTCATAATTTTTATTTTAGCCTGTGCGTGAGATTTCCAACAATTTTTAAATATACATATAGTTAGTTACATCGTGAAATTGACAATCACATCAATCATCGCCATTCTAAATCGCTCACTCAGCGATACATTCATTCATTCCAAACACTCACTCCCACCATTCAAAAACGATTTAACCCATTGAACAATATAGAATCAACAACGTTATTCAAAATAAATTTGGATGGAGAAAAACCGCGATTTCACTGCAATAATTCAAATTGTGAGCGTCTAATAGGTTCTTGAAGAAATAGGAAGTAATTGAATTTGTATACATCTTTTATGAAAGAGAGGTAATCAATATCGCTAATTTTGTTCATCCTGGTCAAAATTTGCGATTTTGGATTACCTCCCTTAAAATTCACTCATAACTCGCTACACACACTCATTCAATTTCATTCCTAAACCTCGTCAATTTCACGATGTTGTCTACTGAAGCAAAGCTTTTGGCGGCCAGCCTTTGCGTCCACACAGGCTGACCAGAGTCTTTGCTTTGTGCTACGGAGATAAATAAGGTCTTAACCCCTATTCAGGTGGTCAGAGGATATTCTTATTGCATATTTTGCTGTTCATATTGCTCAATATCTCGAGATCACGCACACAAGAAATTGTTGGAAATGTAACGCACAGTCTTATTTTATTTTTGGCGACTTACCCTCAAGGGCTTATACTGAAGAAAAAATCTATAAATAGGCTTAGTTGAGAGTGACGGATTTCCAAAACTCTAATCGGGGCTATTTTTAGATTTTTTATTGCTTGTCGTCACAAGTTTCGAATTTAGAAAATTGAGACAAAATACGTGATCGACGGTAAAATGATGGCCAAAAATTCCTGCTTTTTTTGGAAAATTTGCATTGTGACTTAATTGTACACATCGTTGTGTTGTTACAGTTTCTGTGTATTTCAAATTTACGCATTTAGTGATTTCATGGTGCTTTCAATGATTCTAATGAGTGTTTGTTATGACTGCAACGACTTTGAATTGAGCGACGAGCGATTTAAAATGACAATTATTTGGAAAATTTGCCTTGTGACAAGTACGCATTGTTGTGATGTTACGGATTCTACCCTTTTCAAATTTACGCATTCAGTAATTTCGTGGCGTTTTCAATGATTGTAATGAGTGTTTAGTATAAATGCAATGACTTTAAATTGAGCGACAAGTGTTTTAGAATGACAATGATTTGGATGATTGTCAATAATGCATTGTTTTGACAGCTTAAGGTAGTGGACCCGTAATAGTTCTGCAACATTTCGGACCATATGTTCTTTCACAATTTTAACCGAGGTTTCCTAATGAAGTCATTAGGAAACCTCGGTTAACACCGTTAGAGTTCATGACTTCCGAAACGTTGCGGAACTATTACGGGTCCACTACCTTAAAATTGTACTATCGGAATTGCCAAAAGAATTGTTGTAGACTGGTAGATCAGATGAATGATATGGGTTGACATCATATTATTTGGTTTTTTACATTGATGTCTATTTGGTGCAAAAAATAGATGTGACCCGGAAGGCAAAAATGGACCATAGGGGTTTTGCGTTTAGTGTCGGCCCTAGTTAAAGTGCTCGGTCAACGCAAACTGACAAGGGTCAAAACTTTTCAGACTGAGCAGATTTTCTGAATCTTCGTTGATCGTTCCACCTTCCAGTATATGACCCCATTTGAGTCCTAATGAAACTAATCAGATGTTCAGATATTTTCAATGGAGTTCTCAGATGGTCCCTTAGGCGTGAAGGATTACAAATGAATACAAATTCGAATAAAAGACTCATTGTTTTTGTATAGTCTCTGGTTCTGGTTTTAAATTATTTGTAATCTACTGACGCCATCACTAGCTTTGGTCCGGCTGCCATGGCGTTCAGTGGCGCGAGGCAGCCCTAAATCTATACGAAAATCTTAATAGGTATTATTTGGCTATTTTCCCCTGAGACTCTGTGCATATTCCGTATATCTTCGGAAGATCTCCGAGTTCTAATTGCATAAACCGTAAGTAAAATATTTAGAAATATGCAATTCAATCAGCCAGTGAGAGCAAGATGTGATAGCTCAGTCGGTTAAGGTGTATTGCTCTCAATCACTCATCAGTGAGTTCAAATCCCCGACACGGTCGTTTTCCCTTTTACTGCTTTATACTTTTTTCAACCTTATACAAGTTTACACTTCTTTTTGTTAAATTAATAAACGACCACTTTCAGCTGATTCATGTCGCAACATCTATGATGCACAGTCTCTTATCTTTGAATTAACGTGAATTTATACACTTCACTTTTTTGTCTGAAATCACAAGGAAAAGATGTATCCCAAAAATCAATATTTCAAAATAAAAAAATATCTCTACCGAATAACAAAAAATTGAATAAAACCCAAAATACCCTCCGTCCAAAAAAATACATAATGTGAGTGTAAGACAGAAAAAAACTTGTGTCAGAGAAAATATACTTTCTCTTTCTTGGTTTGAACTTGCGATCTGTTGTTTCAGAAGTGGTTAACTTAACCTCTACACCACCGGTCTGAGTAACCACTTCCCCTGTAAACAATTACAATTTAATGCAAATTGGCGATGATCGGTGATTTTCCGATTTCACTCACGGAAAATAAATAGAGTCTCAAGCGAAATTAGCCAAGGAATATATCACTCGTGTGTGCAAATTGTTTTGATTCGCTCGATTTAGCCTCAATTGTAAATTTATGTATGGATCGTGAGGGATTTGACAGTTACAATTTACTAATCAAACTTACCTTACCAGCACTGAAAGAGCGTAACTACAAGCTATAATTTGAGGACAATATCGTAACATAAATGATTTTGTTTAAAATAAATATAGTTGTTGAAGGATCTTAAAATCTTAACTACAGCCTGAATCAGCTGTAGCTACGATTTTACAATCATCCACTTTAGTCAAAAGTATCAGATTAACACTGGGAGTACAATTTTGTACGTTTTTACCGAAATAATTTTATAAAATTGGTCTCCATTAAATTTCGTGCATTCTGATAAGCTGAAAAATTGGTTTTATTATTCAACAAAAACAATTTTGAATGCGCTGCTATTCTCTAAGCTTGCGCAAAAAGTAGTCCCGCGTAAAATGTCTTTTTATGGAGAAATTCATTCAATTTTTGCTTACTGTTTCTAGATTTTAAGGTATGAACGAGTGTTTTTATTTCATGGAGGTGTAAAACTAGAAACCTAATCACGTTCATGTATGAATCTGCTTCGCATAACTTTCTTAGTTGCATGGAAAATTATGCTGATCTTTTACAATATAAAGGAAAAGACATGGTTATTGAATATTTAAAAAAGAAGGTTTAATGGGCAATTTCTTCAAAAAATGAGTTTTTATGGCATTTTCATTTTTAGATGTTAAAAAAATAGTGCATCTTTTTTTAATTTGTGAAAGTATATTATGCAAATGTAATTGTAGGAAGAGAAATTTCATGGCCGATAGTCTTTGTTTATATGTATAAAGTCTATTGACAAATATATGTTTTATAGCTATTAGTTTGAATTGAGCTTATATTAGACCTAAAGCGAAAAAATGGAAAATCTGGCCATTACCATCCCAGGGAAGATAACTCTGGCAGGAAAACGAGTACGGACAATACTTTCAAATTTTGATATAATACCTTTATACAATGTCAATCGTCAACATATGTAAACAAGAAAAAAAGGCAGAAAAAATGATTCCTAGTGTTCATTGGTACCTTAGACATGAGGCCAAACAGGGCCTGTATCGCTCCACTAGCTTTAACAAATGTACATTGGAAAAAAGATATATACAAATTAGAGTCTAAACACAGCAACACAGGAACAAATTAAGTAAAGTTTCATTCATGGAACGTTCATACCAAGATTCATTGAAATTAGTCCAATTGATTGGAAGAAGAAGATTTTTTTCAAAATGAATTTGACCGAGCCCGGATACGCCAACATTTGTGGTCATATCGAATTTTAAGAAAAGATGCACTTAAGGCAAAGTCATTTTAAGTTTTATTGAAAATGGCCCAAATGAAAGGAGAGAAGATTTTCAAAACGTATAAATTGAAAATAAGCCCCGCCACACCCGCATAAAGGGTTGAATCAAAAGTTCTTAATCATATTAAGTAAAGAGTCACACAAGGAAAATTCATGCCAAGTTGTGAAACGATTGGCCCAAAGAGTCTGAAGGAGAAAATTTTAGATTTTGAAGTGAGAATAAGCTCCGCCCTGTCACGCCCTTATTTGGGAGTGAATTAAAATTTCTTGAACAACTTAATTTAAATGTCACCTGAAATTCGGACCAATGGTTTGGAAGGAGAAGATTTTTAAAGGTTTTAAAGTGAAAATTTGTCCTGCCATGTCACGCCAACATTTTTGAGTCGGTCAAACTTTCTTGAACATTTCGACTATAGTGTCACCCGAGGAACATCAATTCCAAGTTTAATTGAAATTGGCTCAATGGTTTGGGAGAATATGATTCTTTTGAAGATTAAAAAGTGAAAATAAGCCCCGTTCTGCCATACAAACATATGGGAGGGGGATAAAAAATTTCATTAACAATTTAATATAGAGTCACCGATAGAACATCTATGTCAAGTTTCATTGAAATCGGTCAAATAGATTGGAAGGAAAAAAATTAAAAGAGAAAGTAAATCCTGTCCTGTAAAAGTTCACCCAAGGAACATCCAAACAAAGTTTTATTGAAATCGGCCATAAGGTTTCGGAGGAGAAGATTTTTAAAATGAAAATTAGCTCCTTCCTGCCAAGCCAATTTTTGTCGTCAATCAAAATTTCTACCAATTAATATATGTAAAGGTTCAATTAAGGTACATCCATGCAAATTTTCAATGAAATCGGTCCAATGATTTAGGAGGAGAAGAAGGTTTTTAAGTATTTGAAATATACCCCGCCCAGTCACGCCCATATTTGAGAGCCAATCAAATTTTCTTTAACAATTTCAGAAGAGGGTAACCTAAGAAACATTTCTGTTAATTTTAAGTAAAATCTACCCGATGGGTTAGGAGGAGAAGATATTTAAAGAAAAAAGTTTACGGACGCACTGGCGGACTTACGGGCGGACGCTAGACAGACACACCGCCATGACTTTAGCTCCCTGGCCTTAAGCAAGTGGAGCTTATATCACTTCAATATCATTCAAGTCGAACTGGATTAAATTAATGCTTAGGAATGGGTAAAATAACCTTAACAACTTTTGGTATACTTGGCAAATTGTTTCTGGATTTTATTATCCGCATTCTTCGTTTACATGTATAATGATTCTTACGAGTCAGAGAACAACGTTGAAATTAGAAGAAAAAAAAAGGCACAAAAAACTAGGGTAGACCTTCTGCTCAATTCAATTCTTTGCATTTTACCCCAAATAGGGCTAGGTAGTTAATTTAGTCCTTGGGCATAATTAATTAATAATTGGTAGGCTGCAGAACCGGCCTACCAGTAGGAATGCTATTGCTGGAATGTGTTTTGAATATGCCTTTGGTGAATAAGGGATACATCAAGATAAATATTTTCAATCCTTTTAAACAAAAATGAAAAACCGTAAAATGCAGTCCGAATGAGATAACAGCATTTCAATAATTGTTTTATTATAAAAATTGTTTAGCAATAAAAAATGGATTTTCCCATTTGAATTTGATTTCGCAAATATTGCAAATTTCATTTAAACGACTGATCACTTCAACAAACCGGTTTGATCAAGTTTTTGCTGTCTTTTCCCTCTGTTTATCTGCAATTTTACATTAGAGTAATTTTTACAGGTGACAAATCTTTGGTACAATTTACAAAATCGTGAATTTGACAAGGTGAATGCCTTTGGAATGAGTTGGGAATGAAATTGAATGAGTGTGTGGAGCGAGTTTTGAGTGAATTTAATGGGAGGTAATCCATTGTCGGAAAATTTGTTCAGGATGAACAAATTAGCAATATTGATTACCTCCCTTTAGTAAAATATGCATACAACTTCTTTACATAGCTCCATACATCTTCAAGAATAGACGCTTACAAGTTGAATTATGTCAGTGAAATCGCGATTTTTCTCTATCCAAATTTATTTTGAATGATGTTTTTTATTCTATATTTTTCAATGGGTTTGAGCGTTTTTGAATATTTTGAATGAGTGTTTGAAGTGAATGAATGGACCGCTGAATGATTGATTTATAGTGGTTTTGATTGAGATGTATGTCAATTTCATTTTACTTACTGTAACACTCCTGTCTGTCTAGGCCTAGTTAAACATATAGTAAAAATGACTGATTTTTACAGTCCTCAGCAGTTCTATGCGAAGTAAAAAATTCCAAATACCTCATTGCGCACAACCACACTGAAAATCCTCTTAGGACAAAAGCGTGTGATAGCTTATGTCAAAGCTCTAGCCCCGAGAAAAATTGTTCCCACCTTAGTTCATTTAATCCTATGTGTGATACCCTTTGTGAGATAGTAGCTGGAAGCTAGGAAAGGATGTGTTTTTTGTACTCATGAGAAAAATACCAGGAAACCGTTGTTAGGTTTTCCAGCGGTGCGATATCACCGGAAAAAAATTGAAAGCAGCGTAAAACTCCATTTAATCAATTAACAATCAACCTTTGGTGATACGCAGTTGTGGTCAGACACTTAGCGTTATATCATTTAAAGCCTCTTACTGTTATTTTTAAAAACACTAAAATAAAGTGGCATAAGGAGAATATCTTTTTTTTCTCACTTAACTTTTTTGGACAATCGGAACTGGTATTTAGTACAAAATAGGTACTCAATACGAGATTAAATGACAAATATTGCATGGATCTTTTACCTCATGTAGAGCCGAAAACACCAATTTTAGATTTGTTTGAGCTGTTGTTTTGAGGTCTGTGATTGGGTTCAGGACGAAATCACTCTTTGCTTCAAGAAACTCAAAAAAGTGCCCGTTAATCCTTGCAACAGCCTGTGGAGCTAATCATCGCATATCTAGCAATCTCTTTTTTTATACATGTAGTGGTGTATCATTTTTTATAATATGACCAACGTCGTGGGAGAAAAATAACGCCGTTGAATATTTTTGATACTACACGGATGTTATTACACGAGAGAAATAACTATGCAAATGAGCTAAGAACCTAGGGCAACGATGTATTTTTGTTGTGAAAATGACGTCATAATGCATTTGCTGACGTCCTTTCGTAAACGACGTAATATGTTTCGCGGAATAACTTAAATCGATAAATATCGTAATGTTCTCGTTTTATTGCAAAAAGTCGGGTCATACTATAAATAGAATATCAAATTTGTGCTAATGTAATACCGAATTTATTAAACTCGTCATCTAAAACAGATAAAAACTCGGCGTAGCCTCGTTTTTATCTATTTATAGATGACTCGTTTAATAAATTCGGTATTCAATGACCACTCATTTAATATCCTCTTATTTCTCGTCTGAATTTCTTTTTCTTGAAATTTCTAATTTCTTTACGCATTTTGAACCTATACAGCGGACGACTTGTTTTGGAAAGGCTTTCTTTTCAGCTTTTTGGCTTACCCAACACGCCTCAATGAGCCCATCACAACATTAGTTTTAATTAAGTAAGATAATAATCTATTTAGGTTGCATGGATTACGACAGACAACAACACATCTATTCATACTTTCTGCATTATCGTCATCAGGCAATCAAAATATCGTACTTCAAGCTTAATGTTGTCGTACTATATTTGGTTAACCCTAAACTGCAGCGTGATCGAGAAATTATTCAACTTACAAAAATCAAGCAATTCCTTTTTGGGAGACCAAAATATTCTAACAGCATCTTTATTCTTTCTATACCTATGTTGTTTTGATCGCTCATTGACAGGTACGGCTTCCTACTCGTGTACATATATAGCAGCCTTGAGGCCCATGCGCGAAGAAAATGACTTCAAAATTATTGTTCTCAAGGCACATGTAAAGTTGTTTTGTTCATAACGCACATGTTCAATTTTATACTTTGCGCGTGATGTACTTAACCACCAACTATACGAGGTCGAAATATTCTTGAGCTGGTTCAAAATAACCATACTCGAAACTAAAGCGCGACCGCTAAAGCGTAGGAAATGCGTTGTCGGTCCTTTATCAATTAGAAACCATCGGCGATTCTACGGAAAGGACCTCGGGCGCATCGGAAATATGGAACCAAAAGCGTCCACGTTCCCGTTCTAGATGGCGTTAATAACAAAAATCAATTAAAGCTTTAATTTAGGCATATTTTAATGTTTTAAGATTCGAAGCACTGAAAATACTGAAGATGGACGTTTCTGGTGGCATGGTGGCGAAAAAAGGTAGAGTAAACTATTACCTGAATTGTGTTGAGTTATTTAAAATTTATTTATAGATGTATATAATCAAGGACAACCTCGCTTTCTGACATTTTCATAAATTAACTAAATCTATTTTGTTTAATGTAATTTTCTGGTCCTCATTGGGCGCAAATATTGCAATTTCCATGAGAAAGCAATTGGGATTATATATCTGCGATGTGGGACCATAGATTTTATTCAAGCAGTACTCACGAGATTTAATTGACACATTGGTGTGTGGAATTTGATTCTCAATGATTTAACCTTGTCAAAGATAGCCAAATAACCAAGATTGGATGTAATGTTCTGAACAATAAACACTTTCTTTTTCTTCTGAAGTTGTAATAAGAATTGTACGCATATGTTCTTTAATTTCTCCAATATGAAGAGTGTTTTCATTTGCAATGAAACATAATAATAAACTTAAACCAACTTCTAATCGGTCACTCAAATAATGCACGAAAAGTAATACTTAACAACGTTAAAGATGCAAGTGTTTGACGATTTCCGATATCCGATGCACTTGGTAGATAGCAAAACCCAAATGCATAAAAAACTTCTCCAGGGAAAGCAATTTAACTTGCATGAGAACATGAGTACCCTCAATTTCAAAAATAACATTGGTGGGTGGGGTAAATTTAACAAATTCACCTCATTTACGCAAATGAACGTCATGAATAATGTTTTATTTACTTATTTGTATTCATCTACCTTCAAGGTATCGAAGGCATGGTGATTTTTCAACAACATAACGGTATTTCTTCGACTGGAATTTTGAAAATTCCCTGCATTTTGCGAGTTTTGTGACTTTTTCAAAGTAGGGTTGGTGTCTTCTTTTATCTAATACAATCGTTCTGTCGGTCCTTTTTACACAATTCTTTTAATAAAATCATTGAAATTGATTTGTCTTTGCATGAACGTAATGTTCTATTAAATTCTTTTATTGTAAATATGTTGAAAAGAGGAAAACATGAAGTGACCGATTAGAAGTTGGTTTCAGTTTAAAAGCAATGGTGCAATTGAAACATACAAAGACTATATCAATAAGGAACAAATCAAAAATCGCAAATGTAGCTATAGATACGAGCTTAAGACTTCTTAACGTTGATCATTATTAAATCGGTAACATCTGTGGAGAAGCTCTGAGTGACGGACATGCAGTTTGCTATAGATCCCTAATAGAGGTTCGATGTGGAATTGATCTTAGATCATTTGGAATGAGAGAAATTGTTTTACTCGTTTTGGTTCTTTTTCCTCTTTTCCCACGAAATTTACTTATCTCTGAATTTTTTTTCGATGTCGTGATCCGTTCAACTGAGTTAAGCGTCATGTGTCGGTTTTCAATAAGGATCAAAGAAACCACGCGCCGAATAAGTAGCCCTTTGACCCTCTAGGGAGCAAAGCTTACTGATACACGAATCAACATTTTGACATTTAAATGAAAGGGTGGACACTCACGAAAAAAAATAAACATATAAAATTAACGGAAAATTGTAAAAGAGAAAATAGAATAATATTCCTTACGGCTGTTATTTAAATTAAGATTTCGTGTTTGAATATACGTGTTTACCAATGAATAGAGATATAAAGTGTGGTGTGCTTAGTAAGACCGTCGGCCTCTCGACCCAAAGGTCCTAAGTTCGATTTCCGGGAGCGGCTTCTTGGTTCTTTCATTGACCCACACATTCGGCGCGAGTACTTCCAGGAAGCAGAATGAAGAGGGACTGATCTAAGTTGTGAGAACTTGTTTCTCAATCGATGTAAGATAAATTATTTTAAACCAACAGTGATAAAAGGCGAACGAGTCGTCTGTTTCTTCTTGTCCTTTTACAGCACGATTAGTCTGGTACAACCGCCGAAGCAAATCAAAGCTCTGAAAGTGCTGATGGTGAACGTCCCTGTGCGCAAAGTAATGTGACAGAGATAGTTGAAAACAATTACCCAATATAGGCATTATATGGAAATACGTCCAATCGGCAATACAGTAGCATCATGGTGAAACTGACAATGTGGATAATTTTGGAATGAAATTGGATGAGTGAGTTTTGAGTGAATTTAAAGGAATGCATTACTAATTTTGTTCATCCAATACAAATTGAGCGATATTTATTGCCTCCCTTTAATAAAATATGCATAAAGTTCTATAAATAGCTTATTGTTTCTAGAAACAATTGGACGCTTATGATTTCATGTCAGTGAAATCTTGTTTTTTTTTCTATCCAAATTTAATTTTGAATGTAGCTGTTGATCTTATTCTCTTTATCATTATCCTTTGAATTGTTTGAGTGTTTGGAATGAATGAATGGGGCGCTAAGTAAGCGATTTAGAATGGGTTTGAATGACCTGAATGTCATTTTCACGATGTTCTTAACTGTACCAATGTAATTCCAGCAATCAATATTTTCTTGCCATGCAAGTTAAAAGCCACTTCAGGATCATTTCTTTAAAATGTTGATTTAGTATTTTTCATATATGGAAACAAACTCTTCTCTGCTTAGATAAAAAATACTGGTAGAATTTGTTTATACAGTATAGACATCACCTTTGTTTTTGCTCTAAACAATCGATATGCTCACGCGGATCATCCTTACGCCCGATTAAAAATTGAAACTTCATTTTGTTTCCTTAAGGGGAAATTTCATTATCTACATATGATAAAGTATTCTAGTATCACGCCATTAACAATATAAACAGTGATTTTGCGTAGAGAAGTCTTGAGCTATACTAAATTGAATCTAAATGTGCGCTACTTTATTTCGAAGCTATTTAGATCCTACAGGATGATTCTTTTGTAGAAACACTGGTGAACGAAAACTTAGTTCAACAAAAAAGGACCAAAATGACTACATTTACCTCCAAGGTACTTTCCGAGTGGCTTCTTATATACATCTTTAACTTATCGGTGGATAATTTGAAATCTATGTGGAATGGGTAGCGTTCGGAACAATTCTCGGACTTTTTCGTGATATAGAAATTACCTCGGACGTACGTGTAGTAATATTGGGTCATATTTTATGTAAATCGTCATCTGGTTATACTAAGGTAATATAATACTCTTGAAGAAATCACTTGTTTTTGTTTCTTTCCGATCGTCTGTGGAGATCTTTTATGCATAATGATAATTTGATGACAAAACACTGGCATAGCCCACCTTTATCTTTCGTTGTTTTTGTTTTACGCAACAAAACTTCTTCTCCTCAATAAGCAATGGGCGGATTCTAACCAAACTTAGCAGAAATGCTCATTGGGTAAACATTCAAAAAGTAAAAAAGTCTTCTAAGTTTTTCTTTTCTTTGATTTAGGTTTGTGCCGAGTCACTTCTGTTGCATAGCATCCGGGAAATTCGAAAAGCGCTCGCTTTTTTCAAGATAGACTGCTCGCTATAAAAACTGTTCGCGGTGAGCCATTTTGTGTCTCCAAAAATAACCGGTTGCTTTGCAACGAAAGTGACTCGATTGAAACTTATTCCCTTTTAAGGTTCATGTAAAGTGTTTGGGACCCAGTTTTTAGGGCGCTTCATTATCTAAGAAAAAGCAGTATGTCCAGGTATACTGTATATCAAAATGAAGCTATTTTTGGGCACCAGCAGTTGGGCAACATAAGACCGCCATAGCTATAGCGGTAAAGCTAAAACATTGTGGAAAGAGGTCATTTTGTACAGAACAAGCAACTGCATGACGTTTGGATAAAACTGGCTCATAAATTTAACAAAATACAGTCTAAAGTACTACCCAGGTACTACTAGAACCTTAGATTTAAAACTTGGTCTAAAAAGGCTCTTTTGAAACAATCAATTTCCATTTATTTTGTCAACATATTTGTCAAACCGGTTTGGTCTGTTTTCAAAATAGATGTTAGGTATTGTGCAACAGCACACCATAATATTGTAAAATATTTTCTGAGATTTATTTCAAATTAAAGTTTTTGAATTCTATGATCTATTTTAAATTAATATATATTCACATTCAGTGAAATAGAAATTGATATATCGCTAGGGAACGTTACAGGTATATAAACTATTAATGTCCGTTTATGTTGTGATAACACACCATACCTTTCACATATCTACACGTTTACAAAATTATAATGACATACATGACATATGTGTTTATAAAATAAGTCAAAATAAATTGCTTGCATAACTACGTTTTGGGCTCGAGTTTTATATCACCGTTTGTAGTAGTACCTGGGTAGTACTTTAGTCTGTACTTTGTTCAAATATCGGCCAGTTTCATCCAACCGTCATGCAATTGATTGTTCTGTACAAAATGACCATTTTTCACAATGTTTTGGCTATATCGTTATAGCTATGGCAGTCTTGTGTTTTTTAACTGCTTATGCTCATGAATAGCTTCATTTTGATATATAATATACCTGGACTTACTACCCTTTCTTGGAAAATGAAGTGCTTTAAAATTGGACCTCAAACACTTTTCATGAACCTTAAACCATCAGAAAACAATTTTAGATTAATACAATAAAGTAACAGAATTTTAAGACCCCGCCCACCAAAAAAATTTATGACCCAACAAAAAGAAAATCACGAGCTTTTCGAGAAAATCGATAAAGTTTCGCTATGTAAGTCACTTGATGACGGTTGCTAGCCGATTATCGCAAGCGCAAACAACCACGCCATTCAGGATAAGAAAGCAGAAAAGCGCTCGCGTTCGCACTTGCTTTGCTCTCCTGAACGCAAGACTGTCATGTGGTCAGGCTGGAAAAACGTTTCGCGAGCGCTTTGAGATTATACTCCGCTTTGCACGTGCACATACGATCAAAGCGAGGTATCACTTCGAAAGCGCTTCGCTAACATTTTTAGCATGAACGCAGGGCTGATGTAATGGGTTTCATGATGATTCCCAGACTTGAAACTAAATGCGCATTTTACTAGGAAAGCATTTTTCTGTGGCGGATTTCGTTTCGATAAAGAGTCTTGTTATACGTGGTTTTCATCGTAAGCAATTCGATCCTCGCAATACATTCTTTTAGTATCTCCCTCATTTATATGACATGTCCTCGAGTTTATAGGTTGGTGGGCTTTGCTGCAAGTTTGAGTTATTACAGACCTGTGTTCTGAGTTGGAAGAAAAACGTTCGTCAAACGTTTGAAATTGATACCCCGCTTTGCACGTGCTTACACGTGCAAAGTAAGGTATCATTTCGTAAACGTTTGGTTTACGTTCTCATCTTGAACGCAGAACAGGTGTGAATCTAGATCTCAACTGAACCAAATCCAATATAGATATTAATTAAACGTATTTATCACTTTATCAAAAATGCATCGTTGATTGCGAACAAAGAACGTGCTATACTGTTGTATTGGTCCGTAGAGTAAAGCTTCGCTTGATCTTGCGATTGGTGATATAATCAACCAATGAAACTAGTTCAGGTATTTCACAGGTTTTTATATAATTTTATGGTCGTTAAAATGAAATAACTGATAGCAAAAGTATTCAGCATTAATCTTAATCTAATTTTCTGGTATCCATGATTGTATATATACTGAGCGACTTTTAAAACGCAATACTTAAAAAACACCACTAAAATGCAAATATAAGTGGACACACTCGAACTAAAATATACTTATTTTGTTACCTTAACAAGTTACCTAGAATCCAACATCAATGTCATTTTGAAACATTCTGTTGTATTCCCATTACGGTGACAATTTTAAAATACCCACGAAAGTTGAAATATCTCCATAGCCCTACTGTAAGGACGATATTTTCTTTTCAAATGAAACAAAAGGTTAACAATTTTCAGAGTTTAGTTGAATGAATCAAGAGGTCAAACAAATTACCAATACCGCTTTTAAGCACGTTTGGTCCAAAGACGACACCAAAACGTCGCCCTTTTGACCAAAATTGACGTCTCAAATACCAACCGGTTAACCCTTTGCTGTTTAATCCCTGCTTTTTACGTGGGTGTGATTTTATGATTGAGAAAATACTGTGAAAAAAGAAGAAATTGCTTCTGACCCTACTGAATGGTTATTTTTCAAATTGAATCCACTTTGAATTTTCGTCTGCAAAACCTTTGAATTTGTACAGGTCCAAAATTTTGTAAAACGGAAAAGGGTTAACTGATAAATTTTCATTACACTTTCGTCGTTTGGCAGCATTATTTTCAAGCTCAAATACCTGCTCGCAACAGATATACTTTCATTCCCAATTCGTCGTTTAGTCAGCTTGATATTCATGCTCAAATCTATCTCGTCAACAGAAAAACCTACATTTCTTTTTCGTTGTTTAGTCAGCTCGATAATCATGCTCAAATCAATCTTGCCAAAAGAAAAACCTACATTTCCTATTCGTTCTATAGACAGCTCGATATTCATGCTCAAATCTATCTCGTCAACAGAAAAACCTACATTTCCCATTCATTGTTTAGTCAGGTCGATATTCATGCTCAAATCAATCTCGTCAACAGAAAACCTTCATTTCCTTTTCGTTGTTTAGTCAGCTCGATATTCATGCTCAAATCCATCTCGTCAAAAGAAAACCTACATTTCCTGTTCGTTGTTTAGACAGTTCGATATTTATGCTCAAATCCTTCTCGTCAACAGAAAAACCTACATTTCCCTTTTGTTATTTAGTCTGGTCGATATTCATGCTCAAATTCATCTCGTCAACAGAAAAACCTACATTTCATATTCTTTGTTTTGTCAGCTCGATATTCATGCTCAAATCAATTTCGTCAACAGAAAAACCTACATTTCCTATTCGTCGTTTAGTCAGCATGATGTTCATGCTCAAATATATCTTGCCAAAAGAAAAACCTACATTTCCTATTCTTTTTTAGACATCTCGATATTCATGCTCAAATTCATCTCGCCAATAGAAAAACCTACATTTCCTTTTCATTGTTTAGTCAGTTCGATATTCATGCTAAAATCTATCTTGCCAAAAGAAAAGCTACATTTCCTATTCGTTCTTTAGAGAGCTCTATTCAGCTCAAATTCATCTCGTCAACAGAAAAACCAACATTTCCTATTCTTTGTTTTGTCAGCTCGATATTCATGCTCAAATCCATCTCGCCAATAATAAAACCTACATTTCCTTTTCATTGTTTAGTCAGCTCGATATTCATGCTCAAATCTATCTTGCCAAAAGAAAAAGCTACATTTCCTATTCGTTCTTAGGGAGCTCGATATTCATGCTCAAATCTATCTCGTCAACAGAAAAACCTACAGTTCCTATTCGTTGTTAAATCAGGTCGATATTCATACTAAAATCCATCGCTTCAATAGAAAAAACCTATATTTCCTATTTTTTGTTTAGTCAGCTCGATATTCATGCTCAAATATATCTTGCCAAAAGAAAAACCTACATTTCCTATTCTTTTTTTAGACATCTAAAACGTTTTCGCGCCACCGTGACGTCACGCAAGAAAAACATAACGTCTTATTTCAAAATGAAGAAAAATGCGTTTATTAACGTCAACATGCGTGGAATTTTGGTAAATATTGTATCAGCAGCTTCGCTAGATTATTCTCGTCATTTTTATGCATAATTTTGCCATATCTTGACTATATTCGTGAGATAATCTTGAAATGATATTTTTGAATCGTGTCCATCAAACCGGAAATGACAATGGAAGTTCAAAAAACAAAGCAAAACAATAAACGTTTCGACATAAATGAAGCCAGAATTTTGTTAAAAAAGATGAAGAAAGACAGAAAGGATGGACAGCAATCACTCTGCGAAACGAAAGAGGAAAGAAATTTTAACCTGAATGAAATATCAGCCATGGAGAAAAAGTTAGAATTTTCACAGAGAGAGGACATTTTCGTTAAAGAAACAGGGGGAGGAATAAAGCTTACACTCAATAGTGGTATGTACGAACTTTTTAGAAATACAGTAGATGAATTCTATAATCAAGAGAAATACAACGTATCTCGAAAACGTATCACCGACAAAAATGGACATTTAGTTGAAACGCAAATGAAAATAAACAAGAAAAAATCTAGCTTATATACTATCAATCTGTATCATACCAGATGTTCCTGTCTTATTAATGGAAAGTTTGAAAATCTGTTTCTTCGATCCGATTTACCGGATATCGTCGGGATAATGCAAAACTGGTTGATCGAGAATAATAGCTCGTCTGGAGATCTGAATAGATGTGTTAAATTTCTAGCACTTAAATTTCTGAATGATGTAGGCCAGCAAGTTAAAAATGATGAAAACGATGCGTATGAAAGTGATATGAACTTGGCATCTCAAATGAAATTGTGCGCAGGACAACATAGCGCGAACAATCCGTCAAATTTGAATGAAATAAATAATTCCGGGACTATAACCGAGATTTCACCGGTGAACGAAATCCAAGAAAAAATCAAGATACCGCAGAAAGTAGTGAGCGATGAAAATACAAAAACATCAACCCGTGATGAGCCAAGCCAGACCGAGACCTTAGAAACAAACGTCTTGAATGAAATTAAGGCTGTTCGCGACTCATTGCGAGACTTGAAACTTGAAGTCAGTGCCCTCTCTACGAATACTGAGATGCAATTCGGTCAAATAAAAGATGAAATTACTAGTATGAAGAAGCAAATTTCGCTGACTAACCAAGTGTCAAATGAAAGGGTAGATAATCTTACTGAAGCTAGTTTGCGAATTCAAACAGTGACAACCCAGACAAATGATAAATTACAAAAACAGTTACAATCCATCCAGGACACAATAAAGAATGTTTCGTCCTCAAAATATGTGACCAGGGTAATCGAAACGCAACCAAAGAAAGATAAACCAGTGAATAACAACGTGAAATCAAATGCTCAAAGTACTGACACTCTTAGTTCTGAACATTTGATTTCAAATCAAGAGAACTCTCCCCGAATGAGAAATAAATCACCAAAAAAGAATAACACAGATAACATAGCAAAGTCTCATTTGACAAACGAATTGAATAAATCAAGTCATAAACTGGATAATTCAACAGAATACAAAAGAAATCGAACATTAATAATTGGTGATTCTGTAATCAAAGGAATTCATAAGCGGGGGCTTGAATCTACCATAGATTTAATATGTTTACCCGGAAGGAAGTCACAAGATATTCAGTCCAAACTAAATGAAATGGATCTTCATCAGTACGAAAACATTATCATCTATGTTGGAGGGAATGACGCTGCCGAAGGACGATTGAGATCTATCTATAACACACTGAAATCGACTATTCTAGCTTTGCCATGCCAGGTTTACTTATGTTCTCTATGCCCGAGACGGGACGTGGATGTTGTACCAGTCAATGATGTATTAAAACAGGTATGCGAAGATACAAATGCGGAAAATGTAGAGTGTTATCAGGCGTTTATCTATGCCAATGGGAAAACAGCGCGCCATCTTTACAATCGGGACTTAATTCATTTGAACGCTACAGGTTCAAGTATCTTAGTCAATGTTATGAATGAGAAAGTTCCAATAATAAAAAATAGAACCTATAGTAGTAACGAACTCAGGAATAGGGATGAAGAAGTACGGAAACATCAAATGCAGACAAATGATAATGGATATTACCGAAAGTTTACAAACAATTCCTACCTAAATGGTAGAACAATTCAGGGCGTTTCTTACCCTTATGACCATTACAGCTATTGTTATAATTGTGGTTTAACAAATCATGTTGAATCTGAATGTAGATCGATGCATTGGTAGGATATGACGGACATACACAGCTCAATTGAATGTAAAAACAGATATAAAATACTATCTAGTTTATGCAATACCTGTTTTCAATATACACGTTCTTGTTTATGTAACACTGAGTACTTTCAAAATAATTATATTTCGGACACAGAAATAACTAGAAAAGACAGCGAAATAAAATCCAAAAACTTTTCAAAAACGGAAAGGCTACTTAGTCAAGGTAATACAACTAGAATAAGTAAATCTTGTATCGATAATTTATTATATTTCAAATTCAAAGAAAATGGATTACATATAGCATCATTAAATATACAACATTTACTCCCTAAATTAGAAGAAATTCGAATACTTCTTAATACAAACAATGCGCCTGATATTTTTGGCTTATCTGAAACGTTTCTGTCCGAAAACACAAACGATCGCTGTGTTTTCGTAAACGGCTTCGTTTTTGAAAGAAAAGACCGAATAAACAGATTAGGTGGTGGACTTATCATATATATATCTGAAAGTGTCGACTATGAGAGAAGAAATGACATAGAAATTGGGAACATTGAAAGCATTTGGTTAGAAGTAAGGATTCCTAGAAGTAAACCTATACTATTAAACTTTGCATATAGGCCACCAAATAGTAACCAAAGTTGGATTGACGAATACGAGAAACAATTGAATTTTGCCGATGCAACAAGCCTAGAATATATATTACTGGGCGATTATAATATACACTTCTCTGTAACCTCTTCCTACAATAATACGAAATGGGCAAAATTATTACAGGATTTAGGTCTCTATCAGCTTGTTAATGAACCTACAAGAGTAACAAAACATTCATCTAGTATAATAGATCATATCTATACTACGCGTGAACAACTTATTTCAGAAGTATTAGTTCCTAAACTCGCAATAAGCGATCATTATCCCGTTGCTTTAACGTATAAAAATCAAGTAAGATCTCAAAAAGGTAATAAACACAAAACGATTTCCTACCGCTCCTTTTCCAAATTAGATATTGATTCACTTCTGTACGATTTATCCTATGTTGATTTTAGCATCATAGATACAATATACGATCCAGACGATGCACTGAATTATTTCTACTCTGCCATTCAAGATATTCTTTCAAAACATATACCTTACAAAGAAAAACGTGTAAAGAGGCAATTACAACCAAAGTGGTTCAATGAAGATATAAAGATTGCAATGTTAATGAGAAATAAACTAAAACAATCAGGCGACTTAAGTTCATATAAGATTTGGAGAAATAAAGTTACATCAATTATTAGAAAAAGCAAAAAAGACTTTTTCAACAGTGCAATAAAAGATAAATCAAACCCAAAAGTTATATGGCAAAATATTAGGACTTTAACAGAAACTGATATAAATGAAAATCATTTGCCTTCTAAGTTATGTGTTAATTCTTTTGAAGTCGAAGGCATCAGCAATATAGTCGAAGCATTGAACAAACATTTTGTAAACATATCTTATATTATTGACAAGCTTCCGTTAGATATGGAATACTTCAAAAATTTGAAAAATCATCTTGATAATAATCTATCGAATCATTATTTTGATATAAAATTAATATCTGCTCTTGAAGTAAAACAAATCATAGAAAATTTAGATGAGAGTAAATCAACTGGACTTGATGGAATAGGACCAAAAATATTGAAAATATGCAAAGATTTTATTTCACAACCAGTAGCGAGCATGATAAACAATTGTATTTCCAGAGGTATTTTCCCACATGAGTTTAAAAAAGCTAGCGTTACACCATTATTCAAGGGTGGTAATAAAACTGATCCTAACAACTATCGACCAATTTCAATATTGCCAACACTGTCAAAAGTTTTCGAAAAACATATTGCATTGCAGCTTAAGACATATTTAAAAAAGACGAATATTTTATTTACAAACCAATCTGGTTTTAGAGACAACCATTCCTGTCAAACAGCTCTAATTCGATTGGTTGATTCTTGGTTATCTGATCTAGATCAGGGTAATTTAATTGGAACTGTGTTCCTTGACTTCAGAAAGGCATTTGATCTTGTTGATCACAAAATTCTCCTTTTGAAACTAAAACTTCACCATTTTACTCCTAACACATGTAAGCTGTTTCAGTCTTATTTAAGCAGAAGGCAACAGGCAGTAAAATACGGTAACACCTTGTCAGGTATGAAGCCTGTTATATCAGGAGTACCCCAAGGATCTATACTTGGACCAATCTTGTTTCTAATCTATGTTAATGACCTTCCACTCTGTTTGTCATCAAACCTTGATATGTTCGCTGATGATGCTACTCTCCACAAGTCCGGCTCTTCAGTTATAGACATCAACAAAGCTTTGAAAAAAGACCTTATAAGAGTTGAAGAGTGGTGTAAACATAACAACATGATTTTGAATCCTACCAAATCTAAATGTATGCTTATAGGTTCCAATCATAAGCTAAGACATTCACCAGATTTAGATATACAAATACATCACGAACGTGTCGAAAATGTTACTTCACAAAAGCTTTTAGGGGTGCACCTTGACAATAAATTGTGTTGGCAAACTCATATTGAAAAAGTGTGTTCAAAATTGTCTTCACAGCTTTACCTTCTCAAGAGGATTAATAAATTTCTAACTGTTGATATGAAGCAAATGTTTTACAATGCTTACATTACCCCGTATTTTGATTATGGTTGCATTATATGGAGCCATTGCAAGTCTTCATTAACTCAAAGAATCAATAAAATCCAAAAAAGGGCAGCAAGAATAATTCTATGCAAACCAAAAAGATCTAGTACTAAAGAAAATTTCATATCCTTGAATTGGTTGACATTTAAAAATCGGTGTAAATATTATACGATTCTTATGGTTTATAAAACTATTCACGGTCTAGTTCCATCTTATATGTCTGATTTGGTAGAAGTAAGTAATAATTCATTCTATAACTTAAGATCGACTTTTAACAATCAAATATCCCATAAATGCACTCCTAAAACAGAATTTTTGAAAAAATCTTTTACATTTACTGGCATGGAATATTGGAATGATATCCCATTACACATAAGGAAAATTAATAATCTAACAAATTTTAAGATTTGTTTGAAAAAACACTTAATGTCTTTCAACGGGTAATTTCAATATGGACGACTTGTACATGTTATTGACAATCATAAGCCTTATTTATCAAGGTATTTTGCTGTGTATGTCTAGTCATATCTCTAGTTTAATTTTTCATATTTGGTACTTCTTATTGCGTTAAAAATCCCGTTCGGGATGAATAGTATCAATATTGTTTTACATTCTGCTGACATATATTCATTTCATTTCATTGTTTTCTTAAATCATCACACCAATTACGGTTTCATTAGCATTGTCATACTACTTTCTTTTTTCACAGAAGGCCTCATTGTAAATAAGTTTTTTTCATTCATTTATTTGTGTATGATGTTAACTTAATGAGCTACCTTCTCTAAATAAAGAAATTATTATTATTATTATTATTATTATTATTATTATTATTATCTCGATATTCATGCTCAAATCCATCTCGTCAATAGAAAAACCTACATTTCCTTTTCATTGTTTAGTCAGCTCGATATTCATGCTCAAATCTATCTTGCCAAAAGAAAAGCTTCATTTCCTATTCGTTCTTTAGACAGCTCGATATTCATGCTCAAATCTATCTCTTCAATAGAAAAACCTACAGTTCCTATTCGTTGTTAAATCAGGTCGATATTCATGCTAAAATCCATCGCCTCAATAGAAAAAACCTATATTTCCTATTTTTTGTTTAGTCAGCTCGATATTCATGCTCAAATCCACCTCGTCAAAAGATAACCTGCATTTCCTTTTTTCTTTAGACATCTCGATATTCATGCTAAAATCCATCTCGTCAAAAGAAAAACCTACATTTGCTTTTTGTTGTTTAGACAGCACGATGTTTATGCTCAAAACCATCTCGTCAAAAGAAAAGCCTACATTTCCTTTTCTTTGTTTAGACATCTCGATATTCATGCTCAAATCCATCTCGTCAAAAGAAAAACCTACTTTTCCTTTTTGTTGTTTAGACAGCTCGATATTCATGCTCAAAACCATCTCGTCAAAAGAAAAACCTACATTTCCTATTCGTTCTTTAGACAGCTCGATATTCATGCTCAAATCTTTCTCGTCAAAAGAAAAACCTACATTTCCTATTCGTTGTTAAGTCAGCTCAATAATGTATGCTCAAATCCATCTCGTCAAAAGAAAAATCTACATTTCCTATTTTTTGTGTAGACAGCTCGATATTCATGCTCAAATCCATCTCGTAAAGGGAAAAACCTTCATTTCCTTTTCGTTGTTTAGTCAGTATTCATGCTCAAATCAATCGCGTCAACAGAAAAACCTACAGTTCCTATTCGTTGTTCAGTCAGCTCGATATTCTAGCTCAAGTCTAGCTTGTCAACAGATATACATGTACTTATATTTACCATTCTTTGCCATATCACATTCAAGATCAAAGGCAAACTCATTAATAGAAATATTTTCATAAGCTCCACAAGCAGTCATACTGCAATATTTGTTGTTGAACATTGTTGAGATAGAATGTCGATCTAGCTCAACTTAGAGAGGATATTGAATGAGTGGTCATGGAATACGAGTCGTTTATAAACCGATAAAAACGAGGCTATGCCTAGTTTTTATCGGTTTTAGATGACGAGTTAAATAAATTCTGTATTTTATGTGCACAAATTTTATATTCTATTTATAAAATGACCCGAATCTTTGCGAAAAATCGTCAAAGTTCTTGCAATTCAACATTTCCATTTTCCGCGAAACTTATAACGCCGTTTAAAACTGACGTCACAATTTATCTTATAACTATACCAATATCTGAATGATAACATCCTGTATGATATTTTTTATGATATCATATAGTTTTTTTTAGAACCAAGATATAATGCAGTTATTTTTAGAAACTTGCATTTCAGTAAGAAACATCGTCGAAAACAGGACAAATAGAGGTTATAAGATAAATATAATACGAACTAAATGTATTGTATGAAAAAAATATCTAACTCGGTTGTGAGAATTGATAATTGTCTCGTCAGAGCCTCGACAATTTTCAATGCTCCCAACCTCACTAGATATTTTTTTTTTTCATATAATACACTAAGTATGTATTATATATACATGTATATACATTATGACGTCATTTTCGCGGTTACAAAATAGCGTTGTTATTCGCTCGTAGCTCATTTGCATAGTTATCCCACCAGTGTAATAACACTTGTGTAATATCAAAAATATTCAACGGCGTTATTTCACTCCCTAGAGGTAGGTCATATTATAGAGGAGAATATATATACCGTAAAAGTTCTAATAGAACCCTGTCGTAATACAACACATCCCCAGTAGCATTATGAACACCACTCGGCCTATCTCATGATCAACCTCGGATGTACATAGACGGACTATTTTTAAAAATTACGGGAAAACCTTGGAAAAACTCAGTTGAAATGGCGTTAGCCCTCGAAACTGTGAGTGAAAACATTCGACGTCGCCAACGCTACTCGTTTAAGTCACTGACGTGAAACCATCGTATCCTAATATAAATACTCTTTAGATTCTTTAATAACGGCTAAAAAAATCTTAATTTTTGAGAATGATTCGCCATTCTAAAAAATTAAGATTTTTCAGACGTTATTTACTGTCAGAGATATAAATCTACAGTCCCTTTTTTTCTTTCACTGCTACCGCCTAACAAAATGCACGATTTTGTTACATACCCATCCGCCTAACATACATCCGAGGTCCGTTGCATTTTACGGAAATGGTCGAGTGATGTTCCGAATGATAGAACCCTGTCGTAATACAACACATCCCCAGTAGTCAAAATCGACCATTTTCTAAATGATTTTTTTGAAATCTTGAAGCCTCTAGCAGATCAATTCCTTGAACATTTCAAAGTAGAGTCAATGCACCCTTTCCAATTACAAAAGAGCGTTATTTAGTCCGAGTTTACATTTCTTACATACTACTACTCGAGGATGAAGAATGGTACGTATTTATGCTCCACCTTTGATTTACTCATAGTAAATCTCTAATATTTTGCGTTACCATCGGCCCGTTCATTTGTGTCAACAAATATTTAGCCTCTAATATATGTCAATACCATTCTTTTAGATATGCGATGATTGTACTAAAGCCCCAGGGTTGTATCATGGCTTATACAGTATGCAAATACTCTTGGTTTTGATCTGGCCTTTAGCTGGAATGTCGAGCAAGCTCAAAGGGCAGTCATGTTTCCATTCCATTGTAAAACTAGCCGCCCTTTCTTTCTTTCTTTCTTTCTTTCTTTCCTTTCTTTCTTTCCTTTCTTTCTTTCTTTCCTTTCTTTCTTTCTTTCTTTCTTTCTATAACCACATTTCCCCTTTACAGTAATTTCTTCTCATATGTCCTCTTTTCTACCATGTTTCTTAACCTATTTTCGAAAAATCTTTGTGGAAAACGTGACTTTCGTAACGCAGCATCCAGAGGTTTTGCATCACCTGAAACAGGTACAAACTTTCACCAGAAGTTAATGCCCTATGACAAGATTTCATGCGGTGAAGGACGGGGGATGTCTTTTTAAGTAATATAAATTATCTCGTCTCCCAATCAAGCCCAGATGTTTGATCAGCGTTGATCAAAAAATCTAGTATGGAGTTGTTACGATGGTTGGTTTTCGTGGTCTTTGCCATAAGGTTTGTTCATAAACAGTTTTGATTTTATTTATGTCCAAGTTGGGACTCTATTAATTTCAAATTATGAACGGGAATCACGTTAAATAATGATCGAATTAAAAAAAAAGAAAAGAGGAAAATCCATAGAATCCTACCCTTTTACCCATCTTTTTGGAAATATTCCTTATTTACAAAAAACTAACACATTTTTTCTGGTTTCTGATGTAAAAATTTAAATGAAATTATTACGAGAGATGAAAAGAACGTTTGCGAAGTTATTACGACAAAGGCTTAAAATAACGGTACATTTTCATTTTAAATATGAAATAAGGCTAATACATATTTGATTTTTGTCGTTTCTATAATTTAGATTTCAAAGTGCAAACAACATGATTTGCTTTGGTTTCTTTTGGGGTCCTTTTGTTAGCATAAACAACAAAAGTTGACATTTTTCTGCAAAGAAAGATTTTTTTGCACGGATACTTCGAGCTTCTCATGCCAAAGAAATTTTGTTGGTTAGCTTAACTCTCATTGAGCTGTTCATCCTATATGCGATGTACAGAATGCTTTTTAGCAGATAGGTTATACTTAGACTAGACTGCACGGGTGTGTAGTCTGTTCTTAGTATAAACTGTCTGGTTTCTACTCATTCTGTTCTTAGTATAAACTGTCTAGTTTCTACTCATTGATTGCTAGAAAGACTTGAGACAGCCTTGTTGAAATGTCACAAAAAGGCAATTTGTTTCAGGCGCAATCTAAAGTCAGACGGATAACGATTAATCTGGTCCAAAGTGTGATTTCTAGATTCTTCTTAAACCATGCATTCGTTCAGGATAACAAAACGATACAAATTGTTTTCAAATTACACCACGCTTTGAACGCGCACTTCCTTTTAAAACGGGACTAAATTTGCAAACAGTTTGCACCGTTTCGTCATATTGAACGAAAGGTATGCGTGATCTCTGTGTGATGGACAACAATTACCAGATCGATGCTGTCCTCTAAAACATCGATTGACCAATCAAAACAATTTTTACAGCGCTATCCGACTTCAGACAACCAATTGATAATCATATTTCGATTGAACCAAACTATTTTATGCAGAATGAAATATATGTATGTATGTTTAAGTGTCTGGCATTTCCGATCGATGATGCGCTATAAGACTCATTGTTAGACGAAGTTTAACGAAACAGTCAAGCGGGAACCCTCCGCGATTTTACGGAAAAGACCTCGGGAATAATACGGACGCTGCAATGAAACCGCCTAATTTCGCAGTGGGTTTTTATGTCGTGACAATTATCAATGATCCCACTAAGGATGACGTCGCATTAAACAAAATCAGCGAAAAAATAAAAGTTGGCATTTTACAATTTAAAAACAAAACATCAAATTATAAAGTGCCCAAAATAATTCCACAGACGATCGGAAAGAAATAACAAGATGGGGTTTTCTTCTAGGGAATTTAATGACCGAAGAACCACGAGAAGCCAAATTATATGTACCTGAAAAATGAACAAAAATACATCTCTTACACTTACGTCCGAGGTACTTTCCAATTAACGGAAAAGTCCGAACGATGTTCCGATTGCGTAACAGTATCAAATTGTCATTCGCAATATCGCTCGGACTTTTCCGTTAACTGGAAAGTACCTGGGCCATTGGTGTAGTAAATATGGGTCATTTTTAGGGCAATACTACTTTTAGTGGCACTTTGGTCAATACGCTACAAGAAAACTAAATTTCTTTCATGTTTTGCGATCGTCTATGGAGATTTTTTGGGCATTACAATTTGATTACAAAACGCTGTAAATCTGTTTGCTTAGTTGTAATCTTTCGTTATTTTTTTAATGCCATCTTGACTATTGTGACGTCATATAAACCTACACGCCAAATGACTCGTTATCATGGCTGCGCCCATATTGTTCCGTAATATCGCCGAGGTTTCCGATTGTCAAATTGTACGACAGCACGTAGTAAAAGACCACGTTACGACAATTTTGTCCCCGGAAGTTCCGAACCATGATATTTTCATAGAATGACCAAAAGTTTCTGTGGCTTTCACTAGTGGTCGGTGAAGTCTGAAATTGGAGCAATTAGTTTAAAAAACTACTCAAAATTGTAATTTATTATTTCCCTCTTAGAAATGTTAAAAAAAACTTCTTAAAATGTTGATTAACTCGTTTTTCACTAAACACTTTAAAGAAAATCAGTGTAAATTGAAAAGATAGCAAAAATAAAACACTAAAATGATATTTATTGTATAACTATACAAATGTCCGTGTGATAACACCCCGTATGATATTTTTTTATGATATCTCATAGTTATTTTTAGAACAGAAATATAATGAGGTTATTTTTAGAAACTTGCATTTCTGTTGGAGACATCTACAAAAACTAGGCAAATAGAGGTTATAAGATAAATATAATACGTATTTAGTGTATTGTATGAAAAAATATCAAACTCGGTTGTGAGAATTGATAAATGTCTCGGCAGAGCCTCGACAATGATCAATTCTCCCAGCCTCTTTAGATATTTTTTCCATATAATACACTAAGTACGTATTATATATATATATATATCTTTTTAATCTCACATGATATAATTAACATACCGTAAAAACATAATTATATACGATTCAAATAAAAGACGTTTACAGCTCAGTTTATTTTTTATCCCTATTAATGTCTTTTTAATCTTGTTTCCTTTCGAAAATCGACCAGGAAGGGGTTTGCGGCCCGATTTTCTCAAATCCATTTAATCAGTTTCCTAATTGATCTTTCACAATTTCGTGAACTATGAAAATAGTTTAGGAAAACATTGTAACAAAAGAGTTTCATTCCGCTGTATATTGTTTGGTGACGAAACAGAGAGAGTTGGCGGTCGAGACTGTAACAAATGACGTCCGTTTTTATATAGAGAAGATTTCAAGTAAAATTTGACTAAAAGCAACGAAAATAGTTAACAGCCGTCACTCATTTGTAAAATATAAAAAAATAAATTAGTCAAAGTAAATATGTTTACATGCTTCTAAAATATTATTTATATCGTCTTCAATATAGAATAAACTTGCGAGAACTTTTGAAAGCAAGAACAGAACCGAAATGAAACTGTGTCGGGGCCGAATTAGAACCATAAAAGTTTTCAATCCAACAACGGTGTTTACACTTAGTAGGTTTAAATGGTTGGAAATTTAACGTTAATGCAAATTTCGTCTGGTTCTTTGAAAGAGAAATATTTTAGAAAATACTTATAAAATGTCATAACGTTCAAACGTCGAGAGAAAAAAACAAGTTAGTGGGACAAATTTAGAACTAACAGTACGGTTTATATTTCCTTTAGTCGAAGAGATATTAATGCATGCTTTTATTTTTGCTGAATATGTTCTAGATGTATTTTGAAAATCAAGTTAAATTAAGTATAAATTGATGTTTTGTAAAAAGAAATATGCATCGCTACTGACCTATTTCTTTAGTGATTGCCGTCGTGTTTTTGGATTATCCACGGGCGTAAGACTAACATAATATTCAATGAGGAGCACTTCACTTAATTTGGCAATTTTTCGCGGCTCTCACTCCATTGTTTTTTGTGATATTACAGTTTTCGTGAAACAATCTGGTGTTTTTGTCACACCTGACGGCGTCATTTCTGGTGTAGGTTTTGGTTGTTTAGACCTTAATGAGCTTTTGTATAAAACCGAAATAAGACACATTAGAATAATCCACTATCAAACCCCTTTTATTTGATACCAAACATTTATATACGGAAATGCGTGTTAGCAGCGAATACAATGGTTTTATATGTAAATATATCGCCTATTTTGACGTGACCGGCAACTTATGGCTTTACGTCTAGTAGCTTTCCAACATACCCTTTTTTGATTGAGCTTATTATAAAGATTTCATTATCACCATTATAATTATCATTATTATTAACTTTAGCTAATACGCAGTATGTACAGTCAAGAACATCGTGAAATTGACCAGATGAATGAATTGGGAATGATTTTGGATTGAAATTGAATGGGCGTGTGGAGTGAGTTTTGAGTGTAATTCAAGGAAGGTAAACCAATATCGCTAATTTTGTTCAAGATTAACAAAATTATTGTTATTAATTACCTCCCTTTAATAAAATATACGCCCTTTTCTGTTTGTGTATCTTTGTGGACCAATAAGACACTTTCAAATCCACATTAGTCAATAAAATCGTAGAATTAATTGATCGATTTAAAATAAATGTTGATCGTCTTGAACGATGGTTTCGGAGCGTATTTGATCGATTTTAGTGGAGCGCTGAGAGAATGGTTTAGATTGATTTTGATTGGAAAAAGTATCAATTTCACGATGTACTTCCGAGTGCCCTCCAACAATCGTCCTACGGCGCAGGCCGGCTAGGTCGACATTTTACATACTGTGTTAATTTTCTTAATTTAGAATGATCAATGTACCTTCCCATGAAAGAATTTTTGAAATGCCACCTCCGGTTGACCTGTACTAGAACCAATCTCTTTATCTGATATTTATTGTACGGAATTCCCAGATGGCCTCTTTTCGCTTGACGGTTAACTAAATAAATCATAAATGTAATAGGGTATATTAAATTTATCGTCATGGAATGACGAATTTATTAGACGATTTATCTGTTAACATCATTTAATTGATAATGAGAATGGTTTTAGGTTGACTTTTACATAAAATCGAATGAATCGGATTTACAAAAAGTTGTGAATAATATTTGAGTTTGTGCGCGAGAGTTCCTACAATTTCAAAAATGCGCATAGAAAAGACTCTGACCAGCCTGTGTTTCTGCACAGTCTGACCAGACTCTTCAGAATGCTATTATTAGATGGATTAGGTCTCACTATATCTGTATAGACTATCAGGTAACTTCATATTTACCGTAAGATACGCACGGGCCCATTTTTCAATCGCTTTTGAACGAAATTAGTGTTGTTCTGTTACTAAAAAACTGTCTCATGAGTTCGAGACACAGTCTCTTCATTTATCTTATTCGTGTTTGGGGTTTTTTTTAAACACTGTGTTTTGTTATAAGATTATAATATGTCCACTTTTATCTTTTCATGTTGATTTTGTTTTATGCAACGCCATCCCTAGATAGTTTATAATTGTGACGTAATTTAAGCCCACGTGCGAAATGACGTGCATTCATGGTTGCGCCCGTATTACTCCCAAAATCTATTCCGTAAAAACGCCAAAGCGCTTTCATAGGGAGATGTGAGTCTGCCATAGTTAAACCCATAGTTGTTTGCCACACTTTCACAATCGTGGTTGGCTTTATATTACTGTAAAGGCAATTATTGCAACCTGTAACATTTTAAGATATCAGCAAGCATATCGAGGGCTCAGTGCAAGAGTGTACTAAGTGTGTATATAATGTATATACACATTGTAAATACACTTAGTACACTCTTGCGCTAAACCCTCGATATCAAGGTATCTAGACTTTGGTACTAGTCCTATTCATCTAAAATTGTAGTTTAAAGTTAAGAACGTCGTTAAATTGACAATATGAATGATTTTGGAATAATTTTGGAATGAAATTGAATGAGTGTGTGGAGCGAGTTTTGAGTGAAATTCATGGGAGGTAATCCAATATAGCTAATTTTGTTCAAGATGAACAAAATTAGCTATATCAATTACCTCCCTTTAATCAAATATACGTGATTTTCTGTTTGTATGTTTTCACCAATGAAACACTTTGAAATCCACACCAGCAAATAAAATCGTAGAATTGTTTGGTCGATTTGAATTAACAGTTGATTGTCTTTATTCGAGATGTTTTCAAATGATTTGGAGCGTTTTTGATCGATTTGAGTGAGTCTTTGGAATGAATAAATGGATCGCTGATCCTGTACCAATTGGTCATGTCCAACGACGAATACGGATATGATAACACTTTTTGAGGGAAATCCATGACCATACAATCTAATAACAGCGTTACTACAAGATCTGGATTCTCCAGAAATTCAAACCTTTGACAAAACTGTTAGAAGCTTGCAGAGCTTTATTTTTTCTTGACACTGATTTTGAATGTTCGTCGAAACAATCAATCGTCAAAATCAAAAATCGTAGCTGGTGCTTTTATCATTGTTAGATTCTACCTTGCAATGTCTCATTGGAATCGTCTTTAGAAGACGATTCCAAAGAGATGATGCATGGCAGAATACCATATTTAATTACTATTGTAGAAGCAACTTGAAAAAATGATCGTAAGATGTTTAGGAAAACAGGCCCCTGGTCGTCATGACGGTTACCGGATTGTTCAAAGAAAAGTGCACTCAAATGATATTTGACAAGACTTTAACAGAATCAAAGGGTTAATGTCGAATACCTGTAGAAAGCAACTTGAAGAGAAAGGACTCTGATATTTCATTTCGGGGTAAAAAAAAATAAAAAAAGCGTTACATTATGCGTGATTATTGAACGTTATGACGTCATAGCTAAAAAGGGCTCAGCTTAGATAACGTTAAATTTGGCTAAAATGCACGAATCGAGGAATAAATTTTTTGGGTTTTTTTTTTCACTGCTTTGTTGATAAGCGAGTGATAATCATGAATTATTAATTATAATATACCGATGAATATTTAAGATTTTTATTCTAATTTTCAGTCAATCTTCCGGACGTGTCTGCTTGAGAATACCGTATTTACAAACAAACAGGTGTTCCTATAGTGAGAGATATACAGCAAGATGCGGTCTCTTTGGATGGAGCAGATGTGTCCGTTACAGGTTTGTTAGTTTGTCTGTTTGCTTTATGTTTGTTTGTTTGTTTGTTTTTTTTAGTTTCACATCATTCTTTCTTGTCTTGTCACGATGTTATAAAAACATTTAAATTTCGTTTTTCTGTGTGACAATTTTTTTTGAGATCATGCGTTTACGATAATGTTATATAACACTGCTAAAATATCGGATAATCCTTTTTCTTTTGATTTATTATCGAGCAATGATTGGTAGTTTATTAAACGAAAAAATAGTAAGACAACGCTTTAAGCGAAACGGCCAATCAGAGAACAGTATTTCAAAAGTATAAATAAAAGATACAACTCCGAGCCTTGTATTTACAGATATACGATGGTAGTTTGTCGTGCACGTGAATCTCGACAGGTTTCGCGTGCCGAATCATTTCAAAAAGATAACAAGCATTTTATATGAGCGCTTTTTTCCAAAATACAGTCGCAAAAATGCAAAAGATCTGCAAAAAGTAACGGAAATAGATTCAAAAGTAATTTAAGAATTATTACACATATTTACAGAAATATCGAAGCGATATTTTCTTTTTTTATTGCGCAAAGACAATGTAAGAAAAGCGTGGTCTAAGTCAGATAGAAATTCTCGCGCCGCGGTTTATGGGAAATAAACACTCACTGACGCTCGTATCTATTTCCCATATACCACGGCACTTGTTTTCTTTCCTATACATGTTGTCATGCGTCAACCGTTTCGTAAAACGAGAAGTTGGTGAACCTTCTGGTCGAATAAAGTAATCCTTGCGTTAAAGGATTTTAACGTTAAACTCTCTACTCCATTTCATTCTGAAGATAAAGAGGAAACGAGTATTCAAACATTGACATTGATTTTAGCTCACCTTAGCACGAAGTGCTCAAGATGGGCTATTGTGAATGAGTGCTGTCAGGCGTCCGGCATCCATCGTCAACATTTACATTATGTGCACTCTAGAGGCTACGTTTTTTGGCTTAAATGTCTTGATATATAGTCAGAATGTTTGACTCGATAAATTCTAGCTGGAGTTCGAAAATGGGTCAAGTTGTATGAAATATTAAAAAAACCTTATGTGCAACTAAGGGCTACATTTTTGCTCATTGTATCAAAACTTGATCAGAATGTTTGTCTCCATGCATCACGATAAAAGGGTCAAGTGAGGTCAAAAATGAGGTCAACAGGTCTCATTTTACTAACATTGTGTCACTCTAGAGATCAAATTCTTGGCTCAATGTCTTGAACTTTGATCAGAATGTTTGTCTTCATGAAATCTCACTTATTGACGAAAATGGGTCAAGAGGGGTCAAAAATAGGGTCAATGAGTCAAATATTACAAAATTTTTGTGATCGCTTAGAGGCCACTTTTATGTTTCAAATGTCTTTAAACTTAAACAGAATGTTTGTCTTCATGAAATCTCACTCGAGATTGAAAATGGGTGAAATGGAGTCAAAAATAAGGTCAAGGGGTCAAATATCAGGAAAAACCTTGCGTGCACTTTAGAGACTACAATTTGGCTCTTATGTCTTGAAACTAAGCCAGAATGTGTGTCCAAAGAAATCTCGACCATGTTCTTAAATGGGCCAAATGGTGTCAAAAATGAGGTCAAGGGTTAAGTTACTTGAAAACTCTTGAGTTAATTCTTAGAGCTCCATTTTTTACTCAAAAATTTGACCTGAATGTTTGTCTCCGTGAAAATTCGGTCGAATATGTGTTAAGCGGCATCAAAAAATCGTTCATATTTGAAATCATTGCGGGTCACAATTTTGACTCAATGTCGTGAAACTTGGTCAAAATGTTTTTCTCCATGAAATCTCGGTCGATTTCGAAAATGGGTAAAGTGGGGTCAAACATGAGGTCAAATGGTCAAATATTAGGGGGAAGAAATGTGCACTGTTTAAGTCACATTTGTGGCTCATATGTCTTGAAACGAGGTCAAAATGTTTGCCTCAGTGAAATCTCGGTCGAGTTCGAAAATGGATCAAATATCTCGAAACCTAGCGAAAATGTTTGTCTCCGTGAAAATTATTCGAGTCATTGGGTCAAGTTGGTTGAACAATGAGGTACATGGGTCAAATTTTAGGGAATATCCTCATTCGGAACATCACTCGGCCATTTTGTAAACTGCAACAGACCTCGGATGTACGTAAGGCGGATAGGTATGTAACAAAATCGTGCATTTTGTTAGGCGGAAACAGTGTAAGCACTGTATATTTATATCTTATACGATAAATAACGACTGAAAAATCTTAATTTTTGACAATGACGAATCATTCTCAAAAAATAAGATTTTTCAGCCGTTATTGAAGAATCCAAAGATATTTATGTAAGGATACGATGGTTGACGACGTTGAATGTTTTCCTTCAAAGTTTCGAGGGCTAACGTCATTTTAACTGACGCCATCGAGTTTTTCCAAGGGTTTCCCGTAATTTTTTAAAAATAGTCCGTCTATGTACATCCGAGGTTGATCGTGAGATTGGCCGACTGGTGTTCCGTATGGGAATACCCTGTGTGCACGATTGACAGGTCAAGGTTTCAAATACTTGAAAACCCCTGAGTGCACTCTCAGAGCCATGTTTTTGGCTCAACTGTCAGAATGATCAGAATGTTTGTTCCGTGAAATCTCTGTCATGTTTGAAATTGGTCAAGTGGTGTCATAAAGACGGGCAAGGGGTCAAATATTGGAAAACCTTGTGCGCACTCTAGATGCCACATATTTTGACTTCAACGTCTTGAAACTTTACCAGAATGTTTATCACCATAACATCTCGGTCGAGTTCGAAAATGAGTAAAGTGAGGTTTAAGAAATGAGGTCAAGGGGTCAAATATTAGAACGCTTTGAATGCACTCTAAAACCCGTTTTTTTTTAATCAAAATTAATGAATCTTGGTCAGAATATTTGTCTCCGTGAAATCTTGGTCGAGTTTCAAAGTGGGCCAAGTGCAGTAATAATTTGTTTAAGAAGTTTATCTCTAAAATTTTGGTCAATTCTAAAAATGGGTCAAGTGGGTCAAATATGAGGTCAATGGGTCAAATTTTAGAAAAAAAAAAACTTTGTGTAATCTATAGGCCTCAATTTTAGCCTAAATGTCTTGTAATCTAGCCAGATTGTAAGTCTACATTAAATCGTGGTTTTGTTTGAAAATTGGCCAAGTCGGGTCAAAATGAGGTCAATGGTCAAATTTAGAAAATCCTTGAGTCCATTCGTTGATGGAGATGCGCATGTTTTCATGTCTCATGTTAATGTCTTTCTTTTTCTATTTTGCAGAACGCGTTATCGAACATGCTTTAGAATTGCGTTACGAAACGTTTGTTGTCCTGGTTTCGCTGGAGATGACTGCTCAGGTATTTTATGTATATAAAGGATATTGAATGAGTGGTCCTTGAAAACCGAATTTATCAAACGAGTCATCAACACAGATAAATATGAGGCTGTGCCGAAGTTTTATCTGTTTAAGATGACGAGTTGAATAAATTCAGAAATTAAAGGGCACAAATTGTACATTCTATTAATATATTACCTTATTCTTTGTGATAAATCTAGGAAATCAAGATATTTTTCCGATACAAGTGATTCCACACATTATGCCGTTCGCTAAATGACGCAAGCAAATCCATTATGACGTCATTTTCTCAACGAAATATAGAGACTTCGTTGTTACGTCGGGCTATATTTTGACAATCTGTTATATTTTTGTTAAAATAAAATCGTTGTATGGCCTTAACAGCACATTATTGTTCATCATTTTACAGCTTTTGAATATCTCTTTCTTACAGACACTAAAATCGCGGATACGCTACTTATCATCGTGAATTTTACACACAAATACCTAGAATGGTAATCCTTATGCAGTGTGGATTTTGAAAGTTTCAAGTTTAATTTTGCGAACATCTCTAAACGTGAATAAAAAGCGGAAAGTGTTAATTTGCTTAAAATGAAGCAAAAGTTGCCGAACAAAAAGCTTTAACGTAAAAACAATCATACAAAAAAAGAATATTGTCAAATATTAACACTTCGAGCAAAATGGTCATATTTTTATTTCTTCAGTTTGAATTTGGTTTATTTTTTTGTGTCTTAATTAGATACACAATTTTCGCGTGAAAAAGTCATAAAATGTCACTCTTTTCTTAGATTACGTCATTTTTTCTCACCATGTTCGGGAGGAGAATCTAAAATCTTATTAAATGTCGATTAAATCAAATAAAAATTAAACTAGAAAAAAATGGTCGATCCATTATTTTCAAAAATATATAGCTATCTTTATTTTTTTAATTAAACGCAAAATACGATAATACTAAGTAAGTCTAAAAGAATGCGGGGTTTCTCATTTTAATGACGTTTTACGTTGCGCGTTTCACGTTTAATCGATTATATCGAAATTACTGGCAGAAAAATGAAATATACTGAGTTCCATAAGAAAGTGTGCACTTTCACTTTTTGCGTTTCTCTTGATTTTTACAAAGTTGGAGGAAAGGCACGGAGTAAATTTGTTACCATACTTTAGTCAAGACCTTTTGGTATTAAAAGTCATATCAGATTTGGATAAAGTATCCCATGCTGCATACGCGCTGGCAGATTTTAGATTTTTGAGATTAGACTTCCTTACAACTTTTTCTTTTAAAAAAGCTA
Source organism: Fragum whitleyi (assembly GCA_948146395.1). Taxonomy (NCBI): domain Eukaryota; kingdom Metazoa; phylum Mollusca; class Bivalvia; order Cardiida; family Cardiidae; genus Fragum; species Fragum whitleyi. Next base: position 34,783,990 of record OX411556.1, read on the forward strand.
CGTGTTGTTGTTGCATTATAGAGTTTTAGAAGCCATTCCAAGCCATTTCCAAACAAAACTTTTAATTTATATACAGACGTTACGTGTACGTCAACGTTAGGCATTGCTACGTTGTTAGGCCAGTAACTTGTCGTTGAATGATGCTATGACGTTCTATGACTACTCGGTTTCCTTATTAGAGGCCCCACAAAATGATGACCTCGATTTTTATTTGAACATGAAAGCTCAATTAATTCTAATGACGTTGTAAATCTGACAATTTTCGATTTTGTTCATCGACGTTTATTGGTAGTCAAACTTCGCACTAGCAGCATGCACGATTGTATTGAAGATTTGACTTTATGCTTAGAAAAGCCGCAAAGATTCAACTTAATGCATTTTCAGACCAATTATTCGTCTAACGCGTGATGCTCATGCAAAACATGCAAAATCAAATGTTTCAATTTAGCAGAAAATGTTTGCTCATCGTGCGATTTTTGTTTTCAAATATCGTTTGCACATACTCTTGGGAATAGGCATGCGACGTTTCATGACGATAGATTGCTTAATTACAGAGATATGTAAAATTTAAAAGTGCACACTTTCTTTTGGAACTACGTATACTTACCGGTATAATTTGAATAAGGAATTCTCCCCGGTTTTGATGAGTTAGCAAGACCAACAATACCAAGTCTTTTAACTTTTTTATATACATTTTTTAAGTAATTCGGAAATAAAATGCTTTTGTTTATTTTACAAAATTGATTTTGTTACGTAATTACAGAGATTCTTCATCTTGGAAATGTTTGATACGCCTCTGAACATGATAATTATTCACATTTTTAACCAACTCTTTAAATATTGTTCAGAATATGGCACATGGTTGTTTCAAATGAAACGTGTTTGTTTTTCTCCAATTTCATGCGGCAGAAATTACGTCAAATTACGTAACTACGCTTTATACATGTAGCCTCATTTCGCTGCGACGTCTCATACATCTTCACGAGTCAGGGGGTATTGAATCGACAGCTTCTTCTCGATTACCAGTCAGATTAGTGAAACGTTCGTAACCCTTGGTTCGACAAAATGCGTCTCTATCCTTTAAATATCTTCTTTTTTGTAACCAATGTAACCCCAACATCTTTATTTGATGTATACCCGAAAAGTTTTGGGCCAATATCGACCAAACTTGACTAGAATTTTCCTTAATTGACTCCTTTTTAAACTTGAATCCCTAAGGCCTATGTCTTTCTTTTTTATTGCAAGTTTCTTCTTATTCATCTAGGTCCGAGGTTATAAAACCTTTTTTTTCGGGCTCAACCGGGAATATTGTTATGGGAGACCACTCTCATCACTGACCTGCATAGTTTGAAATAGGTTAAAATACAATGTCTGCCACCTGCGTCAGGAAAGAATTTATTTTCGCTCAGTGGTTAGCGCATTAGACTATTCAACCAAAAATTTGAATACAGTTGTCCGCGTGGGTTCGACACCGACTCAAGTTGGATATTTTTTCAGCTATGCTTCGGTTGAGGACAGTTCGTACGTAACAATATTCTTTAATTCTAAATTCAAACAGAAATAAAAACTTGAAATATAATGTTAAAAAGTTGTTATTCATAACAACTTATTAATATTATCTTTCTTGTTTTTACAATTATCTTAGTATTACATCACAATTGCCGTTTTCAATCTCAATTTGTAATTTGAGAAAGTTTTGAGTTGAAATTTGAGAAAAGTTTTATAACCTCGGGCCCTGATATAATTCAGGGCCCAAGGTTATAAAACTTTTCTCAGGCTCAGGCTCAACTTTCTCAAATTTTAAATTGAAATAAATGTATGAAAAAAAGATAATATGAATAAGCTGCTTTTCATAACAACTTATTAATATCATCTCTTATGTCAATACATTAAAATGAGTAATAAAACATAATTAAGGCTTTAATCTCAAAATGAAATTTATGAAAATTTTGGACAGAGCATGAGAAAAATTTTATAACCTCGTTCCCAGATAAACTATTCATTTCCCCCTTGTTTTTGAAAAGGAACTCTTAATTCCTCAACTGCATGTTGCATTTAAAGTTGTTTACTGAAACACAACCCAAAACCTACCACAGTGATTCTTTCTTGACTTTTACAGATATAAACGAATGTACTCTTGGCACCCATAACTGCCAGCACTATTGCGTGAACACCATAGGATCGTTTTACTGCACGTGCAGGAGGGGTTACTATCCTGGTCGTCTCATCGGAAACGTCAGACCTTGTTTAGGTAAGACAAAAACTTTGATGAGCCCATTTTGTTCAAATATCTTATATTGAGATGCGTGTGTGTGTGTGTTTTGTTAAGTTTTTTTTTTTAGTTTTGTTTTGTTTGGTTTTTCTTTCTTTTTTTTTTTTCGCACATCTTCTGCTGACGTTTTTTTGCAAATATAGTGCACAGACGATTTAAACGGTTGGAAACTTCAGGAAAAATGTTATTTACAGAAGCCTTGGCAATAAAAATCCATTCTGTACGTCGGGTGCACTGAGCAAAATTGTGATATGTTTAGAAAATATCCTTCTTACCAAGAAAAGACAGTTTGGCAAAACTAAGATAAAATGATTCTTATATGATCGGAAGGGTTTTGAAGGATGCAGGTTTTCCTGGTCTGTGACTGACAAGTAGATGGCCAGGGGCCTGTTTTACTAATCTTCTTACGAAAAAATTATCGTAAGTAAAAATCACAAATCTTATCCGGTTCTTTCATTCATTGTTAGTTTCTGCATTGCATCGTCTTCAGAAGACGACTTCAATGAGATATTGCATAGCAGAGTTCCATATTTAAGTACCACTGTAGAAGCAAAATTAATTTTTGACTTACGCAAAAAAAAAAAAAAGAAATCAGTCTAATTGGCGTATAAAACTTAAAAAAAATCTAATCCCATTCGTGTGAATCAGCTTCGGGCATTCATACATTGTTATAGGTTTTTAGTTTCATACCTCAATGGAAATAAAAATTATTCTCTTCATTTTTCTTATCCAAGTTTAGTTGTATTTACAGAATTAGCCATTTCACACATTTTATGACAGTTATAAAAGAAACGTGTTTTTTTCATCACATGTCCGCAAACAATTTACTATGGCTGCATCTAATTTGGTACATGTATTGTTCCACAAGAAAGACTGAGGTTCGAGAAACCGTTATCTCCTATCATTTTCAATGTAGAATTGATCTTTAATCCAAAAGTCAACATTACACTAACTGTTCAGCCAAAATATTCTATATATATACATATTCACAACAACAGCAATCCATTCTACTCCTCTATTCTGCTCTGCGCCCAGGATGACAAAACGGTACAAGCTGTTTGTAGATCATACCCGGCTTTCCATGTGCACTTGAATGCAAAACGGGGTATGATTTCCAAAACATTTGCACCGTTTTGGTATCTTGAACGCAGGGCTGAAACGGGCTTTGAATGTTATTTTTCCTCATTTCTCTTGTCACATCTTTGTAATATTGTTTGATTTTGAATATGAGGTACATTGAACAACATAATGAAATTGACAGGATGAATGAATTTTGAGTTAGTTCCGAAAGAAATATAATTAATGCGGAGAAACAAATTTGAATGAAATTAACGGGAGGAATACCAATCGGACAAAACTCGCGATATATAACCACCTTTTATTAAAACCTTCGTACTTTGGTATTAGGGTGTCTCACGGAAAAATGAGACACCTTAAAACCCTCACAAGTCAAAGTTTTGATCGATTTGAATAAAATGCCGATCTTTAGGACGATTTTGCAGTGTTTTTGAACATTTTTAGGAGTTTTTAAATGGTCTGAGAGCGTGTTTGTAATGAATGAATGGAGCGCTGAGAGAGCCATTAAAATTGATTTTGATCGAGATAAATGCTAATTCCACATTGCTTTTAACTGCTGATTCACGTTATTTGCGACAAAGCCTTGCTGATGACTAACACAGGTTGGATGGGGTCTACATCTTGGAATTATTGGCAGTCGTTTCATAGATACATTATTTTAAAAAAGGGTGCAATACTTTTTTCTCCGTGTGTATATACCCGTGTTTCTTGCACAAGTGAGATTATAAGAATTTTCGCGAAATGTTACGTTTTTGTCTTTCAGATATAAATGAGTGCCAGAGAAATAATGGTGGATGTGAAAGATATTGCAGAAACCACCCTGGGTCCTACAGCTGTAGCTGCCCACGTGGCTACAGGCTTAGACCAGATCGACGCACATGCTATGGTAAATAACATTATAGTTCGTAAGGTAGTATGCCGTAATAGTTTCGCAACATTTCGGAACTCATATTTTTTCACGATGTTGACCCAGGTATCCTAATGAAATAATTAGGAAACCTCAGTTAACACTATTTAAGTTCATTACTTCCAATCCGTTGTGGAATTATCACGGGTCCACAACCTTAAATGTGATTTTATTCATCCTTTAGATCGTATTTTAATTTGTCCCAATATACCTTTGATATTTTATTTGTGGCAAAGCTTATACAGTGAACAAACTCCATCGCAAAGTAAAAAAGATGACGTTGGGTAAAAGATGGCATATAAGTTTTTTTTTAGAATTAAATTCTATGTAATTTCTATGTAATTTCTCTTTATTTTATAAATGCGTTTTACGCCATCGTGTTAGAATGAATACTTAACTAGACCATTCTAGATGTAAAGCATTTTAAAGCAGTTCTCCTTGTTTTCCGGGCATTAATGAATACTTATTTAGACCGTATAGTTGTACCGAATTCCTCCTTTGTTTTTTCAGACATAAATGAATGCTTTGCTCGACCATGTCATCAGAGATGTATCAATATTCCTGGTTCCTACAGATGCGATTGTTTTCCTGGATTTCAGCTGATGGGCGATAGGCAATCCTGCAGAGGTATCGTCTTGACCCGAAGTAATAGAACAGACTAGTCTAAACAAACGTTTAGGAACAGCAAGGGCGTAGCTCCCATTACGCACATTACGCAATTGCGTAATACAAATAAATCCTCTTTCGAAAAAATCTCGTTGATGAATGATCATAACATCGAAACTACAGCTTATTGAAGCTGTAGTTACGATGTTTGATTATTCACAAACGCTCAAACGCTTGGATGGAAGGCATTGGTCTTTAGTAACAGTCTACATATCGCCTTTATCCTGTATATTCTTTGGTTGTCGCCTTCGAAATGCGTAAAAAATTCAGAATCCTAGTTACGCCTATGAACAGGAAGTTGTTTTTATCAGGGTCTACACCATTTGCCTGTCACTAACTTTTTAAGCTTTATCCAAACGTTTGTCATTATTCTTTTCGATTCATTAATTTAAGAACAACAATTGTCTATTTTTCAGACGCACAAAATCAAAGCACAATTACGGTTATTGATTGAACCCAGTTGACAATCCAAAATCAATTTACTTATTACATAATTCCTCTAGACAGATTTGCACTGTTGACCACAAACATTTTCCTCCATTTTGTTTTAAACATATTCGTAAATGGGCGCCATAAACGCGAATCATCACGTAGATACTGTCTGTTTTGTGACCCTCAGGATATAGAGGACAAATACCATTTCGTTCTGGTCTGTCCGATTTATAAATATTTAAGAACAAGAGCTGTCACTGTAAGATGACAATGCCCCCGACACCGCTTTGATTTAGAAGTTATGGCCAATGTTAAAGTTTTTGGACGGAATGACGGACGGACAGACGGACAGACGGACAGGCGGACGGACGGACAAGTCAAATTTATGATGCCTCCCTATCGGGGGCATAAAAAGTATATAGACAAGTTTTATTATAACAAGCCAAGCGTTTTCAAATTTGTTACGTTAATGAGTACTGAAAAAATATCCGTTTAAAGAAAACTCGGAAAATTCATTCGTGAGTCATTTATGCTTAGTAATGCGTTATGCTAGCTTCTAACTATTTCATTAAGTCTTATTCTACCCCCTAGTACAGTATATACTTATTTACAGATGATCTCACATGTTCTATCGTATATCAATCTTGCAGGTAATGATTATGGTTGCTACAATAACAATTACAGTTGTGGTTTGCTATTGTAGTAATTGTTTTCTGTTTCACAAATGAATGAACACCACGATTTCACTCAAATTCAGAAAAGAGTTGGTATCCTTCCATAAAATATAAATGTAGCTATGAATTTGTGCAGCTTACGGTATTGTTGCTGACCTTTCACATACAAATGTATTTAGATATTATGTTACTTGAAATTTGACCAGAAGCTAGGATTCCGTTTAACATACGTGTTACATATTTTAAACGTCTGGTATTTTCCGTTCTTGTATCGCATTTTTTTACCATAATTACATGTTTTATCAGGAGTATTAGAGTAGATAGAACAAATATGGTTTTAGCGATGTCCGTTGTGTATCCTTTGTGAGCGTATGGCAATTGGACCTGGGTTTAAGAATAGTTCATGGAATTGTTGATGTATTCTGCGTTATTACTTAAACTGTATGGTGTGGTTTATCTATGAAGTAATTTGGCATATGTTCACTTTCCTATAATTAAAAGGGTGAACTTGTTAAGCACATTATCTAGATAACAGTCCTCGTAACTTCAGCATTTTCAAGATGAAGTAACGTGGTTTTGGTCAGTCAATGGTGTATTCAATGTAATTTTATATAGGTCGACTATCTTACATCTCAAAAAAAAATAAAAAAAAAACTGTTCCTTTCTCCTCCGAAATAAGAGTATATCTTTTACAGATTTCGATGAATGTATACTAAATACAAACAACCCTTGTGCCCAGAACTGTGCGAACACTGTTGGATCGTACATGTGCTCATGTAATCCAGGATTCTCACCATTTGGTAATAATTGCGAGGGTAAGTAAGATAATTGTGGTCAGAACTGTGCGAACACTGTTGGATCGTACATGTTCTCTTGTAATCCAGGATTCTCACCATTTGGTAATAATTGCGAGGGTAAGTAAGATAATTGTGGTCAGAACTGTGCGAACACTGTTGGATCGTACACGTTCTCTTGTAATCCAGGATTCTCACCATTTGGTAATAATTGCGAGGGTAAGTAAGATAATTGTGGTCAGAACTGTGCGAACACTGTTGGATCGTACACGTTCTCTTGTAATCCAGGATTCTCACCATTTGGTAATAATTGCGAGGGTAAGTAAGATAATTGTGGTCAGAACTGTGCGAACACTGTTGGATCGTACATGTGCTCATGTAATCCAGGATTCTCACCATTTGGTAATAATTGCGAGGGTAAGTAAGACAATTGTGACCAGAACTGTGCGAACACTGTTGGATCGTACATGTGCTCTTGTAATCCAGGATTCTCACCATATGGTAATAGGTGTGAGGGTTAGTAAGACAATTGTGACCAGAACTGTGCGAACACAGCTGGATCGTACATATGCTCTAATAATCCAGGTTTCTCACCATTCCGAAAAAAAATTGAGGGTAAGTAAGAAAAATTGTGGCCATATATTCTATGGAAGTTGCAGGAAGAAGAATTGTAGATGTATTCCCTAAAGCATCTGTGTAAAAACTTGAGCAGGACATGCAAAACGCGCCATTGTCCCACGCAGTACATAACGTTTGGATATTTGTGATAAGAAATTTCATGCACCAGGCCTAGAGCACTAGAATATGGTCTCCGAAATTGATCAAGAATCTCATTTTGAACAGGGGGACCTCACTGGAATATACTTCCGGAGGTCATTATGTGGTAAAAGTAGATCCTTAGAGAAAGAAAAAAATGATGCGACATTGAAACTTTATTTTGGGGTGTAAAATAGAAACCCGCGTGCTCTGTTTTATTATTTTCATTTAGTCTTGCATCTCTACTTTATTAAAAACGCTTGATTTGACCTTTTCCGTGCACGTTTTCCTTTTCGAATGGACAGATAACATATGGGGGGTCGTACCTAAACTAACAAGCTTCTTCAGAGGTTGAAAAAAAGGTACCTCTGCTTAGCCTTAGATAGCCCGAAAGTTGAAAGAAATTCACGTAAACAAATATTTTACTTGAAGATAGGACTAAGGACAGGATAGAATGATAGAAAATATCTCTAAACCGCTCAACTTTTGCACGATTCGGAACGTTGCTCGGACTTTTCCGTAAACTGGAAAAGTCCATATAGTACTCCATTCGGAACATCGCTCGGACTTTTCCGTAAACTGGAAAGTACCTCGGACGTAAGTGTAGTAATTTTTGGTCATTTTTAGGTTGTTCGGCTCCTGATGGTTCTTTCGTTAATACGCTTAACGAAAACCAAATTCCTTTATTGCTTTCCGATCGTCTCCGGAGATCGTTTTTGACATGTTATAATTTGAAAGCAAAACGCAGTAAAACACTGCGTTTTGTTTTCAAATTATAATTGGGCCAAATTTTAACCTTACGCTGAATTCGTTTTTCGCAACGTCATCCACAGTTATGTTTGTGACGTCATATTAACCCACGTGCGAAATGACGCGTTTTCATGGCTGCGCCCTTATTATTCCCGAGGTCTATTCCGTAGAATCGCCGAGGGTTCCCGAGTGATAGTACTCCTGACAATCGGAAACCCTCGGCGATTCTACGGAATAGACATCGGGAATAATACGGGCGCTGCCATGAAAGCGCGTCATTTTGCACGCGGGTTTTTATTACGTCACAAACACAACTGTGAATGACGCTGCGAAAAGCAAAGTCAACGTAAGGTAAAAATTTGGCATATTATGATTTGAAAACAAAACGCAGTGTTTTACTGCGTTTTGCTTTCAAATCATAATATTCCAAAATGGTTTTTTATAGACGATCTGAAAGCATTAAAGGAATTTGCTTTTCGTCAAGCGTATTAACCTAAGTACCACCAGGAGCCGAATTACCTAAAAATTTACCAAAAATTACTACATTGACGTCCGAGGTAATTTCCAGTTTACGGAAATGTCCGAGCGATGTTCCGAATGGTACTCCTGGGTGACTGTTTAGGTTATTCGGCTTTTGATTATACTTTGGTCAATACGCTTGAAGAAACAAACTAATTCCTTTACTAGTAATCTATGTAGTTCCTTTTGGGAATTTTACTATTTGATGACAAAACGCAGTAAAAACTGCGTTTCGTTATCAAATTATAAAATGGCCAGTTTCAACCTTTAGTTATTTTTTTACCGCAATCATCATCTTCAGTTATATTTTGTTCTCACATAAACCCACGTGCGATATGACGCGCGTTCGTGGCTGAGCTCTCATTAATTTCGAGGTCTATTCCGTAGAATCGGCGATGGTTCCCGATTGTGTTTGCACCTCACGCTGATTTCAAATTGTTCGAAATATCACACAGTCTCAAATATGAATAGGGCATGTGCGTGACATTTCAAACAATTTGAAATGTTCGTTAGGTGTAAACATTGAGCAGCGTAGACAGCCACAAAATGTTGATATAGAGTAATCGAATGGTCTACAGATAATTTGAGACCTTATATATCTATAAGATGCATATTAAAGACTCTGCTGGTCAGACTGTGCGGACGCAAACGCTGATCAGAGTCCTTGCTTTGTGAATATTTGAAATTGTTGGAAATTTCACGCATGGGCTCAATTACCGTTTCAGAAAACAATGAATGCGATTCTTCCCCGTGTTTGAATGGAGGGACGTGTATAGATGGTGATAACTCCTATATATGTCAGTGCAAGACTGGAACCACGGGACCAACATGTGATACAGGTAGGTCATACAGCAGCTATGCGTTCAGAATACTTAAATCATACCAAAGTGTAGAAAATACATTAAATAAAAATACTCGGTAATTCAGTATTTCAGAAAAATGCATTTTCAAGAAAAGTGTAAATAAAAAGAAACGCTACATCATCATTATATAAATCGATACAGTCAAATCGATTTATGTAATAATGTTGCAGCGTTTACACTTTTATATACATACCATAGGAAGCAATCGTTTAATCTTTTATAAAATATCTAGGCTTACATGCACGTAAAAGATCGACATAAGAAATAAATGGAAAAATACTCTGTTTGTGTTTGAATACACACATCTCTATAAAATATTAATAGACCTAACTAAAATGATAAAGCAATCTTTTTTCTCTCCCCTTTTTCTAAGCGCATATGCAAATGATGATAATAAATACAGTAGCATTATATTTATTCGTTCACATTCGTATATTTGTAAATAGATTTGCTTTAACTTTTTTTGATATATTTACCTAAACTTAACGAGGGATGATCCAGATGTTCGAAGAATAGGCCAATAACTTCCACATTTCTAGCCTGTTCAGTATATATCTTGGTCAATTTGCAGTTTAGTAACTACAGAGCACATTAATGTTATTATTTTTGCAGGATTACCTTTAACGGGCACACAATTAATTAAAAATTATAAATAAACGAGGAAAAAATGACAAGACGTCATCACCAAAATATGAATGCCGTTTAATTTTCAAATTTTGATATGATCTATGCTATTCATCAATCTAAACATTTCAGATAATTTAGAAAATTATAAGAGTGTGCAGAAGAGAACATTTCCTAAAGCTAGCCCGGATATTCGAAAAGGGACAGGCTTCAAAGGAGCATTTAAAATGATATAATGGAGTTTCAACGAACGAACATATTCCAATTGATTCTCAATATTTTCTAAAAAATAAATGGCCTGTAATTGGCTTTCCTCTTTACTGAAAATACCATGCATATAGAAACTTTATACAAATTTGATTAAAAATGGGATGTGGATAATTTCAGAAAGTGGACGTATCCGGTACAGAAAGACATGAGGGTTAGCGTAGACTATGTAGAAAAGAGTTATTATTGACGTCGTATTTGACATTCTTGCTCCCCCGCCTTAGTAGGGGGTCTCTGTCTGATTTCGTGCATTTTTCAGCCGCTATTGAATGTAAAAATTTAAAAATTTCTACGTTTATTACACAGATGATGCATTCAAAGACTGTATGATTTATGTTTTGATAGTGAACTTTTCTGATGATTTATAACCTCATTTTACGAACTTTTGGATCAACCCTCGTATTTGACTAAATCGGTCTTAAATGAAATACTGTTTGAACTCAAACGGCTCGAACCCCACAATTAGTTTTGGTCAAGGGGAGATGATTCTAGCATATCAAAACAAATCATTGTCATATCGTATTTAGCCCTTATCCAGTTGAATTCATTTTTTTTTCAGTTGAATCGTTTATCAAGAAGTCTTGCTTAAATTGATTCGTGACAAATGAAGTGGAAAGCAGGCATTGTAGACGAAGATCAGACTTCAGGCTGATCTTTGACTACACTGTAGCCTAAGCTTTGTGTGCAGCAGGAATAAGATATGAACAAGGTCGTATCTACTATTACACACATTACGCAAGTGCGTAATAGAAATAAATCCTCTTCTGAAAAATGTCTTTGATGAATGATCATAGCATCGAAACTACAGCTTAATCAAGCTGTAGTTATGGTGTTTTATTATTCACCAACGCTCAAATAATAGAAAAGGGGAGCAGACGGGGGAATTTTTGGTGAACGAACGTCGTTCACCAGTGTTATATACCATGTCAGGAAAATCCTGTAGGATGTTAATACATTTGAAATAAAGTAGTGCCTCTTAAGATTCAATTTAGTATCTTTTAAGATTTTTCCCCGCAAAATCACAGTTTTATTCGTTAATGGCATGTCACTACTATTCTTCATCAATTGAAGATAATGAAAATTCGCCTTGAAAAACACTAAATGATCTTGCAATGTTTATCAAGGGAATTTTTGATCGGCGTAAGCTTGTCGAGGGTTTAGAGCAAAAACAAAGTTTGTGTCTAAACACCGTAGGGACAGATACTATGTTTTTTACCCAAGCCTTCGTTAGTGAAACTTGTAGTAATTAGCCGGAAATATGTGTTTATTTAGGTCATGTCCTCTTGAACTTACATTCGGCAATACTCGGGCGATCTCCGACGTCTCCGATTAAAATGTAAGTTACAAAATCGGCCGCGTTGAGACGAATGACACATCAAGACACCTTGTGTCATTAGAAACGCGGTTTTACATAACTTTTCAACACGCGACCGTGAGTAAGTCTCGAGACGGGTTTTAAGAATAATTCGACACGTGTTTTACATGTACATGTACAACATTTCTTGTACCTTTATTAAAAAAATTTTATTCTGTAAAATTGTGGTGGCTGAAGTAGGGCTGCAAGGATACACTCAAATATTCGGTGAACCATATATCTTATTCCTAGCGAAAACGTATCGTATCCGTCTGTCTCAGGAGCGAATATTGGCGAATACCAAATGCGACAGGCACGGAGGATATTTCATTGGGGCCATTCTACTTTGCATTTTTCAATCTGTAAAACCATATCAATTCAAAATTTTATTTGAAAATTAAATAAATGATAGCTAAATATTCAACCCTAGACACCACTCCAATTGACGAGTAGATATTGCCGTGGTCAAGGGGGGGACCAGATCCGTCATGCACTTGTTAACAATTAGACAGGCGGGTTATATAATATTCTGGAAAAGTTATTGCGTTTTTTACAGAAATCATAAAAATCTTAATCGATGAATAAAAGCTGGCTCCATCCTTCCCAAAATACGTTTAGAATGGGTTAACTACAGTTTAAGCAAAAACTAGCTCCGAGCAGAAAAGTCTAATATCAACCGTATTTACTGTAATAAGATATCGATAGTGAATCGGATTTTTACTGGCACCCAAACTCTTGAAGGTAAAAAATAGGTTCTCGTGCAAAAAATAAACCAACAATATAAAGGATTCTCAATTCTTATTGGGGAGAAAGTCGGGAGGAAAAACATATTGTATAATACTTAATATACTATTTTGTCAGACATAGTCATGCAATTGTTACCTCCCTTTAAGAAAAATTCTTAAATAAGATTCTTATTCGCTTTTGGTGTGGGAATTAGGTTACAAACATAATAATTATAAAGACTTTTAGTATGCAGTTTACTATGAAGCAATTATTTAATATAAAAAAGTTATACTTTATTTTCTTAACCTTAAACAGAAATTATCTATGAATTATACTAATAGGGCACTAGACCTTCTTTAATCTTTACCTAAATATTTCTCATCCTACATGAAGCCTGTTTTGTAAAATTGAATAACGTCAAAAATGACAACCACGGAAGTGGTTTTGGCTTCAGATATGATAAAAATGGATCTCTTAGGTTATGGTTCAAAATACTATCAATAAGTAAACAAATCATAACTTTAAACAATGAGTACAGTTCAGGACTGCCTGATATTCATAGGTATTTCTTTGGTTGGTACTCAAAGACCTTTTCATCCTCTGAGAAGAAACAAAGAGAGTTAAAAAAAAAGTTAAAATAAATACAACAATTTATATAATTTAAATAAGCTTAAACATGATAACATTTACTTTGGTAAAAACAAACACCATTGAATATAGGTTGAAGACAGTTTTAGATAAGATGAAATATATTTTTCCATTTATGTTTAATTAATAAATGTATCTATTTCAAGTGTGTAAAAGAAATTTTCACAGAGTAACAACTCAAATTCTAACAAATATTATTCTAACATGATTTCTCCTCTTTCCCTTTCTTTGAATTTGCAGTGAAATTTCCGAATAACGGAAATTTTGTCGAGACAATTTCCCTAATTTTTTTTTACATTCATAATTTCTCTTTTCTTTTTGAATTCAATATATCACTCTAGAATGCCATCAGGTTCGTTCACCATCAGCACTTTCAGTGCTTTGATTATTTTTGTCACAGTCCACATATTGCCTTTATATTATATATATGTTGGTCGCCTTCTGAGTGCATATCAACTTCAAAATCCTGGTTACGCCTATGAACAACAAAAAAGTCTTTAGATATCAAAATTCAAAGAGTTTAAAAGTTGTACTCAGTTAAAAAGTTTCTTAGCAGTCTATAGTTTTTAATGCCGTAAGTCGAACTAATAAATCAAAGACATTCTAACTGCTTGTTAATGGATATGTCTATTTACTTACCTTTGTATAAAAAAATGAAAATCAAATCTTTCAGATATAGATGAATGCTTATTGCTGAAAGGAGGCTGTGAAGAGAACTGCGTCAACACTGTGGGATCATTCAGTTGTGGCTGCACTGGAAACAAAACCTTAAATGGAGATGGAAAAACCTGCTCTGGTAACAAATATTTGTGACGCGTCACGCGTAAAAGGACCATCAGGGTAGTGCGTAAAGTGTCGACCCAAGTCAGCCTGCGCGAACTGCGCAGACTGACTAGGGTCGAAACTTTTTGCACCTTGCTTATTTTCCGAATTTAGAATGATCAATCTACCTTCCAGCAAAAGAATTTTTGAAATGCGACTTCTGGTTGACCTATGTTGGGTCAAATCTCTTTTTCAATAATTCATTTTACAGAATTCCCGGATGGTCCCTTTTCGCGTGACGGGTCACATTTATTATATGCGCACCCGTAAAACCTTCGTAACACCTGGCCTTGCGTTCAGGATGACAAAACGGCGCAAACATTTGTAAATTAAACCCCGCTTTTCACGCAAGTGCGCATGTAAGGAGGGGTATAATTTGCAAACAGTTTGCAAATTTTCTTACCAGTATACGTACATGTATGGGGAAACGTTGGTTATTACTCATGGTGGTTGCTTTTCTTTGTGTGATTGAATGGCGTTTCACGCCTCTTTTAGCAAACTTTCAGAAATATCGAGCGAAAGGAGTACTAAACAATGGATTTCTGGTATTTTTCACACCGGTACTACTACCATTACATTACAATACTTAACTATATGATTTAACATTCATAAAAGGTATTTCACAGTACCGGTATGTTAAATAAACTGTATGCCATATCAAAACTTGGTTAACACGAAAAAAGAGATCAATGTTCTCTTATTTTCATTGCGGAACCCTGCTTTGATGTGGCTGACACTGAGAGGCATAATACTTAACTTGGCTTTATAATCTCAATTAAAATGGTATTTACTTCATAACGTATAGAAACGCTATTTCATTATCATGACAATTACGTCATAGTGCATAAGATTACGTCATTTTTGAACGACATTATACGTTGCGAAAAATTAAAGGTGTAGTGTTGCTAAAGGCCTATGCTATTAGATCATTTTCAAGGTTATTAAAAAAGTGTTATAACATCCAAGTAATATTAAAAAATTAAGCATGGTTATTTAACGTGTATTATTTCGATCACTCTACCGTCGTATGTCATATTATAATTACACATATTCTATGAACTCTTCAGCACATCCACTCTTACTTCGGCGAAAAATACAGCGATTGTTATGATCACGTTTAACCTACGACCGAAAAGGGACCATCTGAAAAGTGCAAAAAGTGTCGATCCTAGACAGACTGCGCGGGCTATCTAGACAGATTGCGCGGGCTGCGCAGACTGACTAGGATCGAAGCTTTTCGCACATTACTATTTCTCTGAATCTACGATGAGAAATCTGCCAACTTGTTAAAGAATTTTTAAAATGCAACTCCTAGTTGACATGTACTAGAACCAATCTCTTTTTCAAAAATTTATTTCACGGAGTTCGAAGATGGCCCCTTTTCGCGGGACGGGTCACAAATAATCTTGTATCCGATATCGAAACATTTCTACAATATCTCAGAGATATAAAAAAAAGAAGACATTTTAATAAATAGGATGGACTTGAAACAGATTCTAATTTATGTCAACATATAATTAACCCTTTGCTGTTTAATCACTGCTTTATACGTGCCTGTTATTTTTTTTGATACAGAAAACATTGTGAAAAAAGAAGAAATTGCTTCTGACAAGCAATTTCTTCTTTTTCCACACTATTTTCTACCCTACTGAATAGTTATTTTTCAAATGAAATCCGCTTTAAATTTTCGTCTGCAAAACCTTTGAATTTGGACAGGTCCAAAAATTTGTAAAACAGGAAAGGGTTAATCGATTCAACCTGTGCTTTCAGGAGGTGAAGATGGTGAAGACGTATTTGAACGACATGAGTTGGCAAGACAACTGTTGCCTAGAGGTTGCGCCACCCTCTATCTAGCTCAGTGTACGGATGGGAACGATATTGACGTATACCTATCATCAACATCGGTATGGTACAGGGTGATATCCAACGGGGCAATCTATTTTACGTTTGGAATAGTGTTTGTAGAGGTCAGCAGCCTTTCATTACCCATATCCTTGAACGGAGTCACAGTCACTCAAGGGGCCGGCGGCTTTCAGATTGACCTCGGTACAAACGGACGGACAGAATCAGATGGAAATCCTCTAGACGTGACTAGAACGGAAGATTGCTTCCTGTTAGAATTCGCAGCGTCCGACATCATCGATTTCATCTCCTCAGTTTCTTTCTTGAATTCCTATCTAGACAGCCTGCTAGCAGCTCTCCCGCCTTGGCTTGGGTTTGGTACAACCCCGTTTAGCGCCCTAGATGTGAGTGATCTACAGACTGGCCTAGTTTATGGACGAGATATGGATGACGAGCCCTGGTGTGCAGGGGCACCTGTTCTACCGTCACACCTATATAGCGTGTTCAAGTTTACATCGGCTTTCTCACTCAGCCTATATGGCAACACAATAAACATCCCCAAACCCCTAAATGGACGCAAGTTTTGTTTGATTGTCGATATCTGTTTTAGTAATGGCGGAACAGTATTCCTGATGTTACCCGAAGAATCACGTGATCTGTTGCTAGACTTTGACTTCTTTATGGAACTCGCTGAGACACAGGGTCTTATATTTAAACCAAGGGGAATCGGACTGTCAGTTGTGAAAGAAATTAATGTCCGTTACTTAGCAAGTGAACTTAAATTCTGGAACGGGGATGAATTCTTTACTTATTCGTACGTATAAATCAACGCTCTCTTTAATACAATATTTTAACGCCACGAATACATAAGGTGAATTCACATTATTGAAGGTGCAAATGGTAACATTAGTAAAAAAAAATAAAATGAAGCTTTCATTGCATAAAAGGAAAGCCTTGAGAATAAGTTAAAAAAAAAACGATGCAAAAAATCGTTATGAAAAGTTTAAACTACTCCAAAAATCTATAAATACAGTAAGTTAGATCGTGAAATTGACATTCGTCTTGATCAAAACAATTTTAATTTGCTCATTCAGCGCTCCATTGATTCATTCCAAACACTCACACAAACCATTCAAAATCGCTCCAAAATCACTAAAGAAGATAGGATCAACAACTTCATTCAAGAATAAATATAGCCAAAAAACTCAATTTCACTGATATAATTGAAATCAAACGCTTCTGATTGTTTCTTGAAGAAATAGAAAGTTGTCTATATAACTTATATGCTTATTTTATCAAAGGGGGGTAATAAATATAGCTAATTTTAGTTATCCTGAACATAATTAGCGATATTGGATTACGTCCCTTTAATTTTACTCATAACTTATTTATCGTACTCATTAAAAATTCATTCCAAAATCATTCATATTTTCAATTTCACGATGTTGTTAACTTTACCTATGAAATAACGTTGCGCATTTCATAGTCCTTGGGCCAACTTATTTCTCGCCCGCTTTCGGTCACTGTCGAATATCAGAATAGCCTGTTCTAGGCTATTCTGATAGTCGATATGTGGACCAGTCTAGAGCTGGTAACCCGCTTTCTGAGAGATACCCTGGTGTTGCGGGCAACAGTACCCGCCCGGGGTCAGAAATAAGTTAGCCCCTTTTTTCCTTTAATGTCGTT
This sequence comes from Fragum whitleyi, assembly GCA_948146395.1. NCBI lineage: Eukaryota > Metazoa > Mollusca > Bivalvia > Cardiida > Cardiidae > Fragum > Fragum whitleyi. The sequence continues at coordinate 34,801,669 of OX411556.1, forward strand.
ACTAGATACACAAATGACTAAACTAAATTCAATGCGGCAATAAAGGTAGGCTAATATTTTAATTATCCTCTTTATACCTCTTCTTGGTATGAAATTTCTTTTGCATATTTTCGTAGGCACCAGAAACGTTCATATCAATACTTTTTGTAAAATCACTTCCTATATCTAAAGCTTTTTCTTTCTTTCTTTATCTTTTTTTTTTCATTTTTCATGTAAACCTACAGTATGAAAATTTTATGTTCATTTATGAAAGGACTACATATAAAATGACAAGTAACTGTCCTTGTTAAAAAAATGTCGTGGTTTACAATTTTACTTAGCTGTTTAAAACAAAAGATCGAGTAAATTGTGTCATCCTGTTCGTGTAGGTGTTGGGGTTGGCGGTGCCCCTTTGCTTTTCGGCTATAATTGCAAAATAATATTGAAAAATCGATTTAACCATCGGCATCAAGCACCTGCAGTCTAGCAAGGCATTCGCTTTCATTGCTCTTGTTTCCTAAATGAGTTAAGTTGTGTATTTTTGTGTTTTATAGTGTCTTTTCTCGAGCAAATTTGTGGATAGGCGGAGAAGCGATAAAGGAGTCGAAAGCATTGAGTATAAGAGGATCTGCTGACTTATATCTTGGTATTCCTAGCCCAGCCAAAGTAAGTTTAGCTAGAGGCCCGTCCAGCGCCCCGACCAAAAAGCAGTTAGAAGTGCCTAGAAATAGCAATTATCAGGGGTGTTTTACTTAACATCTTACGATCATTTTTGCCCAAAAAATAACGTTGCTTAGACCTACAACAGTAACTAAATATAGACTTCTGCCATGCATCATCTCATTAGAATCGTCTTATAAAGTCAGAATTTGATAGTTCCTACCATTTATTTTTTTCTTTTAAACAATTTTTTGTGGACAATAATTTTTAAAGAAAAGGTCACGTATTTCTGATTAACAAAATGAAAAAAAAAAAAAAAAAAAAAAAAAAAAAAAACCGTCAAGCTTTTCAAAGTTGAGAATCGTATGGCCTTAAAATGTCCTGAAATATTTATGGATTTTTTAAGCGGTCATCAAAAATGGCATAACGAATTGATGGCTCAGCGACTCAGAAATGAACAATGAGAAGATCCGAAAACCGAATAAAATAAAAAGTTTCGTCTCATCACCAGATGCTGACGGCCATATTTATTGATGAATGGAATCTAGTTACCCGGATGAAAGCTTCAGCCACGCCCACTTTACACCTGAAGCTGTTTGGTAAAAAATACTCCATATCCTTCCCTGAAATGGCTCAAGCCACAGTTGATGCCTATTTGTCCATTGGAGGTGAGTAAAGGTTGTACACCCTTAATTAGAAATTTAGAAATTCGCTCGATGTCGGAAAGCTTCGGAAAACGGATTTTTCCGTAACTTGAAAGTACCTCGGACGTAAGTGTAATAATTTTAGGTCATTTTTTTAGGTAATTCGGCTCCTGGTGGTTCTTCGGTTAATACGCATGAAGAAAATCACATTTTGTTAATTCTTTCCAATCGTCTTTGGAAATCTTTTTGGCATATGATAATTTGATGACAAAACGCAGTATGACACTGCGTTTTGTTATCAAATTATAATATGCCCATTTTTATATTTTTGTTGATTTTGTTTTATGCAACGTCATCCTTAGCGGGATCGTTTATGTTTGTGACGTCATAAAAACCCACGTGCGAAATGACGCGCTTTCATGGCTGCGCCCGTATTATTCCCGAGGTCTATTCCGTAGAATCGCCGAGGGTTCCCGATTGCTTCGGCGATTCTACGAAATAGATCTCGGGGAAAATACAATGAATCAGCAATGAAAGCGGGTTATTTCTTTCGTGGGTTTATTTGCCATCACAATTGTCAACAATCCCGCTAAGGATCGCGTTTCATAAAACATGATCAAAGAAGGAATAAATGTAGGCAGATTATAATTTGATATCAAAACGCAGTGTTTTACTGCGTTTTGTCACTAAATTATGATATGCTCAAAACATCTCCCCACACGCCTTGAAAGAATTGACAAAATGTGATTCATCTGGCGCATTGAATAATCGAAGAACCATCGAAGCCGAATTACTTAAAAGAAATAACTAAAATTACTTCACTTCCTCCGAGGTACTTTCAAATTTACGGAAAAGTCCGAGCGATTTCCGGCTCTCAACGTCTTCCTCATTATTGTTTGTGACGTCACACACATGCGATATGACGCGCTTTAATATGTCGCCTTCATAATTCCCGAGGTATATTCCGCCGAAGGTTCCCGAGTGATCTCGTCTTTGACAAACATTTCCGTTTTTCATGTTCTCGTTGCAGCAGTTCTGAAATGTAGGCATGGAAACAAGCACGATACTTTAGCACTTCAATGACAAAATTATTACGTCATTATTTCCGCAATGTATAAAGAAGGAAAAAAACACATCATTAGAAAAAACGCGAGTCCTGCAGATTCCAACATTTTCCATTAAGGTGGACTTTATTGTAGAAACAGCATAATCCTGGAATTACTTTGTGTCGCTTTCAAATAGCGGGACATAGCTTACAAAGGCGTAACTATGGCGAGTTCATTACATCAGTGATTTACGCAATGAAACAAATATATTTCCTGTGAAAATCCGCTAATTGCTATTTCATACAAGAAACTGACCCCAGACCAATTGAATAAATAGGACATTCGGAAAATATCTCTTCTTCAGAAAAGTTCATAAATAATAGAAAGCATATTTTGTCATCCAACTTAATAATAATGTGTATTTTGGTTAGTTGAAATTAGTTACATATCTCATTGAAGGGATTTTTTGAGTATACGATTATTTTGTAAAAACAGAACAGAACAGAACAGAAGTTTTGTATACGACTTACACACAAGGTACATCGTCAAAACATGTACAATATAACAAATAGAAAAACAAGTAAAAAAAAGTAGTTCCGAAATTAATTTGTCTTATTTTATATTAAGCCCCAGTCACACCGATGTATGAATCCGCTAATTTGTTGTAGCTTCATACCTACATGAATTAGAAAAAAGCCCCTCTACATCTTCTAATTTAAGTTTTCAATTGGACAGCTTTCTTTTTTATTCAGCCGCTCTCCAGTTTCGAACAATTTGATAAGGGTTTAGTGGGGTCGACGATTTCGTTGTTGTTTTGAGTTGAAATAAACCTATGCGGTATTCTGCGACATCATTCAACTGACATGGCATGTCTAAGCCATGACGTGATTTGGCGAATTTACTTTTTGATATTTAGGGTTCTTTCATAAATGTGTCTGTTATAATCGTTAACGCATGTTAAAAACTGTATCGTAAAACTAGAAAAGATTAACATGCTTACAAAAATGAAAATATTCCATCAATGGGTTACCAAAACGTCCTAAATTTAGCTTGTGCAAGTTGAAATTACGAGAGTAGGGTTACCCACCGAATATCAAAACTCAAGTTTTTATAAACTACTATCTATAAAAGTGAGTATATCGATGACTCAGTGCGAAACGGTTGTAACTACAACTGTTTTGCACTGAGACACCGATGCATTTAAAAATGTTTATTTACCTTATTCTGAAATGCAGCGAGCCGTTACTTAGGCCCTTCCCTGCCAGATCAAAATTAATAGCTATTAACAATCTGTTAAAGAATTATATGTTTCATGACAAAAATCATTGTTACTGATGCCTTTATGTAACGTATCATGTAAAAAGTACTATCTGGGATAAATTTATCCAGATAAATGGATATTTGTTTCAAGAGATTGGTTCCAGTAGAGGTCCACCGATGGGGTTATTTCAAAAATTATTTTACTTGAAGCCAGAATCATCATTCTGGTTTAAAAAAAAAATCAGTAAGAAAACTTTTGATACTACAGTAAACCACATCGTAAAATGAAACTCATCTCGATCAAAACCATTCAAAATGACTTGCTCAGAGATACGATCATTCATTCCAAAAAAATCACTCCAATCACTCGAAAACGCTACGAAACTTTTTGAATAAACCTCAGAAATGATGCAAAACTATTTCAAAATCATAAAAAAAAAAAAAATCAATAAAATTGATTAGATAATTGCATTATTTAATTTGCTGGTGTCTGATTTGTCTGACACAAAATTTGAAAAGTATGTAGAACTTATCAAAAGGGTTTTTTTCAGCTTATTTCATCCAATTGGATGAAAATATCTCTCATATTTTCCTTCCATTGAAATCATTCAAAATTCGCATATCAAACTTTTCAATTTCATTCCAAATTCATTCCAAAATCTTTTTTTTTTCAACTCTTTTATTTTTTACGAAGTTTTGTACTGTAGATTTCAATTCGTAATCATATATTTCTATTTCAGGGTTGATAGACCGCCAGTGGTGTGGAGAGACGGCGAACCCACCCGGGATATTTCTATCCACTCAGGTTACAATCAACCCGTTCAAAACGATCCCCGTATTGAAGAACTGGGTAATTTCGTCAACCAAACTGTATGCTTTCGTGACCTCTGACCCAGCCTCCAAAATAACCGATGATATGACTATAGACATTCTGGAGGATATAATTAAGGTGAGAGGACACAGGCAAATGTTTCAAAAATCTAATCTTATCATCATATATAATAATTTATAAGACTTCTCAGAAAATAACCTACGTAACACAAATCAGATGAAATCTATGAATCTGTGAGAGGATCATGAAATGTACGGTCATTCCGTTCAATTTCATTTTTAATATAGTTCGGCAATTAAGAGTGAGTGATCAAAGGTCAAATTTGTCTATACAGGTTTAGACAAAATTGACCTTTGATCACTCGCTTTAACTTGTGGATCCTTACGTGTAGATCGTTTATTATACATTACATTCGACAAATTCCGTTAATAGCCCATGCATGGTTCAGGATCGAATTAAATTATGAATAATAGTTCACTAGTTCGAACATTCCGCGACTTTAGCATGGCTGGAAATGAGCCAACGCAAGCCAGTTTCGAACCCATGCAGACAAGTGATATTGACAATTCAGGTTCACTACTAAGACCGAATCTGTAACCACTGAGCCAAAGAAGATCTTTTAGTTTAGTTTAAACATATTTTATTGTCATCATTACAACAATGTTGTTATACATAATATTTCATATTACACAAATGCTCATGACAAAAGGGTCTGGCCACAAGTTTTTACAACTTAGTAGACGGCCATTCCCTCAATAATATTTACAAAAGATATGTGTCTTTTATCATTTTACAAATTTATTGTGTATGTATAGTCATACATATACGAATATTGGAGAGTATCCGTATATACACGCACATACACACGCACATATTTATGTGATAACAGGTGACATCGACATGCACATACAGAAATTTTGCACGCTTACACACTCATAAATACAAATTGTGAATATGGATGCATGTCATGTTCAGCACTGTATGAAAAGACAATTCTGTTCCAGTAATGAAATCTAGACTCATATATGATGAATAAAACGTGTTTTTAGAAAAGAAGATCTTATTTGGGTCAGTGGTTAAAGCAATGGACTTTACCGTTGGGTTTAAGGTAGTGGACCCGTAATAGTTCCACAACGTTTCGAAAGTAATGAACTTTAACAATGTTAACCGAGGTTTCCTCATGTTTTTCATTAGGAAACCTCGGTCAAAATTGTAAAGTTCATGAGTGCCGAAATGTTGTGGATCTATAACGGTTCTACTACCTTAACAACGCCCAGGAAATGATGTTATGATAGTACTTGTGTCAGGAATCCATAAATAAAGGTGCTCCAGCTGCTAAGATATTACTAAAAATTGTTAAAAGCGGCATTAAACTCGAGTCGGACACACAGACAAACAAATGACGTAGAATGATCATTCTAGATTCATTAAATCAGCTAATTGTTCAAAGATTTGACCCTAGTCAGACTTAACTACCCGTGCAGTCTGACTAGGATCGACACTTTAAGAATTACAAAGCCGGCCTATTTTAGCCTGAAGGGTCTGATTTATTAAAAAAAGAAAAATAATAACATCGTGTGATTGACAAGGTGAATGATTTTTATTGATCTCGGAATGAAATTGAATGAGTGGAATGAGCAAGTCTTGAATGAAATAACAGGGACGTACTATGATAGCGGTAATTTCATCCAATATCACGAAATGATCGATATTTTATTACCCCCCTTTGATACATATCTACGTCCTTTCTGTTTTAGACGCCGTCATAGCGCAGTTGGTAGCGCGTGGGACTGTCAATCTAGAGTTCGCGGGTTCGATCCCCGATGGCGGCACTCATTCTTTCCGACTATTTGTCTCTCACCAATGGGTTGATATTCGTAGACCTATGTGAGATAGCGGCTTGAGGCTCTAGATTGACAGCCCGACGGGCTACCAACTGCACTATGACTGGCCGGTTGGATTGGGTGATTTGAATGCATCAGATGGATCGCTGAGCGAGAAGCCTTGAATGGATTATCATCAAAGTGCATATCAATTTCACGATATTATTATCCATAATTAATGCCCTGGCAGGGCGGAGCCTAAGTAACGGGTCGTTACACTTAAGGTTAAGGGAAATCAGCTTTTATCTTAAATAACCTAATTCTAAAGAGAGTCGACATAAATAACTCGAGACCTTAAATCGTAGATTGGTAACCAAATCCTCGTAACTTCAGCTTAATCAAGCTGAAGTTACGAGACCTTGGAAACCAAACGACGAAATGTATTCACTCTCTCAAAGCACGTGAATCCTTAAGGTTTTAGGGTACCGTTATTTGCGATGACTGCCGACTAAAATTTGAAAGAACCCAAACTATTGAAAAGTAAACTCGCCAAATTACGTCACGGTTAAGCCCCGCCCTGCCAGTTCATTGATTACGCAGAATACTACATGTAAATGTAATAGCTGTCTAAAGCTTTTGATGTGGATGGCTTAGTTTAGTTACTGTTAATTTGACATTATATCTGAATTTTTTATTACCCCTTTATAATACAGGTGGAAGAAGCAATCGCAAGGATCAAAGAGTTTATAGATGAAAGGTTCTCGGCGTTTGGACAAGATGTTCAACAAGCCACTGAAGCAATTATTGACACAATTATAAATGTAATAGAAGGTTTGAAAAAATTAGTTGACGACTTATTGAATAAGATCAGCACCGGTGGAATTACGAGTGTGATTGATTGTCTGACAGATATATGGAATGACTTTATGACTTTGAAATCAACTGTGACTGAATTTCTTGATAAAACCGAATTTCTGATAGACGAAACCAAGGAGCTATTCAAAACCTTTATTAAAAACGAAATCGATATGATTAAAGATAATTTAGATGAAGCAGTATCTAACATACGAAATCAAGTAATGAATGCAGCGAAAGATTATTCTGGATTTGGCCTAAAGTTTACAACTACCCTAGATATTCTAGGCTTAAAAATCTTAGGTGTGGACATAGAGTTCGTATATTCAATAGACAGTCTATTCCAATGTAGTCAATTTCTCGAAATTAAAGAGCTTTTCAAAGGTGAAAAAGCAGCACGTTTTCTTGGAAGTATTTCTAAAGAGGAAAAACTTGGATATTTTCTCAAAATGGATAGAGGAGTTGGAATTGGGGCTGCTTTTTCTATCGACAGTGATAAGTTTGTTGTACAGATCAGCGTTATGGCCAAAATCCTCGGTATAAGAGCAGATGCTAATCTCTTAATTAAGAAAGATGGGCTAATTCTGTACATGCAAGGAAACATATGGAATAGGTTTTTAGCCACACTTAAAATATCAGCGAAGCTAGGCAAAAACTGGTACCAGCTTACCCTCACAGTTGAAGGAAAATTTGTGGCCCTGGATCGGAAAAGACGACAGCTCCAATCTGGTACAAGGTCATTCAATACTGCATATTTAGATGCCCTAAAAGGTGTAATCAGTGGAATTGCAAACGATGTACAGAGGAGAATAAGCCAAGCCCAGGACTTCCTTAGAACCACACAAAGAAGGCTTTCACAAGCCCAAAGCTGGTTTGACAGGAAGCAAGAAGATGTAAGGAACGCGAACAGACATTTTGACAGTGTAGTTAAAAAACTTGAAAATGCCAAAGATAGACTAGAAAGGGCAAAAGGTCCGTTTGAGAGAGCTCTCCAAAAGCTGAATGCAGCACAGAGAAGGGTTGATAATATTTGCAGAATAAAGACATGCTCTTCAGTGTGTATTCCCGGTGTGAGACCTGCTATTTGCAAGAGGGGGTGGTTTGGATACCCATGCCTAAAAAAGATAAATTGTCTTTTCCGAGTACCGAATCCAGTTTGCGTGGCGGCAAATGTAGCTTGTAGAGGAGTACGAGCTTTGGCGTTCGCAGCTCTAGAAGCCGCTAAATTAGGTGTTCGAGCGCCGATGTTGGCTCTTGATGCAGCAAAAGCTGCAATTTCTGTTGCACAGCTTGCTGTTGACAAATCAAGAGTAGTTTTAGATGCTGCACGAGCAGTTCTAGCAATAGCCAAGCGCAGTTTAGATGTAGTAAAGCTAACACTAGAAGGTGCAATACGCGGTTTAGAAATCGTTAAAAAAGCTGTTGGTGTGGGAGCAAAAATCTTAGAGTTGGTAATTGAGTATGGAGTTGGAAGCATTATTAATGTTAGGAACTGCGGCTTTAGAGTTGTTCTGAGTACTAGAAATTTACCAGTCTTTGATATAGAATGTGAAGTTAATGCATTCCGACTAGGTTGGAGAAGGGTAGGAATAAGAGTTAACTTTAATAACATTGGTCAAAGTCTTTTGCAAGCGGCAAGAGCCACAATCAATGCTCTGAAGAACGGTCTAACCAGAAGAGGCAGAAGGAAACGAGAGGTTGATAATGATTATTCTACATATATTCATGGATTCCATCGTCACATTAGACAAGCCGAGTCTGGAGACACAAATTCAACTGAAGAAAATTCAAAGCCATTAGTAAACGTTACAGGAGCTACACTTGGCTTTGAAAATGGGGCCAATGCAGATGATGAGAATAGAATTTCACTCTATCAACGTAAATGTGATATTTACAAGTCCTCTACATATTTTCTAAGAGAAATAATCGAGGCTTTGTATAACATGTCTAGAGAAATGCTTTCGGGGATTGATTCTGTCAGAGAAGTCGACTCTGAACTTGGTATCTTCACAATCAGCGAGCTGGAAAATAGCGTAAATCTAGCTGAAGCAGCGGTTGATGTTGATTTTGTGATGGATACGTTTGATCTTACCCAAGAAGAAATTGAGAATTCGGTCAGTGAATCGAAATCAAGTTTACACAATGATAGTTTGGTCAAAGAGTTGTCGGCGACTGCAGAGTTATCCAGACAATTGAGCCAATCAAATTTAGAAGCCATGACAGTTGAACAGCTTTTAGAAACCTGGGTGGAGGCTGCACAGAACAGAACTGACGAAATGTTCGTTGAATCTGACTGTGAAGATTTCAGTGACTGTGTCTATGTCACCATCAACTCTTTATATGAGATACTTACCAATGAGAGCTTTATCAATGTCGGGGTCAGCATGAATTCAATTTCAAATATCGAAAAGAAACTCATTGAAATAATGAACGCAAGCGACGAAAAACCAATTGCAGAAATTGTTGCCATGTCAGAGTCCGTCCTTGCAGAGTTAAACTACCTTGATGAACTCGTTCCATTCTGCCAAGAACCGCCGAGGTTTATACGTCAACCGGAGAACGAAACAATTCTAAAAGGAAAATCTGTTGAATTCGAGTGTCTAGCTGAGCCGTCAGATACTGCAGTATATTACTCGTGGTACAAAAATGGGGATCTGGTGCAAGATAAATCTACCGAACTGAAGACCTTGGCCTTGCAAAATGTGACGGAGGACGACGAGGGGTATTATGAATGTGTCGTGGGAAATGTTGTTGCAGAGATTACGTCACAAAGGGCATGGCTAAATGTAACAGAAAACATAGAAAGTAAGTTAAATTTAGGTCCCTTCTCTAGCTGTTTACAGCATATTTCTGACAGACAGCTTTGTAAGAGATGAAATATATATAGAGGATATTGAATTAGTGGGCATTTAATACCGAATTTATTAAACGAGTCATCTATAACAGATAAAAACGAGGCTGCGCCGAGTTTTTATCTGTGTTAGATGACGAGTTTAATAAATTCGGTATTTTATTAGCACAAATTTGATATTCTATTTATAATATGACCCGAATTTTCGCGAAAAATCGTCAAATTTCTTGAAATTTCAATTTTCCGCGAAACTTATAACGCCGTTTAAAACTGACGTCACAATATATACATTATGACGTCATTTTCGCGGTTACAAAATAGCGTTGCTATTCGATCTGAGCTCATTTGCATAGTTATTCCATTAGTGTAATAACACCCGTGTAATATCAAAAATAGATTTATTTCACTCCCGCGACGTTGGTCATATTATAAATGATATTATTTTCCTTTTATTTTAATTGTAACTAATATTCCATAAATAATCATTCAAAGTTAAAAGCTGCCATTTGTATTATCTTGCTTTTGGTACATGTATTTGGTCAACTTTGAATGAATAACTTGTTCCTTGGTACTTTGAATATTACAGATGCTCTGTGGGGCGCCAGTAAAGCATACCTTCCCCTCAAGCGCGTCTTGTTTATTTACAGAATGTAGAGATGTTGACGGTCAACCAACCCACTACGAGGTTGAACTAGGTAATGGTGAGTGGTTGCCTATGGAGTGTGCACTTGGAACTCAGTTCAACATAAAAACGTGCGGATGCGACTTCTTGAAATCGAGTAAGAATTGTTTTTTGACTGAAGTCTTGGAAAGGGGAAAGTTTCAATAAAAATATTGGCAAAGACCGAAGACGTTACACTAAGATAGAATCGTCAAGCGGCCTTCAAATGTCAATGTTTATGACATTTCTTTTCTTACTAGAAAAATGATCTTATTTCAAATTTACAGTCGTATTGATGACAAGGCGCCTGGGGTGTAAAAATACATATACACATTTTTCTTCTTTTGTCCCTGGACAAGTAAAAGGGTTTTTTTTCTTACTTGACCAGGATCAAAATAATCTTGTTTTCGAAATTTTCGAGAGAATAAATAAATTTTGACATAAACGTTGTTATTAATACATTTGTTCATGTCTAAACATTTGAAAATGACGGATGACTCTAATCCTGCGCTCAGGATCACCGAACGGTGCAAACAGTTTTCCAATTATACCCCGCTTTGCACGCGTGCTTGCGTGCAAAGCGGGGTATAATTGGAAAACTGTTTGCATCGTTCGGTGATCCTGAACGCGTGCAGATGTATACACTTTTATCAAGATAAATTAGTATATTCAGTGCAAAATTGGGCAATGATGATGTAATTGTCGATATTTATTTGACAGAAATCTATAACACATACCAGGTACTTTGAAAACAAGAGTTTAAAAACTGAATAAATTCCAACAATTAGGACATATGCATTCCGTTCGACTCACGTTATCTCAAAAAGTTTGCCCCCCTTAAGGTAGTACCCGTAATAGTTCCTCAATGCATGGAAAGTAATGAACTTTAACAGTGATAACTGAGGTTTCCTAATGAATTTCATTGGGAAACCTCGGTTATCATTGTGAAAGTTCATAAGTTCCAAAATGTTGCGGATCTTTTACGGGTCCACTACCTTAAAAAGAATTGAAAGTTATATTGCTACCTCCAATTTTCATTGTACACCCACATTGAATTCCCTTCATTGTCACATTCAATGGAAGAAAATTTGAAAGCTTGCATTCACAAAGAAAGAGAAAAGCTAGTCAGGTTACAAAATTACACTTAAATTTCAAAGTAAAGAAATTTAATTTATCACATAACTAAACGACAACTTAACTTTTTGCGTCCAGTATACTTTCAATACCGGTATCACAATTATCTTATTTCGCGAACTTTTATAGTTCCGCAAGAAAGAGTGAGGTCCGAGAAACCGTTATCTCCTATCATTTTCAATGTATAATTGATCTTTGATCACTCACTTGAAATTGCTGGTCTATACATACAAAACTTTACTAAATTTAGTAACTTTGTGAGATAGACACTCACCTAATCAAAACTTTTCCAAGCATAGGCGTATTATCCATGATTAATGCCCTGGCAGGGCGGAGCCTAAGTAACGGGTCGTTGCACTTAAGGTTAAGGGAAATCACTTCTAAAGAGAGTAGACATAGATAACTCGAGACCTAAAATCGTAGATTTGTAACCAAATCCTCTTAACTTCAGCTTAATCAAGCTGAAGTTACGAGGCCTTGGTAAAAAAACGATGAAATGTGTTCACTCTCTCAAAGCACGTGAATACTTTAGGTTTTAGGATACAGTTATTTGCACGCGTTAACGATGATTACCGACTAAAATTCGAAAGGACCCAAACTATTGAAAAGTAAACTCGACAAATTACGTCACGGTTAAGCCCCGCCCTGCCAGTTCATTAATTACGCAGAATAATTAGGATTGTGTGATGTATAGACACTAAGATTTGTATGCTTGTTTGAATAGGGTTTAACGCATCTTTGCGTCTAATTGGTTCGTGAATCATCAGAAAGCTTTTTATTAAATTTTCATCATAAATTTGTTGAAGGGAAGTAATCAATATCGCTAATTTCGTCCAATTAGAACGGGATTAGCGATATTGATTATCCCTCTTAGATTTAATTCAACACTTGCCCCAAATACACATTCAATAATATTCCAAGAACAATGAACCTGTATATTAAAGTAAATTAAATCTTCAGCTCTGTATATATATAGATAATTTCTTTTCTGGCGGCCAGTTCATATAAGTGTTGGCCGCCACCATAGCGCAGTTTGTTAGGCATAGGACTTTCAATCTGGAAGTCGTGGGTTCTATCCCCGGTGGCGGCAAATATCCTTTCAGCATTTGTCTCTCACCAATATGTAGATAATCGTAAACCCATGTGAGATAGCAGTCGGAGGCTAGGAAAGGGTGTAATGGTAGTACAGGTGAAAGAAATACCAGGAATCCATTGTTAGGTGCTCCGGCCGCCGCGATATAACTGCGAAATTTTGGAAAGCGGCGTAAAACCTATTCAAACAAACAAAGCATATAAGTATTATAATAAGTCGTTGTCAACGCTACTCAATGTTTGTACCTCGCGCAGGTGTGAAATCGTTGGGAGTGTCATATCAATTTCAGATTGTTCCGACACGTACCAGGTTATGGAAGGCGATCCGGGAAAGTATCAGGTACTTGTACACGGGAGGCGGGTCGACATGTCATGTCCGGAAGGGCTAGTTTTCAACCAAGTGGCTTGTGTATGTGATTATCCTGATTCGACCACGCCCACTTCAAAAGAAGGTAGAAATTTATTGGATGGATGGAAGGGTGGGTCGGTGGATACATGGATGGATGGATGGATGGATGGATGAAACGATGGATGGATGGATGGATGGATGGATGGATGGATGGATGTATGCATGGATGTATGCATGGATGCATGCATGGATGATTGAGAGATCGAAGGATCCAAGAACGGGTGGCAGACGGACAGCAAAACAACCATGGACAGATGGACACGTAAAAATCTCTTTTAGGCTAAATACGTGGCATTTATTTGACCGAAGATTGCAAATAGTTGTGTCTCTTCGCTGAGCTTACCAAATTAGCACCAGCTAATAAAAACAACAACAAAAAATGATTTGTTCGATTTAAAGTAGTGGAACCGTGATAGATCTGCAACATTTCGGCACTCATAAACATTCACAATGTTGACCAAGGTTTCCTTATGAAAATCATAAAGCAACCTCGGTTAAAACTGTTGAAGTTCATTACCTCCGAAACGTTGAGGAACTATTACGGGTCCTCTACCTTAAATGAGTATGAGAAGCATTGTCATGATCGATTCCGGGACATTTTGATGCGTTTCCGAATGCTTTATGAGAGCGTTTGAAATAAATATATGTGAGTTGAGTGAACGATTTAGAATGTTTTCGAACGGGATGGGGGTTATTTCATTATGTTTGTAACTGAAAAAAAAAACTGGTTCATTTTATCGTTTTAGGTTGTCATTTGTACCCAGTAGACGAGGACCCGTCACAATATGGTCTATTTGACCATGATAGGTGGACAACGATGACTTGTGCTGTAGGAACTGTGTTTGACCCGGATGTATGTGGGTGTGGTCATGACAATTCATTTACAACCGACCCAATGGACCAATCCACGGAGGAATCGACGATACAATCAACGGAAATGACGACAACGGTTTCATCATCAAGTAAGACGTTTTCCAAAGTGAAATTAAATGAATTAAAAAGTTATGCGAAACTTATATACATAATACGTACTTAGTGTATTGTATGAAAAAAAAATCTAACGAGGTTGGAAGAAAGGATAATTGTCGAGGCTCCGCCGAGACAATTATCAATTCTCACAAGCGAGCTAGATATTTTTTTCATACAATACACTAAGTCGTATTATATTCACCTTATTACCTCCATTTGTCTTGTTTTCGTTGATGTTTCTAACTGAAATGCAAGTTTCTAACAAAAAAACGCATTATTTCATTGTTGTAAAAATATTTATGTGAAATCAGACAAAAATATCATACGGGATGTTATCACACGGATATTTGTAAAGTTATAAGATAAAATTTAATACGGCCCAAAACTGTTCTATGAGTTCCCGAACGTTCGGAATAGATGTTTTACTGTCATCAAGATTGCACTCACTTTTGATTTTGAAAAAAAAGTATACTTATCTGGCATTATCAGGATTATACGTGATACTGGTTTTGCAAGTCCGACACTCACAAAATAGTAGCCAGGATTTTGAAATTATCTGATTTTAGTCCCAAAGTATAGTCTTAAACTATTTCCTTGAGTTGGGTTCAAAATTCAATGTATTCGTATAGAAACGACCATTTATTTACTTTAAATCAGGGAATAGTTCCGAATTCACTCAAAAACAATATATCGCTGAAAGATATAGTCTACATTTAAAGCACGGGCCCACCAAACAGTAAGAAACATCCCAATTATTGAGTCTTATGGGTCCCAAATATGGGTCCCTCGTTCAGGACGACAAAACGACGCAAACAATTTGACAAATATACCCTGCTTTGCACGTACACTTGCGAGCAAAGCGGGGTATAATTGGCTAACTGTTTGTGTCATTTTGTCGTCCTGAACGCAGGGATTGTGTTTAAATATTCTATCAAATATTCCCTTTTTTTCCTTTAAAGCATGTTCGACGGGATTACGGCCAGATCCAACAGATAATACTAAATACCAACAGGAAGTCCCTGGTCACGGTTGGATCACAATGTCATGTGCCGCTGGAACGGTGTTCGATACCTCGATTTGCACGTGCAACCATCCGCCTACATAGGTAACACTTGTAGTTCAACTGTAATTTCATTGAATAAGACGAATCAAACCTCATCAAGCTGGAAATTTCATTAAAATCAAATTGATCTGGACGCTTTTGCTTATGGGTATTCTATGTATTCTGATTATACTAGTCATTTGTGACCCGTCACACGAAAAGGGACCATCCTTTACTTTGACTTTACTGTGAAAGAATTATCATATGCGCCCTAGTGTTGACCTATACTAGAACCGATCGTATCTATTTAGGACGTTCCCAGATGGTCGCTTCGGCTTGACGGGTCACATTAAGATCTTATGTTCACTTATCTGAGCATTGTCGATAACTCCTGTAGAAGCAGGAAAAGTCCTGGTTCAGTGTGACAATGGTTAAAGTATTTCATGGATTAATCAAATTCAAACGTGTTGAAGACAAGTGTATTATAAGTCATATTTAAAACAAAGGATTGTCGCTGCATTCATGGCACGGCTGGTAACGCATCGGACTCACTTTTGAAATTGTTGGAAATGTCAGGCACATGCTCATTTCGCTTATCTTCGTCAAAATATTTCAAACATTAAAATTTGGCTTTCTATCTCTTAAAAAAAGAGTAATCGTATATTTTGACACTCTTTCATCTTTTTGTTTAAATAATCTGTCTACTTATTCATTTATTTCAGACAACAAAATAGTCACACCTTCTCTGGAACAGCTTAAAAGGAAAACAGGAGAAAAACCAGATGAACCAATTTTTTCTAGAATGTTTTCAACTATTTCCATTATATTTAATATCCTTCTTATCAGTCTTTTTCAACTGAAAAATGTTTCAAATCGAGTTAAATGTAAAAAATTTTTTTAAAGTAATTGTGTTGTGTGCGTTACTTCAAGTTCTTAGGGAATGTGTTAGAAAAAATCAGCACTTTGAAATGCACTAACAGCAATTGAATTTAAACGCATCTTAAATGGAATATCGGCGATCAAAATGATTTTGAGCCTATGCGAGACATTTCCAACAATTTGGCATGTTCGTCGAGAGACATCGTTAAGCTGCCCAGACGGATGCATTGTGTAACAAGAAAGTTGTCCGACAGTCTAAAGACACTTGGAGACCTTATCTCTCTACAAAGCGTAAAGTAAAGACTCTGGTCAGCCTGTGCAGATGCACAGGTAGGCCCGAGTCTTTACTGTTCGCACTTTTGAAATTGTTGGAAATGTCAGCCACATGCTCATTTCGCTTATCTTCGTCAATATATGTAGAACATTAAAATTTGGCTTTCTTTCTTTTAAAGAAAGAGGTATCGTTTAAAACGTCAAAAAAAATGATATGGGTTAAGATGGTTAACGTTCAACTTCTGTTTAGACGACAACACGTCGATAATACGCCAAAATAAAATATTTCTTTCTATAATATCTTGTACAAATTTTGAAACATCTCATTGATTTTTTAACATAGTTGACTGTAATCAGTATCAGAAAATACGGTGAAGTGACAAAAAAATAATAATTTTTTACCAGAGTGAATCACTCAAATAACATATAAGCTTTTATTATATTTTTTCAAGAGCGAAAGTGCAGTTCACAAGGTACGAGGATGGATAAAAAAAAAAAATACGCAGAATTACGTTACAGAAATTTTGATTTTTCAAATTTTGATAAGAAATTTACGTTGATATAACATTGGGCCATTACTTCGTTTATCGTGTTTTGGATGCGATACAACAAGTTTGTCACCTGTAGCAATCATTCTAAAACATGTCGCATTTAGTACCGGCGCAGGTCGTAACGTCAATATGACGTACGGTATTTTAAACAACTTCCTTCGAAGGTCAGTCCTTTTGAAAATACCAAATGCAATAATTAATACAATTTCTGTGTCGCTTCATCCATTAGGTAAGTACTATTTTCATACCAATCTAATCTAAAACTAACTGCACTGATGTTGATCCGTAACATCTACAGAACCAACGTTGAGAAGACGTTCCCATTCTCTGAAGGTCATCTTAAAGAAACTCTCTCTTTTTCGTAAAAAAAATCTTAAAACCATTGAAAAAGGATATATCTGCTTACATTGTCTTATTTTAAAAACCGTTTCGGTTACGTTTTCTATTAGCCCAGCAAATTTTATTATTGTCCGGTTGTCTATACCTGCGCCGGTGCCGTCATTCCGAAGTTAAAAAAAAAATACGCACGCCCTTACTGACTTTTAATTCGAAAATACCGAATGGATTACTCTTAAATTCTAAACACCCGTACATATTCCAACATGTAATTATACGAAATTTACATTTACGAGTAGTAAGAATTGGAAGTGATGTTACGAAATGGGTTGTGCCGGTGAAGCCTACTTAGGAATATCATACTTTGATGTTCTTGTTTTTCATCACAGTCAAAGCAAACTTTTGCATTTTGTATTGTATCAACATAAAATGGTTTTAAACGTTACAAAATATCTATTCAGTTCCGTCTGGAAATTTATTTTTTTTTTTACCCTCCCTCGTGTATAGATGTATTTTATCCGCTTTTATCCGTTTTTAATGTGTATGTGGTATGTGTTTGTGGTGTGTGAGCGGGGAATATTACTTTTTAGTTTACCTATTCACGATGTGCAAGAGAAAGGTTTTGTGAACTACGGTCGATCGCGTGTCGTTCGTCAAACATTTCCACTAAACAACTAAATAATTTAAACCAAACTTGGGGGTAAGGTTTAGCCAATATAAACTTGCGATGGACGTTTTTAAACGCCATTTTTTCTGGAATCAATAATAATAATAATAAAACTTTTTAAACAAACATTTGTTCAAAATGGTGTACGTTGATTTTTACGACGAAGTTAGTCGAGGATCAAAATTTAATTGAGTTGCTGAAAAGTTTGGTCTGTAATAATCGTTATTAACAGCCATTGTTAAAAAATTTCAATTCAAAGACAAATTCCGTAGGTAAAGATGAAATATGCGAAAGCAACTCCTTTGATAAACATAAACAAGCTTTTATCTCGGGAGAGCTACCAATGACAAATCCTATTTCTGAAAGTATCGCTTTTCTGATAATAAAATTTAATGAGTAGAAAGTTACTTACCATGAAAAATAAGACAAAAGAGAGTTGCAGCTCTACTTTGCTACAAATTTAGGTAAATGATTTTTTGTTTGTTTGTTTGTTTTGAGTTTGATACTTGATTTTTTTTTATAGAAGGATGCCTCTGAAGGTTGTTAGAGTTGTTCCGATTATGGAGTGGGAAGATTAGAATGACTGTCTTAATAAAATCTGGGGTGACTTCTAAATGGTAATACCCGGGATTGAAATCAAAGTCCTGGGGTAAATTCCTAAAAAAAACCGTACAGACATTCTGGCATGATCATTTGCCAGATTTACCTGAAATTTAGTCATTATGATGTCATCTTTTGTACATTTAAGGCCTACGTCTGTGCAGGCTGATCTTAGGCCAAAACTACTTCAAAAGTTGCACAGCATAATTGTAAGGGCTGTAGCTATAACCTTTATGACTAAAAATTGTTTGACTTTTTCTGTCTTGCGCAAATCTAAAATATTAAACATGTCCTGCATTCAGGATGACAAAACGGATCAAACTAATTTTCGAATTAAACCCCGCTGAGCACGCAAAAACTCATGTTTAGCTGTGTATAATTTGCAAATAATTTGCACCGTTTTGTCAACCTGAACGCTTTACAGCTTTAATTGTGACCCATCAAGTGAAAATGGACCAGCTGCAATATCCTTGAAGTAGATTCTTGGAAAAGAGAAAAAATACCGCAGAGGTCAATAAAAGATCGCTATTCGAAAATAGAAAACGATCATTCACGAGTATGAATATCGCATTTCAGCAAAAATATCGAGTCCTAATCTGTCTGGGCAGGTCGTTGTTTTCCCGCTTCGATTGGGTTAAGTGCTTAGTGTAGTACTAACAGTTAATTACATCGTGAAATTCACAAGATGAATGATTTAGGAATGATTTTGGAACAAAATTGAATGAGTGCGTGGAGCGAGTTTTGAGTGAAATTCAAGGGAGGTAATCCAATATCGCTAATTTTGTTCAAGATGAACAAAATTAGAGATATTTATTACCTCCCTTTAATTAAATATGCATTATAGTTCTGTAAATTGCTTTCTATTTCTTCAAAAACCAACCAGACGCTGAAAACTTCAATTATGTCACTGAAATTGCGATTATTTCCATTTATTTAATTTGAATATAGCTGTAGATTGTATACTTTTTATTCATATTAGAACGTTTTTGATCGACTTGAGTGAATGTTTGGAATGAATGAATGGAGCGCTGAGTGAGTGATTAAGAATGATTTTGATTGAGATGAGTGTCAATTTAACGTTGTAACTAACTGTATCAATCGCCTATTGGCGGGAGACAAATGAAGTAACAACGCCAGTTATCGCATGTCGAGTGTAAATTGTTATATCTGTGGATCGATGGTCCAGAGTATGAGAGCAAAGCCTGTGGCCATTGCGCTATCTGGGCTTTATCATAAAGAGATCATATCATAAAGAGAGCCTGCGGTCAGGATGAAAAATCGGTGAAAACTGTTTGCAAATTATACCTCGCTACATTATACACTTGCGCGCAAAGCGGAGTAAAATTTGCATTTTTGCAACGATTTGTCATCCTGAACTCAGGGCAGGTTCGATACTTTTTGTCGTTCGCAGGTGGTCCTATTTCACGTTACGGGTCACAAAATGCATGGTTGGATAGTATGTTTGAATAAATATTTTATACCGCTTACTTGTTTTGTTTCATATTTATTCCCATTCTTGGTGGACGTTGTAACCATTTGACATAATGCCGAAAATGATCAAACCTTGGAAATATAGGGTTTTGATAGACGATCGACAATATATGACAAAATTTTACAAGCCATTGGCGACGACTATTTATATTTTCACTCTATTGGATGTGCATTAAGGTAGATGACCCGTAATAGTTATGCAACATTTTGGACATAATGAGCTTTGTAAGGAAACCTCAGTCAACATGTAAAAGATCATGAGTTCCGAAATGTTGCAGAACTATTACGGTTCCACTACCTTAATAGTTAAAGATTCCAGCGGTCTCTTAATTCGGGACGGGGAAGGGAAATCTTTTCAGATCGTAAAATTTCGGGAAATTTGGTTACCTTAGGAAAAAACTAAGTCACGGGGTTTATCTTAGATAACTTAGACAAGTTCACACTAACACCAGTCCTTGGGCCCGAGACCTGTGGATTTTTGGGAGGATGGTAGATGTTACTCTGCTGCAGGTCCTTACGGCCTGTAGTTAATGGCAGTACTTAGTATTTCAAATCTGTTCAGTTTTGAAAAATGATTGCCTCTCCAATACTAAAATTTGCATTACCAAACAGAACCCATAGTAGAAAAAGAAGAAATTGCTTGTAAAATCTCTTAAAATGCTAAAATTAAAACATGGTTTCATGCAGGACTTGTTGTTATCAGGGAGGACCTGTAATATACTCAGTTCCATAAGAATGTGTGCGCTTTCACTTATTGCATTTTTCTTGATTTTTACAAAAATGGAGGAAAATTATGCAGTAAATTTGATACCATACTTTAGTCAAGACCTTTAGAAATTAAAAGTCAAATAAGTTTTGGATAGAGTATCGCATGCTGCATACGTGCAGACAAGACTTAAATTGTTGAGATTTGACCTCTTTACAACTTTTTCTTTGGTAAGAGATTTGTATTGATGTTGCATTACAGAGTTTTTAGAAGCCATTCCAAGCCAATTCCAAACAAAAGTTTTAATTTCTATGCAGACGTTACGTGTACGACAACGTTATACAGTGCTACGTCGCTAGGCCAATCACTTGTAGTTGAATGGTGCTATGTCGTTCTATGACATCTCGATTTGCTTAATAAAAGCCTTACAAAATGACGACCTCGATTTCTATTGGAACATGAATGCTCAATCAATTTTAATGACGTTCTAAATCTGACAAGGTTAGATTTTGTTCAACATCGTTTATTGGTAGTCAAACCATGCTGTAGCATCATGCATAATTGTATTGAAGATGTGATTTTATGCTTAGGAAAGCCGCAAAGATTATACTTAATGCATTTTCATACCAATTATTCATCTAACGCGTGATGCACATGCAAAATATGCAAAATCAATTGTCTAAATTTAGCAGAAAATGTTTGCTCATCGCGCGATTTTTGTTTTCAAATATCGTTTGCACATACTCTTGGGGATAGTCATAAGACGTTTCATGACGATAGATTGTGTAATTTCAGAGATATTCAAAATTCGAAGTGCACACTTTCTTTTGGAACCAAATATTTTTAGGGCTAACAGAACTTTCAGACTGGTTGCAAAAAGTAGATAGTGTAAAATCCTCCCCACCAACCTGAAAATGTATTTATTCTAGCTTTGGCTGTGTTGTGTCTGTTCTGTGACACTCTAGAGGCCACAGATTGAAAATTTAGCTACCTTTGCAAACAAACTAAGTCAAGAGGTGAATTTTAGAATACATTGACATTTTGATAAAATCTACCACAATTTGAAATCGATTAACTGGGGTCAAAAAATTGTGTTACGATGTTAATTCTTAAACGAAATTCAACATCATAGTCAAATTTGTCTGAAACTTTGTCTGGGTGGATATCTTGGTGAAATTTCGGACAAGTTTGAATGGGTCAACAATTATACCAAACTAACTGATGGAGTCAATTCCAAGAAAAAAATCATATACGTTCTTGGTAAAAAACGCCGCGGACACATATCGGAATCAACTGTAATTATTTGAGCGTCACTGAAATTATTGAAAAGATTGTTGTTATCCTGAATTCATCCAGGCTTCTTTGCGTCTGTTCTGTTTAAATGTCATCCAGGTCCCAGTTCGCTTCCTCAAAAATGTATCTGAGTGGGGTGTCTTTAATGGAAGTTGAAAAGACACATCTGTAATGAAATTTAAATCAAAATAAAGATTATCTTTAGCTGAAAAGAGCGGATGCCTCGCTTACCTTCAACATGCTGATTGAAATGTAAAGAATTGAAATGCGAAAAAAGGCATTTACAATTCCTCAAAAATCTCATCTGGAGTGACCCCCTTAATAGTATAAATCGCCTCTTGAATTGGAAAACATTTTTGTCAAATTTCAAGTATATATATACATCTTAAAATTTATCAGGCAATGAGGCCTGTATTGACCTGATATATTTAACAACTTCGTGAAATTGACTCGGTGAATGATTTTAGAATGATTTTGGAATTAATTTGAATGGACGAGAGGAGTGAGTTTTGAGTGAAATTTAGGGGGGGGGGGGGTATTCCTTTTTCCTCCCTTTAATAAAAATGCATACAAGTTTTATAAATAGCTTCATATTTCTACAATTACCGCTTACAATTTTAATTATATAGTGTTTTCGCGTTTGTTTCCATTAATATAAGATTTTATCTTTTTAAGTCATTTTGAGCGTTTTGGATTGGTTTGAGTAAGTGTTTGGAATGAATGAATGGAATGCTGAGTGAACGAATAAGAATGGTTTTGATTTTAATGACAGTCAATTTCACGATGTTCTTAACTGTATCGCCTGCCTGATAATATAAAATGTTTTAAGGCAATTTATCTTTAGAAACTTGTATATTCGTGATCATAACATTGAATACTTTCCCCTGAATTTCAAAGGTTTCATAAGATTTAAACACTGAACAATGATTCATGGTCCAATCCATGATCAATAGAACAATACGTTAGTGTCTTAAAATACCCTTCGTTCAGGAAGACAAAACGGTTCAAACGGTTAGCAAATTATACCCCGCTTTGCACGTGCACTTGCGTGCAAAGCGGGATATAATTATCAAACTGTTTGCACCGTTTTATCATCCTGAACGCAGGGCGGGTCTTGGCTGTGAAAAATAATCATGACTCGGCAAATGCTCTCGAAAAATGCCCTTAATCTTGCCCACATACAATTGATATTCTAGGACACAAGCATTTTTTCCCTTTATGTCCGATTAAAAAGCAATTAAACGACTAGAGAAAGTTCCACAGCGCCTTATCAATTCCAGTGATATTTATTCCTCGTGACATATATTCCTCGTGACAATTACGTTATACTGTTTTATGATGTATGATGCCCTTGCACGTTATGTTGTAATTCACTTAGCTTTCGATATTAGATATCCCAAAACTTGTATAGAAAACATTAGTTAGATCTTTAAATAAAATCAAAGGGAGTAACGGTTCCTGATTATTTCCCTTACCCACACGAGCCATCTGCCCGGCTAGATGTACAAGATCCTTTCTTCCCTTTCCAGTGACACCAGTATCTAGTACACAAAGATCCAGATAGAGTGGTACAGGGATCGTTCGTAGAGTTGGCTGCCATAGGTAGAGAAAGGACGGTCGACACGAGTAGAAACAACAGGCAAATTGGAATGGCCATCTGAAAAAAAAAATAAATAAAAAATGAGGCAATGCATACGGCATATCCTCTTTTTAAGTAAACATGTAAATATATAATACATACTTAGTGAATTGTATGAGAAAAAACATCTAACGAGGTTGGGAGAATTGGTCATTGTCGAGGCTCTGTCTTTCCATACAATACACTAAGCATGTACTACATTATCTTATAACCTCTATTTGTCTTATTTTCGTCGATGTTGCTAACTGAAATGCAAGTTTCTAAAAATAACCGCATGATATCATTGTTCTAAAAATAACTATATGATATCATAAAAAATATCATATGGGATGTTATCACACGGATATTTGTATAGTTATAAGATAATTCATTATAATTGCCCTGGCAGAGCGGAGCCAAAGTAACGGGTCGTTGCACTTAAAGTTAAGGTAGATCAGCCTTTATCAAATAATATTATAACTTATTTCTATAGATAGAGGACATGAATAACTCGGCACCTGAAACCGTAGGTTGGTAACCAACCCTCGCAACTTTTAGCTTATCCAAGCTGAAGTTACGATGCTTTGGTAACCCAACGATGAAATGTGTTCACTTTCTCCAAGCACGTGAATGATTTTGGTTTTAGGGTACAGTTAATTGTACGCGTTTATGATAAAAGCTGACTAACCTTTGAACGAAGCCAAAATATTGAAAAGTAAACTCGCCAAATTACGTCACTGCTAAACCCTCCCAGCCAGGTCATTTATATCGTAGAATATAGGATAGAAAACGAGTGTCGTTGTATATGGGAAATAGACACGAGCGTCAGCGATTGTCATTTTCCTATTTACCGCGGCACGAGATTTTCTTTCTGACTAAGACCACGCTTTTCTAACATTGTTTAGACCACGCTTGAAGCGAATCGGCCAATCAGAGAAGAGTATTTCAAAAGTAATTTATTAAAATTTATTATAAAAGTGATTGACCTATACGCTGTCAGCGCGGTCTAACTGACGTGTGTATTGTCATATCACGGTTATTTTTTCGACAGAAGAACCCTCTTTAATAAAAGTCGCTTTTTTAGAAAAATTTCAAGATTTCAGTTTCAGAAAAAATCGAAACTGAATCGAATAAGTGACAAACTTTGATGGCTTTTATGTGTACAATATCAAATTAATGACGAAAATAACATTCTGATTGCTTTCTTTCTCATAGTTTAAATGTTATAACTACCCCAGCCACTAATGTTTATTTTGAATCAGGGAAACAATCGAATACCCGTCAAGGATTAAATGAATTTCTATCTGAATGTTTTTGAATGGTCTATTTAAAATTTCAGATACAAAAGAAATTACTTCGTTTTCAGTAAAAAAAATTAGAAGTTCGATTCAGTGTATGGCTTTGGTTGTTCACGAATGAAATATAAATCGATCGTACTCGATAAACTAGAAAGCCATGAATGGCTTGTGTCGCTCCACAGGCTTGAATTTTTTGTAATAGCAAATTTAAGTTTTGACTAGATTTTTAGATATTTTGGCTTCTTCTGATATTGAAATGATTTTCAAAGTTTCCACTATTATAACGTATAGAGAAATGACCTCCGCCTATGAAAGACATATTTTTCTTCAAATCACAATAATTTTTGGCTGAATGATAATGGATCACCCGAGGATCACACTTATGAAGTTTGATTGGTATCTATCAATTACATTATGAAAAAATGATTTTCAAAGTTTCCACTTTATAACAAATAGAGAAAAGACCTCCGCCCATAAAATACATATTTTTCATCCGATCACAATAATTTATGGTAGACAGATAAAGGGTCACCCGAGAATCATTCATGTAAAATTTGGTTGATATCTATCAGTTACATTCTATGAAAATGATTTTCAAACTTTCCAAAAAATAACATATAGAGAAATGACCTCCGCCCATAAAATACATATTTTTCATCTGATTACAATAATTTTTGGTACACTGATAAAGGGTCACCCAAGGATCATTCATGTAAAATTTAATTGGTATCCATCAATTAGAACCTGAGAAAAATCATTTTTTACCATATTTGGAAATTAGCCACGCCCATTAAATCCATGTTTTTTATTGGATCAAAATTTCTTGAACAACTTTGAAAGAGGGTCACCCAAGGATCATTCCTGTGAAGTTTGGTTGAAATCCATCCAGTAGTTTCTGATGAGAAGATTTTTAAAGAAAAAGTTTACGACCGGACGCACGGACGCACGGACGGACGGACGGACGCACGACGGACACAACGCCATGACAATAGCCCCAGTGGCTTACAGCCAGTGGAGCTAAAAACGATCATTCTTTTCTTTACTGCAAAAATTAGTTGTTTTATTTTCTAGATTTAGTACCAAACGATCAAACGTTCACAAGTACGATGACTTTGTTTAGCGTTAGCGGTGTAACGGAGGTACCTTACAGTCTTAAGAAATTCGCTTCTCCAGACTTTAAATTCTTTAAATTGCTACAATGGCAAGATTGGTCTGTTGAAATACCCATCCATCAATTAAGGTTTTTGCCATTTGACTAGTACTAATGATAATAATATTAAAAACACACAATTGTAATAATTATTATGATAATAAAGTTATAATGATAATAACAATAATAACAAAATAATAATGTGAAATGTAATTTATACACCTTGAATTAAAATACGGATGTAACTTTACCTTGATAGACACCGGAGAGGTAGCCATCCTTTTTCTAAATGAAATAGAAGACAACTGATTACGAAAACACTTCAATAAACCTTTTTCTTCTGCCGTCTCAGGTTTTGTTCATTCCCGTGAAGTAATATTTTGGGCAAATGTTGTGGGAAACGTAGAAATCACTTTTTTTCAAACAAAATTTACATTTTCAATGACATTTTTCTATTGTACAGGATGGTTTCATTTAAAAATTTAATGCACTTTTCAATAACGTCCACATCCTTGTTTCAGTCTAAATTTATGAAAGGGTTGAAAAAAATTAATGGTCCTTCAGACCTCAATTTCAAAAGGCCTTTAAAGGGTTAAGGTCCAAAATAAACTTATCTATACACGATAGCGTCAGAGTGGTTGCTTAATGTATTTACGATATAATGTAGACTAGGCGTGATGTCGTCTTTCAGAAAGTACTCAGAAATGCTGCACTGACAGGGTACATTTGGAGGTTCCAAAAATTTCAAAGGCAAAATGACGTCGGTGTTATTCTAGAACTTCGTAATCCAGGGTTTGAGCTAGCGTTTGTAATTAGAGAGTCATAGACCCCTTCACCATTAAATTCCTGGGCTCAAACAGACTTAAAGGGGTCAAAAAGAAAGAAAGAGCCAACAACGATTAAGAATTTAATAGGTTTGAGAGTCATTTGACCATTTCTTTCAAAGAATGAAATGGGCAAATGATTTGTAAAATTTTAGATAGTATATTGGATACATCTTAAAAAGTTTTGACCCAAAAAAAGTTCTCCAAGGGGGTAACAATGACCCCCTTGGAAGTAATTTCTAGGGTCCAAAATAATAAATTATCAGATCTTGGGGGGCAAAAATCCAGTTTAAGGGTAAAAAAAGGGCAGGTATTTACCTCTATTGGTGGTGATGGCTCATCGCGGGGGCTTCAGTAAAGGATGCTGTGGCAGTAAATGATCGGCGGATCCCGAATTTCTGTAAAAGAGGATTCGAGCATACAAAAAGGATTACGTGTACAAAAGGGGTTCGTTTTCCTAATATTGCACACTTTTACCCCTTATGTAAATTTTGATTAAATAAATTGGACATATCAACAAGTATAACGCGTAAATTATCTACCAAAAACAAATAAAAAGAAGATGGCAAGTAGCGTACGCTTTTATCAGACTGCACAGCAGTTAATGTGCAGGCTTGTCTTAGCCTATACTGTCTTTCAAACGTTGTTCAGAACACAAATATGTCGTGAACAGCAAAGTGTAAATTTGAATTGAAACTCTGCATGACAATGAAATAATTGGGCTTCAGATGGGAGGGGGGGGGGGGGTGTCGTTGGAATCCTCCTTCCCCCTCCATCTGAATCCCCAAAGCAAAATTCAATGATTATGTTCTTCGGCCGTTGCAACATGATTGAAATATCGCCAAAAGTGGCGTTCAATTTATCAATTTATCTGATTCGAATTATTAAACTTTGATTGATATGAACTTTTATTAAACTTTAAGAAGAGGTCCCCACTCTCCTGATAGGACTGATAGTACAGTAAACTTCATCTTGTAGAACCAAAGGTTGCGAACGTTTTACTTATCTAACTTATCGAAAAGAAGCTATCGATTCGTTACCCTCTTGACTCGTGAAGATGTGTAAACTTGAGTTAAGCGACCACTTAGGAGGGCGCCAAAAAGTATTCGCTAACGGCAATCGTCGCCTTATAGATTCATGTTGTAATGCTTTATGATAAAAAAGACGGGTCTTTTTGATAGCATAAATTAAACGTCGCTTAATTCGTACTGAATCCCATGATTTTCGAACCCATTAGCATCCGCCATTGAGACGATTCTAATGGGTTCCGACATCATAGGATTAAATAATAAGCAATTTTTCGTTTAAGATTGTCCACTTTTTCGGAGATTTTGCTAACGGTGAAGAGACCTTTTTTATGGTGGCCGCTTAAAAAAGTGGTCGCTTAATAGACGTGGTCGCTCGAACAAGATGGCCTGTACTAAGAATACTTGAAAAATAGTGAAGCACTTTTCAAATGCTATTGACTTTATTATACTGACCTTATCTCTCAATATAATTGAGTTGATGGCGATTAAGGCTGCTAAACAAAGTGTTTGTTTAACATGACCGATCTGAAACAAAGTTTGGCTAGCATGTGACATGACTTTTTCAGAGGAACCCGGAACCATTTACCAGCCCTGAAATCAGATGACAAAACGATGCAAATTGGTTGCAACTTATACCGCGGTTTGAAGGAACCGTTTTTAAAACATTTTAGCTACTTTGAACAGTTTTCCGATAGTCTTCCAAAGACTGGTGCAACTAACCATGTGTTTAGTCTTTGCTCATTACTGCGAAGACAAGATACCGAAATCAAATTGTATTATTGTTTTGTAATAGCGGACGTTATGTACACCATTAGCATGCTAACAATTAACAAATCTTGTCCACGATATGACTCCTGTAAACGCTCAAAATAGCGTCTTATAAGCCAATTTTCCAAACGAAAATGACGCTTTTAAATCCCACTTGATAATTGCCGAATCTTTAACTCGTCTTTAAGCATTAATGTCCAAGTTTTTTCCTCTTTCAGGCTGGTTTTCACAAAAATCACAGGATGAATGCTTACCCCACCCACTCTCCAAACATGCAAAGCGAGTTACAAAAGATATTCCAGACAAAATGAACAAAACATACGGATTTATTGTGTGGACGTTGTGGTAGAGCTCCCTTGCGAAATGGGTATTCTTATCCATTATGGAGTCACCATTTTAATTAGTGTGAACTTTTTTATGGTGCTGTCAAGCGAGGTGTATCTGTTTAACACCAGTCTCGGTTAGCATCGTTTTTTCATCCCATACATGCGGCTATATGGTTGTTCTACCAAAATTTGCAAAGAAAGATTAAAATTCGTATAAAGATTTTAAACAATTCCGATTTATTTTGGAGTCGCTCTCGAACACCCAATCCAGATGTTTTCACATCCCTGAGAGATAGGCAGTGGTTTAAACCCATATCTACAGCTAGATGAACTTGGGGTGGCTTCTAAGTATGTTGCAAAAAATCACAACCCAGCGACGACGGGGCTCAAACCCGCGACCTTCAGGTAATAAGCGGAGCGCCTATACGACTAGGCCACAGAGGCAGTCTTGTTACTTTTAATTTGCATGCTCAAGTGTTGTGATGACTCAGGGCTTGTGCTAGCATTTTAAATTTTGGAGTCATTGACCCCTTGGCCATAAAATTCTGGGGGGCAAAACTGGTTTAAAGGGGTAAAAAAAAGAACAAATATGAGAACTAATCAGCCTTCTAAGTAATCTTTATAATTGAAACAACATAAACAATAAAGTGGAGACACACTTTATTGTTTATGTTGTTTCAATTTTTATAGACTTTTTGTAATAGAATGCAGGTAACAATTGATCTATATAATCTTTTATATTGCATAGGTTGCATTATTGAAAAATTAAGTGGGTCAAAATGACCCCCTGCTGAAAATTTTTGAGGGTCAAAATTGAATTCTTGGGAGTTAAAACCCTGGTTTAAGGGTCAAACACGAGCCCTACGATGTGCTAGATTAACCATAGAATTTAAGGGGTTCTTCTCTTCTTTTTTTTTAGGGAAGGGGGGGGGTGGGGTCTGAAAAAGTCACGAAGTAAAACTAAAATAATTCCATTGTTTTATTTGAATGTTTAAGCATTGAGTAGTGTGATCAAACGGTGATTAACATAAAAATATGTAAATACAGATTTACTTTGGCAAAATGAATCATGACAATTAACAACATCATTGAAATAATACAAACCAAATGGAAATAATACAAGCCAAAATGGAAATACAAGCCATTATAATAACCATTTTATTAACCCTTGTCAAGCTGAATATTTTTCCCCCAAAATTGTATGAAAAAATCAAAGAGATGAAAGCACTGGAAGCACTGATTTTTTAAGGACAACATTTTAATGAGTGGTGCTTTAAGTCACTTTCAACAGTATTTCGGTCAATGAGCATAGACCGGAGCAACTTACCATAGATTCTCAATATTTCACACTCCACTACAACTACAACTCCCTTTCTCAGTGGCGGATCCAGAAGGGGTTCAAAAGAACCCCTCTTGTATAAAAATTACTTCATACTACATTATTTCAGTTTTGATCCCGAGCAAAAGTTGAGTATTTTAGCTTTAAGATTATCTTTCAATTGGACAGTTTAATTGAAAATTAATTTTTCAAACCACTTTGGCTTTAAAGAGTAAAACATGTGGTCTAGATTAAGATCAGACTGCACTTATGTGCAGGTTGATCTTTATCTACACCACCTGAAATGATAGAACTATCCCTTTACATCAAGACAAGGGCAAGACTTATGTAAAAGCAAATTGTAAGTTTGTTATTCTGGTCAGTACTACACCAGCCCTCTGTTCAGGATGACAAAACGGTACAATCTGTTTGCCAATTATACCCCACTTTGCACACAAGTGCACATGTCAAGTGTGGTTTAATTTGAAAAAAGCTCATACTGTTTTGTCATCCTGAACACATGGCTGGTTAGAGCAATACTGCAACTACATATGAAGTGCACATATAACATACATCAGTATCCAACCATCATGACGTAAATTAAGTACAAAAGTTTTCTAAAATCCCCCTAATGAACAAGATTATTTTTCTAAAGACAACTTATGTAAAGGTAGTGGACTTATAATAGTTCAGCAACATTCCGGAAGAAATGATCTTTAAAAGTATTTACTGAGGTTTACAAAATGATCTTCAATAGGAAGCCTCAGTCAATATTGTGTAAGTTCAAGGGTTCCAAAATGTTGCGGAACTATTATGGTTCCACTATCTTAAGCTCATAAACATTTGATTTTCAACTTCCACCCAACCTTGACGCGACCTGTTACAAAAACCTTATCTACTTACAAATAGCCATTCAAAGAAAACATTTTCATAATAAACCCTGTGTTTGATATTATTTTTGGCTTTCTTGTTTACCATGAATTTTTTGTTTGTTTTGAATGGGGTTTTAAGCCTCTTTTAACATTATTTCGGTCATATTGTGGTGGCTGGAGCACCTAACAATTGATTCCTCACACTAGTTCCACCATCACATCCTTTCCTAACTTCCAGCTGATATCTCACATAGGTCTATGATTATCAATCTGTTTGTGCTAGACAAACAGTCGGAAAGAATGAGTGCAGCTGTCGGTTGCTTACATTGAATTTGCATATATATATATTTCAATACCCTAGATTTACCAATGCTTGGCATACTAATGGGGGGGGATTGGGGGGAATTGGGGCAAATAGAGGCATGTCTCCCTGGTTTTATTAAGCTTGAATCTGAAAAATGCTTGAATTAGATACGAATAGAACTAAAATGGTTGCTTATGGAATAAAAAATAAGGTTTAACAAACTAAAGATATAAACAAGGTATAAATTATTAAATAAGAATAATAGTTAAAGTCCTGTAAAATGTAGTGAAGGCACAGACAATATCAACTATTTCAAGCAAACTTTAAATGACTTCCTTCCTCTATTATCTGAAACTTTCAATCAGGCTTTGAGAAATTAGACCTTATATTGAAATACTTTTTTATGATAAATAGAGAATAACATGTTGGAGTCTTAATATATCAGTGTTATCTGGTCAAGGTTGGGAGAATTCTCATGACAAGGTTTTGCCGGTTCATGATAATTTCTCCCAGCCGAGACCAGATAACATTGATATTTCAAGACACTTATACATGTATGTTATTCTATTTATCATGCAATCATTTTTCAGTGCTTAATTATAATAAACCCTTGAAAATCAAAGAGATTCCGGTGAGAGTGTATGCAATTACTTTATAAAGAAAGGGTGTCTGATATCATATTGTTATCAGACAGATGATATCAGGTCAATACAGGCTTCATTGCATGATAAACCTCTATCCAAGGGAAGTAACAAGTTTTTGATTTGCTGTTATGATACTAGATAGATACATTGAGCCTGTGCGAGACATTTCAAATTATTTAAAATGTGCGCAAAGCAAAGACTCTGTACAGTCTCACCAGAATCTTCACATTGCATTTTGTAAATAAATAAGGTCTTGAAGTATCTGTAGATAGTTAAGACAACCTTCTGATTGCACTATGTAGCTGTTTAGGCTGTTAAATGTTTTCACCTCACACACATATCAAATTGTTGGAAATGTCACTCACAGGCTCAATTAATTTCCTAGATAAGCTAGATTTTGATCTAGCAAGAACAAACCTTATTGCAATAATTGATATTAAACCCTAATGCCTTTCACTATTTTTGTACTAGACTTTCCCAATAAACAACTCAAGGAGTCAGCACAACGCTATTTGTAAGTGCCTATAAATACATAGGCACTAACAATAGTATTGTGCTGACCCCTCGAACTATACACACTTGTTTTTCTCTCACACTGTATTTAAATAATGGTTTGGAATGCATTTGGAAATATGGGAGGGGGAATAAGCTCATTGAAACTACATGTAAATACAAAACATAGTGGAAAAAACATATGATAGTCTGAGAATATCATATTTAACCATTGCATGACTTAAATTTAAGACTTTCCCAAAGGTGCTTTATAGACAAGAATAAGCAAGCTGTAAATCAATGATCTCATGTTTAAATAAAGGATTCAACTGGTTCACAAACATAAAACAAGAGGGCCGTTGGCCCTGGGACGCTCACCTGAGAAAAAAGCTTCATTACCTAGGTATGTCCATGCAACCACAGAAAAAGAGATTTTCACTTATTCAATCAGATAACATTTGAAATAATCCTCCCCCTCTGCTCCTCCCCTGGTCATTATTTATTTAAGCTTTTTTCATAAAAGGTCTGTGATCAGCTAATATATGCCAGATATGCAGGCTGAGTCTGAGACCTTTAAAGTTTTCTTTAATGAGTTGATCAATCCATGTCAAATATAAAGGCTGTATAGATTCAAAATTCTCAACAAAGCACTCCCCCCTCCCCCAAGATGCTCTGCACCTGGTGAATCTACAGTCATGATTTTAGCTAATTCAAATAATGTCCATATGCTGATCATCCATACCAATTTTCAAGTCTGTAGGACTCCTGGTTCATTAGAAGAAGTTTAAAGATTTCAAAAATGATCCAAAGCACTACCCCCTCCCCAAGACACTCAGCACCTGGTGACCCTACAGTCATGATTTTAGCCTTTTTTATAAATGTCAATATATTGATCACCCATGACAATTTTCAAGTCTGTAGGGTTCCTGATCCAGGAGAAGAATAAGGTTAAAGATTTCAAAATTGATCCAAAGTACTACCCCCTCCCCCCTAATGCTCTGCATCTGGTGGTCCTACATTCATGATTTTAGCTATTTTATTCAAGATCCATATGCTTATCATCCATGCCAATATTGAAGTCTGTAGGGCTCCTGGTTCAGAAGAAGATGAAGGTTAAAGTTACAAAATTTTCACAAAAGTACTCCCCCCTCCCCCCTGAGGTGGCATTAGTCATGATTTTAGCTATTTTTATCAAGGTCTATGCGCTGATCATCCATGCCAATTTTCAAATCTGTAGGGCTTGTGGTTCAGAAGAAGAAGAAGGTTAAAGATTTCAAAATTTTCACAAAAGTACTATCCTCTCCCCCATGGTGCTCTGCACCTGGTGAATCTACAGTCATGATTTTAGCTATTTATATAAAGGTCCATATGCTGATCATCCTTGCCAATAATCAAAACTGTCAGGCTCCTGGTTCAGAAGAAGAAGACATTTAAAGATTACAAAATTTTCACAAAAGTACTACCCCCTCCCCCCTGGTGCTCCGCACCTGGCAGCTCAACAGATATGATTTTAGCTATTTTTATTAAGGTCTATGAGCTGATCATCCTTGCCAATTTTCAAGTCTGTAGGGCTTGTGGTTCAGAAGAAGAAGAAGGTTAAAGATTACAAAATTTTTACAAAAGTACTACCCTCTCCCCCCTGGTGCTCCGCACCTGGTGAATCTGTAGTCATGATTTTAGCTATTTATATAAAGGTCCATATGCTGATCATCCTTGCCAATAATCAAAACTGTCAGGCTCCTGGTTCAGAAGGAGAAGACATTTAAAGATTACAAAATTTTCACAAAAGTACTACCCCCTCCCCCCTGGTGCTCCGCACCTGGCAGCTCAACAGATATGATTTTAGCTATTTTTATTAAGGTCTATGAGCTGATCATCCATGCCAATTTTCAAGTCTGTAGGGCTTGTGGTTCAGAAGAAGAAGAAGGTTAAAGATTACAAAATTTTTACAAAAGTACTACCCTCTCCCCCCTGGTGCTCTGCACCTGGTGAATCTGTAGTCATGATTTTAGCTATTTATATAAAGGTCCATATGCTGATCATCCATGCCAATTTTCAAATCTGTAGGGCTTGTGGTTCAGAAGAAGAAGAAGGTTAAAGATTACAAAATTTTTACAAAAGTACTACCCTCTCCCCCCTGGTGCACCGCACCTGGTGAATCTACAGTCATGATTTTAGCTATTTATATAAAGGTCCATATGCTGATCATCCATGCCAATTATCAAAATTGTCAGGCTCCTGGTTCATCAGAAGAAGACGGTTAAAGATTACAAAGTTTTCACAAAAGTACTAACCCCTCCGCCCTGGTGCTCCGCACCTGGCAGCTCAACAGATATTCTTTTAGCTATTTTCATTAAGGTCTATCAGCTGATCATCCATGCCAATTTTCAAGTCTGTAGGGCTTGTGGTTCAGAAGAAGAAGAAGGTTAAAGATTACAAAATTTTCACAAAAGTACTACCCTCTTCCCCCTGGTGCTCCGCACCTGGTGAATCTACAGTCATGATTTTAGCTTTTTATATAAAGGTCCATATGCTGATCATCCTTGCCAATATTCAAATCTGTCAGGCTCCTGGTTCAGAAGAAGAAGAAGGTTAAAAATTACAAAATTTTCACAAAAGTACTACCCCCTCCCCCCTGGTGCTCTGCACCTGGCAGTCCAACAGATATGATTTTAGCTATTTTTATTAAGGTCTATGAGCTGATCATCCATGCCAATTTTCAAGTCTGTAGGGCTCCTGGTTCAGAAGAAGAAGAAGGTTAAAGATTACAAAATTAACCCAAAGTACTACCCCCTCCCCCCTGGTGCTCTGCACCTGGTTGCCAAAGAGATATGATTTTAGCTATTTTAATTAAGGTCAATGAACTGATCATCCATGCCAAGTTTTAAGTCTGTAGGCCTACTGGTTGAGAAGAAGAAGAATTTTAAAGATTTCTTAATATTTTACCTTTTGTTGCCATAGCAACCAGAGTTTTTCATGGATTTCAATTCTTTTAGCTATTTTTGAAGGGGACCAACTAAGCAACATTTCTGTAAAATTTGGTGATAATTGGCCTAGTAGTTTAGGAGGAGATGTCGTTTAAAGAAATTGTTGACGGACGCCGGACGACGGACGACGACCGACGACCGACGGACGGACGCCGGACGAAAGGTGATCACAATAGCTCACATGAGCACTTCGTGCTCAGGTGAGCTAACAAACAAAATACAAACATAAAACACAAATCAGCAGACTTTTAAGCAGGGTTCAAGCTATATACAATGTGGAGATATCTATCTCAAAGCAGGGCTTGCAAAAAATAAAGCACCTGAGTAACATAGGTTTTATAAACATGGAATTACGGTAAACAAATGTTTCATACACATGGAATTACGGTAAACAAATGTTTCATATGTATGGAATTATGGTAAACCATCTGTATACATGTATATACACTTTACACTTTGCTGATGTATGAACATGCTAATTATGTATAATTATGAACATGGAATGAAGATTATGGAACATATATGGTTATGTTATGAAGGCGCGCTTACATAATGAACCGGTATAAATACACTGTTATGGGAGACCACTCTCACCACTGTCCTGCATAGCTTCGTAGGTTTAAATACAATGCCTGACACCTGCGTCAGGGAAGATCTTCTTTGGCTCAGTGGTAGAGCATTGGACTTGTAAACCATTTATTTGAATATTGTTGTCCGCGTGAGTTCGAGACGGGCTCGCGTCGGATATTTTTCAGCTATGCTTCGGTTTAGGACAGTTTGTACGTAACATGGGGGCTTGTCTGGGATTGGCCATTGAGCCATATATGTCGGCATTGTACCGACTTGGTTAGTGCAGAAAGCACATTACTGCCTTGATAGGCTTATCGTCATCAATATATGATGACTCTTAAAGGGGGGTGTGTTATGGAAGACCACTCTCACCACTGTCCTGCATAGCTTCGTAGGTTTAAATACAATGCCTGACACCTGCGTCAGGGAAGATCTTCTTTGGCTCAGTGGTAGAGCATTGGACTTGTAAACCATTTATTTGAATATTGTTGTCCACGTGAGTTCGAGACGGGCTCGCGTCGGATATTTTTCAGCTATGCTTCGGTTTAGGACAGTTTGTACGTAACAACACAATAATTCGTAAGTCATGAACTTAAACAGTGTTAACTGAGGTTAATGATTTCATTAGGAAACCTCTGTTAAAATTGTGAAATATTATGAGTTCCAAAATGTTGCGGAACTATGATGGGTGACCATTACCTTAAAACAAATCATACACTAAGCTTATTTGAAGTACATTATTTAAACCAGGTAGAAATACATTATGCCAGCAAATATTGAGTTATTGAGGAATCAATTACAAAATATATTGCTCCTTCTTTTAGGTCAGATAAAAGCATTATGAAAAAGAACAATATTTTGTCTATTTTCTGTAGTTACAATATTTTAGCAGAAAACAAACAATATATCGTGTGTGTGAAACATAAATGTTGTATCTACAGCCTTATTTTAGCTGTCAAAGACAATAGTTTGTGATAATATGCAAAGATAAACCCATGGATCAACACCCTCAAATTATGTCAAATTTCAATGGAAAAGGTCTTAATTAGTTATATAGAGGATATTGAATGAGTGGTCATTGAATACTGAATTTATTAAACCAGTCATCTATAAACAGATAAAAACGAGGCTGCGCAGAGTTTTTATCTGTTTTAGATGACGAGTTTAATAAATTCTGTATCTTATGAACACAAATTTTATATTCTGTTTATAATATGACCCGAATTTTAGTGAAAAATCGACAAAATTCTTAAAATTCAACGTTTCAATTTTCCGCAAAACTTATAACGCCGTTTAAAACTGACGTCACAATATATAAATTATGACGTCATTTAATAGTTATTCCACTAGTGTAATAACACCCGTGTAATATCAAAAATATTCAACGGGTTTATTTCACTCTCGCGACGTCGTTCATATTATAAACAAGATGTGTTTGTGAAACACGAATGCCCCCATAACGGCTTTTTTTTTCTCAAAGTTTGACCTTGACAGATGACCTTGACCTTGTCACATGACCTTGACTTTGGTACCAGCGGATGCGGATCATTGAGATCTATCATCATGCCAAATATTAGCTTTGAATCTTGAATAGGCTTGAAGATATCGGCAAGGTTAAGTTTTCGGGTTAAGTTTTCGGACAGACGGACGGACAGACAGACAGATGGACGGACAGACAGACAGACACGAGTAAAACAATATGTCCCCGATCTATTGATGCGGGGCATAAAAATTATAATTATAATAATATATTATCATTTTCTTAAGGACAGGCTAAACCAGTATATCTCGGTGATTTAGGGCTTGTGTTTGACTGTCAAACCAGGGCTTTGTCCCTTAAAAATCTGTAAAACCTGATCTTGACCCCTTAAATTTTTTGTATTTTTTCTTCATAATTTCATAAGTGTATTTCAATTTACACAAAATCATTATTGACAATATTGAAATGACAATCACTTATTAAGGGTACAATCAATTTTTACAACCACAATCACCTTGGGTCTTTCATTTAAAATTTGTGTAACCTTTATTATGCATGATTATAATGAAATTGAGTAACTACATATTACCAACTTTTGCAATGGTTACAAGTAAAATAGGTCTTCAAATCAATGGCAACATTTGTACTGTATATCTCCGATTGAGAGTTCATTGTCTGATTCAAGGTTGATTCCCTAATACAGTTTGAATGATTGTTTAGAGAAAATAAACCACAAACTAAAGGGAAATAAGAGCACTGCCTATGGCTTGGTTGTAGGGTGCTGGATAGTGGATAAAAAAGTTAATATATAGAGGATAATCGTTTGTTTCAGTGTAAGATCATTTTATATTTCATTGAGTGAACAATAAAGGCTATATTTTCATGAGTGGCGGAGCCATGAGTGAAAATATAGCTTTTGTTGTTCATGAAATGAAATATTAATCGATCTTACACGAAAAAAAATGATTATTCTATTTCTTTAATGCAAAAATGAGACAAAATGTGAAATTTATAGGACATATTCTCGTAAAGCGCGTCATTTTGCACGTGATTGCTATGCAACGTTCATTGTGACTTCATTTATTTTGCTTCGTATAGATGACTTCAGATAGGATGTAATTCACAAAAGCAGGGTATAAGTTTTTGATAATTTCACTGCTTTTGCGGTGATATTATCAAGTGATAATCTACGGTTATTTCTCGATAAACTACCGAAAAGCATTTAAAAGAATGGGGCAGTATTTGCCCAACTGCTAGAGTTTTACCACATGATAGTAAAGCTTGCTATTTTGATAGTGAATTGTGTTGATAATTTCAAGCGAATGCCTTGAGTAGAACCAGAGAAATCACAGTTTCTACACAATACCAACAACCTCTACAGCCACGACCACCACACAAAAACTTGGCAATACCATGGGTTTTCTCTAAAAATAACCAAGCTAAAATGCCAGAGAATATCAAATTGATAGATATTCACAAAATGGGTGACTAATAAAAGCTCACTGCCCATGTTTTGTACATCCTCACAAGCTATGGGCTCTAACTTAACTTTGTTCGTTACAAATGGTTTGTAA
The DNA here is from genome assembly GCA_948146395.1 of Fragum whitleyi. Classification (NCBI taxonomy): domain Eukaryota; kingdom Metazoa; phylum Mollusca; class Bivalvia; order Cardiida; family Cardiidae; genus Fragum; species Fragum whitleyi. The sequence continues at coordinate 34,840,975 of OX411556.1, forward strand.
GGAACAAAGTGGAATTGGAAGCCTTAGCTTACAAAGATATGCTTTGCATAGCTCTTAGTAGAGTGTATTAGGATAAAGGTTTATTGAAAGCAGGTGTAAAAAGGAGATTTCATAACATAAACATCTGTTCTTTTCTATTTCAGTTGAATGAAAAACTAGCTTGATTCTACTTTAATGACTTAGATGTAACTAATATTGAAGCACAAGCTGGACTAGTCATTTATAATGTACATAGAATGATTATATTATTTATATAACTGAGTATGAAAATTTTTACATATGTACATGGTTATATTTTCATAATGATACAAAGAATGAAATTATTATTTATTTTGTGACCTACGTAACATGGTATTTACAATGACCATTCTCTCAAAAATTCTTGTAAGAAATCTTTCACCCCATACAACATAGAATAGAATTTTAATGTACCATGAAATTTTCATTCCAAACCAGAGGAGATTAAGAAATATATTTGCCAGAAGCTTCAGTTCTAAGGGACATATCGCTTTTGATACTTCAGTAAATATTACGGAGAAAAAAATCTGTAACAAATAAATCTCTCCTTATTTAACAATTTTTTCTATCAGATAGCATGGTTTCTTATCAAATTGCACTCTTCTTTATACATTGTTGTTTGCATTTTTTTTTTTTTTTCAATCAGGACCTAATTTCTTAATACTCTAGAAAAAGTGAAAAGACCATTTAGAAACATTTCGAAAATCTGATAACCACTATCAAGAGATTACACAAAGGCTCCCAAGATTTTTGATAACCAACTTGTAAACCAACCAGCCCTTCATTCAGGATAACAAAAGGTGACAAACTGTTTGAGATTTATACCCTGTTGCATGCAAATGCATGAGCTAAGTGAGGGTATAACTTGCAAAAAAATTGCCATGATTTTTTATCCTGAATACAAGGCAATTTTAAGAACCAAACAAATTTTTATAGTATATTTCATATTCCCATCCATTCAAAAATGTGCCTATAGTACATTGTATCTCTTTGAAAGGTACATCCAGAAATATACTATGACTAACACACTTACACATGAAATAGTATGGTTTTACATGGAATATCAATTTGCATATTCATTTATAATCTTAATTTACTACAAAATAAATGTTTCTATGTGCTTTTTTGTAACAAGTACAGTTATTTTAAAATGAATGGTAAAAGCACACAATAAAGGTCATTGTAGATTACTCAAAAATTGGAATTTCTCTTTAAAGTAATCCGATGGGTTATTGCAAAGTTATTTAAACTACTTAAATCAATTTGTTTCAGTGGGGTTAAGTGCCATTTTGATATTATTTAAGTTTAGCGACAGCTCGAGAACATTTCCATGAATTCATGGTATTCTCACACCAGTTCTACCACATTCTTTCTAATTGTCCAGCTGCTAACCCCTCACAAATAGAGGGGTTATTTTGGATTTTAGTTCAAGTTTTTAAATAATGATAGCACAAACCATATGTTGTGGGTACTCATTGGAATCATGCTGTTCAAATGATTACCTTCAACATAGGGTTTCGTTGAGGAAAAAAAGATTTTAGACTGGCTTTACCCCCCTCTTATCTAAACCTCTGCCTCTTAAAATGTATAAATGGAATGCCTTTTGTTTTGATGTCATCAGAATATTATTTTATGGATACAAAAATGTCAAGATAATTCTACAAGTACATAAATAAGGCCTCTACAGTGTAAGAAAGGCCACAGTCAAAACTATGCATAGTTTATTGGTAATACAAGAGCAACTATTTATATATCACACATAGAGTAAGTAACGGTACTACTTTCTAGGCTTTATGAATTTGAAATACTCAAATAAGACTACAAATATTCAACCATGACTGTCTTTCTAATGTGTATCATTGCATGGCATTTTCATCTTTTTCACATATCTGCCAATCATTCGGAACACGACTCGGTCAATCTCACGATCAACCTCGGATGAAAAGATGGACTTTTTTTAAAAGTAACGGGAAAACTATGGAAAAACTTGATGACTTCAGTTAAAACTTTGAGTGGAAACATTCCACGTCACCAACGCTACTAGTTGAAGTCACTGACATGAAACCATCGTATCCTTATATAATTATCTTTATATTCTTAGAAAAAGGCTAAGAAATGTAAATTTTTGAGAATGATTCGTGATTCTCAAAAATTCAGATTAATCAGCTGTTATTTACTGTAAAAATATCAATCTAAGGATAGCGCTGGTTGTTTCTTCTTACATTGTTTCCGCCCAACAAAATGCACAATTTTGTTACATACTCATCCTCCTTATATACATCAGAGGTCTGTTGCAGTTTACGGAAATGGCCAAGTGATGTTTCGAATAATCTGCCAATTAAACACTCAGAAATGACTGTTCAGTGCCTTTAGCTTATTACCCTAGTACATAGAAACTGACTGAACTTTTTTCTATCACATGATATATTTCCTGTTTTTCAAAATCTGTCCACCAGTCCAAATTGAAAATGATGCATATGAAAATAAATTGGGTTTATATGTGACAAGCAATTTCTCCTTTTCTTGCATTTTTTATATCAAGTATAAAATCACAGAGATAAAAAAATTCAGGAAGAATGATGGATATGAATAAACAACCAGTGAAAATCCTTATTTTACAGAATTGTTGAAAAAGTCACAAACACTGGTATAATCATAGAGGGTTTTTTATGCCTTAATGCTCATCTGAAATTAAAAATAATGTTTGTCTAGGCTGATCAGTGTTAGCTTTTGGCATACAGATGAAATTGTTGAAAATGTCACACACACTCGTACAATTATAGATTTTTTTCCCTATGGTCTATCTCAAATGAGAAATAACGATTTCACAACCAAAGCAGAAACAGAGATCAGAAATCTACAGTCAATAAGTCACCCATAACCTATTCCTGACAAGAAAATTTTAGACTAGTCCAAATTGAGGTAAATTGCAGACGACATTTAAAACTTTGACTCACTCAGAAACATTTTGAAATACAACTAACATTTTGAAAACAGAAACAATTCTTTTTTCCTTTTACACAAACATTTCTTCAATATGCTTTCTGAAAGTTGTCAAAAGGTCAGGAGAGGAAAGGGTGTACTTAAAATAAAAAGATCTATTATGTATTAACAAAAGATATGTCTTGCGCACAAAATTATTTCTATTATTCCATAGCCAAAGAAATAGAATTCATATATACTATTGAGATCTCAATATAAAGAATTATGCTTTTTTTTTTACTAAATTTACCCGTTAAACTCATTCACAGTAGGTTTCTTAAAGTGATTAATAAAAAATCTTTCATAACCAGGTGCTTTAGAATGCCATGAAAACTAGAAAGCCATGAATGGCTTGAGTCGCTCCACAGGCTTGAAATTTTTGTAATAGAAAATCTAAGTTTTGACTAGATTTTTAGATATTTTGGGTTCTACGGATGTTGAAATGATTTTCAAAGTGTCAACAATTTAACAGAAAGAGAAATGACCTATGCCAATAAAAAACATATTTTTCATCCAATGACAATAATTTTTATCTGCATGATAATGGGTCACCCAAGGATCATACTAATGAAGTTTGATTGGTATCCATCGATTACATTCTGAGAAAATGATTTTCAAAGTTTCCACTATATAACATATAGCGAAATGACCTCCGCCCATAAAATACAAATTTTTCATCCGATCACAATAATTTTTAGTAGACTGATAAAGGGTCACCCAAGGATCATTCATGTAAAATTTCATTGATATCCATCCATTTCATCCTGAGAAAATGATTTTCAAAGTTTCCACTATATAACATATAGAGAAATGACCTCCGCCCATAATATACATTTTTTTCTTCTGATCACAATAACTTTTTGTAGACTGAAAGAGGGTCACCCAAGGATCATTAATGTAAAATTTGGTTGATATCTTTCAGTTAGATTCTGAGAAAATGATTTTCAAAGTTTCCACTATATAACATTTAGAGAAATGACCTCCGCCCATAAAATATATATTTTTCTTCCGATCACAATAATTTTTTGTAGACTGATAAAGAGTCACCCAATCATCATTCATGTAAAATTTAATTGGTATCCTTCAATTAGAACCTGAGAAAAGTCACTTTTTACCATATTTGGAAATTAGCCACGCCCATTAAATCCATGTTTTTAATTGGATCAAAATTTCTTGAACAACTTTGAAAGAGAGTCAACCAAGGATCATTCCTGTGAAGTTTGGTTGAAATTCATCCAGTAGTTTCTGAGGAGAAGATTTTTAAAGAAAAAGTTTATGACTGGACGCACGGACGCACAGAGGCACGACGGACACAAAGCCATGACAATAGCCCCAGTGGCTTTCAGCCAGTGGAGCTAAAAATGAACATAAAATACTTAACATAAGTACTTTCAAAACATATAGTTTTTCCTTCAAATGTTTTTCTGCCCTGCTCTATCCATGCAGAAATGTTTGCCAATAGTAAGAAGTTGCACTCTGCTTTGAACATGTGTACATGCTAAGCAGGGCAACATTTCTCAAATGTTTCAAAAAAACGTTTTCATCAAAAGTAGATTTATTAAGAAAGAACAGACACAAAAAAATAGTATGCCATTTTACTAATTAATGTAAGAACAACAAGATGTGTTTGTGAAACACTAATGCCCCCGTCACAACATTTTTTTTTTCAAAGTTTGACCTTGACAAATGACCTTGACCTTGTCACATGACCTTGACTTTGGTATCAGCAGATGCGGATCATTGATATCTATCATCATGCCAAATATGAGCCTTGTATCTTGAATAGGCTTGAAGATATTGGCAAAGGTTAAGTTTGGTTAAGTTTTCGGACAGACGGGCGGACAGACAGACGGATGGACGGACAGACAGATGGACATGAGTAAAACAATATGCCCCCAATCTCTCGATATGGGGGCATAAAAAAACACTTTGCATTATACGGAGTCAGTGCAAAAACTATTGAAAGTGCCTGAAAATATAGGCACTTTCAATAGTTTTGCCATGACCCCTGTGATTTATAAATTCATAGAATATAGCACAGGTAGCATCTACAAACTAGTCTTAATCATCTGCCTTATTCTAAGTAAGTATTTGATTGGATGAGGCATAGGCCTCAGCCAATCACAATTATTCTGATGAAGATTAAAATTACAGCAATACACATAGACTACTTTGTAACTGCAAAGACCCAATTAATAGCTTCATACTAAAGTATTAGAGACTATGTAAAACTATTGTAACTCCCTATAATTTATAGACAAATCAATGAGTCAGTCCAAAACTATTGTAAGTGCCTATAAATATATAGGTTTTTCAATAGTTTTGTGCTGATTCCTCAAATTACAATACATTTGCACCGACTTCTGAATACTATCTACAAACATTTTTATTATGAAAAAAATTAGGAATCATATATTAGTTACCCATCAATCTTCACTCCAAATTTGTAGATTTTTACAAGCAGATTAGAGTGACATATAACATATATCACTGTAAAACATTTTCAACAATAAAAGAGAAGAATAAGAACAGAGATTTTTCTTGTGTTAATCTGCATAAATGCTTGTAAGCAGCCATTTTGCATCTTTAAATCAGTGTTTTCTTTTACTTTAAATAAAAACTGATTTGTTTTGCCATGTAGATCTCTTATCCCTTTTTATAATGCCCTAATGATATACAAGCCCTGTCTTGCAAAAAGGTAATGCATAGACGGACATCCCAACATACTACCTGGACATTGTCGACTAACCAGGATTGGTTCTTTTTGGTTTAAACATTTGTGATCTGTCACGCAAAAAGTGACCATCTGGGAAGTGCCTAAAGTGTCATCCCTCGTCAGACTGTGCGGACTGTGCAGACTGACTAGGCTTGAAACTTTTCGCACTTTACTAATTTTCTGGATCTATTTTATGGAGTTCCCAGATGGTCCTTTTTTGTGTGACAGGTCAAATTTATTCTAATTGTAAAAGGGCCTTCATATTCTAAAATATTTAACACTTCTCATGCTTATCACAACATATTCTGGCTGTAGACAAAGCTTTTGAAATGAAGTCTGATCTCAACCTTACCTGCCTGTTTTCTACCTAATAATAGAGTGATTAACTTACACTAGACTCACTGAAATGTCCCCAAAAATGGCAATTTGCTTCAAGCCAAATTTAGCAGAATAAGAGGGAAATGTTGTATTAGTCTTTTATCTGATCTCTGTTTCATATATTCTTAGCTTTCAGGAATTCCTCCAATGATCCTTTTTAGCAAGACAAGTCATAGATAATTACAGGATAAGAGTTCATTAAAACAGCAGTTTTGTTTTCAATAGATTCCATTCCTGATACAAAATAATTCAAAATTTGAACCAACAATAGTAGGTGTTATTGCAATAATGGCTTCTTTTGCTTATATTTTTTCCCCAATTCTTTTAGGCAGATAGCATTTTCACAGATTCACACAAGAAAAAGCTTCATTTAACTCAAGGGAAGAGCCCATCACCATCTAAATTCAACCAAAACAAAATTGCTACTTTGTAGCCTGTATCAATAATGCTGAATTTTGTGAACTATTTCTTCAAGGACACCATTTCAAATATCACTTCATAATCTTATTGGTTCATAGCATGATGTCTCCTGTCTCTAATTGGTCCTGAATGTCACCATACTGAATCCTGATTGGTCCTGTACAGCCATGTGACAAGGGGCGGGCCTCTGCCACACTGTGATAGGTGGATGTGTATTTTATGAACCTCTATAATGTGAGTAATGAAACCTTCATCAATGTTTTAAGAAATAATCTCTTTCATCATAACCTTTTTGAGCTTCTACTTTAGTAGCATAAGTTGGATTATCAATGTCTCTTTTCTTTTCATATTTAACATTATATGTGGTAGGATCATCATATCTTTGTCTCTTGAAAAATCCACACTGAAAAAGAAAACAGAGTTTAATTAACCTTGAATAATTAAATTCAATTCCCCTTGATCTAGATGACATATAAACTGTCAAACCTATAGGAGAAGCTAAGAAGATTATAACCATAGAGGATAATTAAGAAAGCTGGGTATAAGTTTTGGATAGTTTCATATGTAAGGCAATGAGTTTATTGAAATGATAATCTACCATTAGTCCTTGATAAACCACCGACAACAAAGACAACCTTTTGCATTGAGTCATAGAAAATAGAAATACAGTATATATATAAAAATAAAGAAGAGGGCCAAGAGGGCCTGTATCACTCAACTGGCTTTAAAATCTTTAGACTTTCATTAAATAAAGCTTACTTTAAATGAATACATTAAAAACACTCCTAAATCTCCTAAGACCTATTTTATAATGATTAACTGGTTCTGGTCCATATTGCACCAAAATACTCAATCACAATGAACCTGCAACCCCTTACCCATTTCATTAAAATTTCAGGTTCAGAAGGAGATGTGGTTCAAAGATTTTGGGCGCAAAATAGGTCCACCTGCCACGCCCATATTTATACACCAATCAAAATTTCTTGAACAATTCAAGTCAATAGTCGCCCAAGAAACATTCTGGTAAAGTTTCATTGAAATTGGCAGAGTGGTTCCGGAGGAGATAACTTTAAAAAAATTTTTGCCTCAAAATAAGCCCTGCCCTGCCATGCCCAAATTTATGGGCCAATCAAAATTTAGCAAACAGTTTTTGAAAAGGATCACTCAAGGAACATTCTGGTAAAGTTTCATTGAAATCGGCCCAGTGGTTCAGGTGAAAATGTCATTCAAAAATTTCGGGGCTCAAAATAAGCCCCGCCCTGCCATGCCCATATTTATGGACCAATCAAAATTTAGCACACAATTTTAGTAAAGGGTCACCCAAGAGACATTCTGTTAAAGTTTCATTGAAATCGGCCCAGTGGTTAAGTAGGAGATGTTGTTCAAAGATTTCGGGCTCAAAATAAGCCCCGCTTCAAAATTCTTTGAACAATTTAAGAAGAAGGCCACCAAAGGATCATTTCTACCAAGTTTCATTAAAATCCGCCTGTTTGTTTGGGAGGAGAAGATGTTTAAAGAAAAAGTTTATGCACGGACACACACACAAGGGACACTCCACCATGGCAATAGCTCCCTGACCTACTGCCAGTGGAGCTAAAAATGCTTGATTTAAGTTAGACAGTTGCCAATGGCAATCATTATTCACTTAATTAAGAATGTCTTCTTGATAGTTCAGGCGTGTTTACTTTGTTACTTTTTTATTGTATTTCCTTATTTATAACAGCACCATAATCATGTAGCAAGAATTCTGCCTTTGATCCAATTATTCCATCAGTCATCTTGTTTTTATGATCTTTATTTAGTAGATATTCTAGTGCAATAGTTTAAAACATTCCTACTGTCAATAGGTAGGATATCAATATCTACCAGCTGCTAAGGCCATATCTACCCTCTAGATCAATACAGCTCTCCCAACAAAGAAATATGAGCCTATGTGTGACATTTCCAACAATTTCAACTGTGGCAAAAGCAAAGACTCTACTCAGTCTGTGCTTCTGCACACTCTAACAAGAGTCTTCATTATGCAATGGTAGATAAATAAGGTCTCAAAGTATTTTCAGACAGTCAGGCAATTTTCTAGTTACTCTATGTAATTGTCCGGGCAGGGCTGGGCTTATCTTGTCTGCTAAATGTTTGCACCTAACCAATTGTGTCAAATTGTTGGAAGTGTCACACACAGGCTCATATTAAAGCATTTATAGCAAAATGTTACTTTGTATAGAAAAAGAAAGTAATAAAGAAAGGGCTTGTGTTAGTATATGAAATCATTGACTCTGTTACCATGAAATTCAAAGTCAAAACTGACTATAAAGGGGTCAAAACAACAAAAAGAGGAAACCATGAAAATAATTTTGAAGTTTAGAGAGTCAATTTATCTTTTATGTATTTAATATTGATATGATGTAAGCAATTCATTTCCTTACTTAAGATAGGTTATAAGATCATTCATTGAAAATTTGAAGGATAACACATAATTTTGACCCTTAGAAATTCCTGTGAAGGGGGTCAAGATGGGAGTCAAGATGACCCCCTTGGAAGAAATTTTTAAGGGTCAAATGAAGTTATTTACAGATTTTTAGGGGTCAAAACTTAAGGTTTAAGGGTCAAACATGAGCCCTGTAGTTAAAGATACTTACCTTCCAAAGGCACAATGCTAAAAGTATGAGTACTAAAATTCCACCTAACACAGCCAGTGCTATAATCCACCATTCTAATGGCTTTTCAGCTACAATTTGTAAACTAGGAATTGCAATTGTAACTGCCTGAAAAAACAAACAAATGTAAAATGTACTGTTCATGAACTAGAAATGGCTATTGTTACTGCTTGAAACACAAACAGATGCAAAATGTTGCCTTCTTTTCGCCTTGTCATGATGAACCAAGAATATTCCTTTGGCAGGAGTTATAGACCAATACCTGCATGCACGTACGTGCAGGCTAATAAAAGTCTATATCACCTGACTATCCTTTTTAAACAACAGCATGATAAGTATCACATTTTCTATTGCTATTACTTATAGAACTTAAATTTTTATTTTAGGCATAACAACAAAATTTTATTACTGATAACAGTTGAATGTGTATTTAAAACAAGAACCATATATCAAACCACTTCAAAGCAATTAACAGATAGACCCTTAATAGTCAGGTAACATTTTTGAAGTCATGAACTTTAACAGTGTTTATCGAGGTTTCCTAATGGTTTCATTAGGAAACCTCTGTTAACATTGTGAAAGATCATGAGTTCCGAAATGGTGCGGAACTTTTACAGGTCTACAATCTTAAGTTTATTGTCAATTTGTTCCTGTTTCATTTCCTTGACTGTGTACTTTGCAGATACATGACAATCTAATATATAAGTGGATGTTCTTTGACACAGGTCAAGGGGCGAGGAAAGTAATCCCTTTAATTGGTAACATTGAAATTGCTAACATGTTTGGCTAAAATAAAAATACTTACATAGCCCTTATCATTGCTTGTATCTGTTTGTACTACATTTAACTCTTTTCGTATGTGGATTTTGGCCATAGACCGTATTCTAACTTCATCTACAAGTCTAAAGTCCTGCAAAAAAATATATAGGGTCAGTGCATAACTATTGTTATTAACTATAATTATGTAGGCACTTACAATAGTGTTGTGCTGACCCATCAATGTGTTCTTTATTATTTCAGACCAGATAGAAAGATATTCATTATTTTTTAACTTATACAAGAAAAAGTCTATGAACACTACACAAATGTTACAACATTTGCTTACTCTTAGATTTTTGACAGTTTTTCAAAACTAGAAAGCCATGAATGGCTTGAGTCCCTCCCCAGGCTTGAAATAGCAAATCTAAGGTTTGTCTTGATTTTAAGATATTTTGGGTTCCACTGATGTTGAGATGAATTTCAAAGTTTCCACTACATAACATATATAATAACCTCTGCCCATAAAAGACATATTTTTCATCCAATGACAATAATTTTTCACTGCATGATAAAGGTTCACTCAAGAATCATTCCAGTGAAATTTGGTTGATATCAATCATTTACATTCTGAGAATATGTTTTTAAAGTTTCTACTATTTAACATATAGAGAAATGACCTCCGCCAATAAAATATATATTTTCATCTGATCACAAATTTTTTTATATACTGATACAGGGTCACTCAAGGATTATTCCAGTGAAATTTGGTTGATATCCATCAATTACAATCTGAGAAAATGATTTGCAAAGTTTCCACTATATAACATTTTTAGAAATGACCTCCACCCATAGAATGCATATTTTTCATCTGATCACAATAATTTTTGGTAGACTGATAAAGGGTCAGCCAAGGATCATTCATGTAAAATCTAATTGGTATCCATCAATTAGAATCTTAGAAAACTCACTTTTTACCATATTTGGAAATTAGCCACGCCCATCAAATCCATGTTTTTCATTGGATCAAAATTTCTTGAACAACTTTGAAAGAGGGTCACCAAAGGATCATTCCTGTGAAGTTTTGTTGAAATTCATCCAGTAGTTTCAAAGGAGAAGATTTTTTAAGAAAAAATTTACGACCGGACGCACGCACAGATGGACGGACAGACGGACGGATGACTGCACGACGGACACAACGCCATGACAATAGCCCCAAAGGCTTTCAGCGAGTGGAGCTAATTATTTTTTTTCCAGATGACCTTGATCTTGTCATCAGCTGATATATATCTCAGAAAGGTACTTTTATACTAAATATTATCACCAGATACTAAATAGAGTCTAGGTTTATAGGAAAATGTTATATTCACAAGTAAAGGTATCAAGGGAAGTTTTCAAGATGGAGGTTGAAATTCAACTTTAAATAATTTTATCTTAATCAGGGCCTAAGATTTTGAAACTTTTTTCATGCTCAACTAAGAATTCCCCTAAATGCCAGATTCAAAATTAAATCTTCATTTCAGATGAAATACTGTGACAAATGCACAAGAATAATAGGTAATGTTAGAAAACTGTTATTAAATACATTTAATTTTCTCATGCAAATCTGAGTTCAAATATTCTTTCAAACTTGAAATGTGAGCAATTGATTAGTCATGTACAAAAATAAGTTTATAATTAATCTGTGGCAAAGACGTGCAGCAACAAACACCAGATCTATCTAAGTAATGCTTAGTAAAGCCTCAAACCTACCAATCTGCATTCTATAGAAAGGTAATGATCTCAAGTCAATACTCGAAATTTACTTTTGTCCTGACCACTGTAGGTCATTGTTGGACATGTCAATGGCTCAGCACAACATAGCCGTAACTGCATATATGTTTATAGGCAGTTACAACTGTTTTGCACTGAGCCATCAATGTGACATTGCTGGAAATGCAACTAGGCAGTTGCAAAGAGGACATATACCCCTACAAGTACTTGTCAATAATGTAAAGCCATATTCCATCTGAGGGCCATAACTCTGTCAAAAGTCAATGGATCATAACCACAATATCACTTGCTCATCTCTGCCTGACACTGATCACATCTGTAAAGTTTCAATGAAATCCCCCATTAGTTGCTGAGAAATTGAGCGGACAAGAAAGAGCAACAGACCGAAAGACCGACCAACAAGCTGACTCAATTTTTTTTTTTTTTTTTTTTTTTTTTTTGGGGGGGGGGGGGGGGGGGGGGGTTTATAATGAAATAGCTTGAACATTAAACTTTTTACCTTACCTCTAAGAGGGTGCTTTCCCAAAGTCTAGCCCTGATTAAAATCTTTACATCTTTATTCTTTCCCAAATAACCTATTCTACATCGGATTTCATGACATTTAGCAGTTCCCTTCTCACAATCCTGCAATAAAAGAAATTGAAAAAAAAAGATTAACAAGAGATGTTTATAAAACATTTATGCCTCCAATGAAAGCAAGTCAATAGCCTATTCTTTGTCAACCAACAAAGGGCCATAACTCGCAAAATATGATGAGTAGAGTTATGGTTCTAAGATCTGCACTGTACTTTTCCTCAGTGAGATCTATCTAACTGTGAAGTTTCAAGATTCTAGCTTGCATACTCTTTGAGAAATGCTCCGAACAAAAAAGGTCTACGGACAGACCTGCCAATAAGTAAAAAGCTTTATACCCCGTCTTCAATAGGGGCATAATAATAATTCCATCAGTTTTTAATAAATGCTTCTCTGACTCTGAACTCAAGACTTTGGCTTCAGAATGATACCAATTTGAAACCTGCTCTGCACTTTGGATGAAAATGCTTGAAAAATGTAACCCTGCTTTACTAGTGTAAACACAAAGCGGGGTATGCTTCCCAAATGTTTGCAAATGTTTTTATAACCTGCATGAACACCCATTTTGGAAATAACTTGCTTTAACAAGATGTGTTTGTGAAACACGAATGCCCCCGTAACAGCATTTTTTTTCAAAGTTTGACCTTGACAGATGACCTTGACCTTGTCACATGACCTTGACTTTGGTACCAGCGGATGCGCATCATTGAGATCTATCATCATGCCAATTATTAGCTTTGTATCTTGAATAGGCTTGAAGATATTGGCAAGGTTAAGTTTTCGGGTTAAGTTTTCGGACGTTTGACCTTGACAGATGACCTGGACCTTGTCACATGACCTTGACTTTGGTACCAGCGGATGCGCATCATTGAGATCTATCATCATGCCAAATATTAGCTTTGTATCTTGAATAGGCTTGAAGATATTGGCAAGGTTAAGTTTTCGGGTTAAGTTTTCGGACGTTTGACCTTGACAGATGACCTGGACCTTGTCACATGACCTTGACTTTGGTACCAGCGGATGCGCATCATTGAGATCTATCATCATGCCAAAACTTAGCTTTGTATCTTGAATAGGCTTGAAGATATTGGCAAGGTTAAGTTTTCGGACAGACGGACAGACGGACGGACGGACAGACGAACAGACAGACAGACAGACGGACATGAGTAAAACAATATGCCCCCGATCTCTCAATACAGGGGCATAAAAAACAAGATGTGTTTGTGAAACACTAATGCCCCTGTAACCACAATTTTTTTCAAAGTTTTACCTTGACAGATGACCTTGACCTTGTCACATGACCTTGACTTTGGTACCAGCAGATGCGGATCATTGAGATCTATCATCATGCCAAATATCTTGAATAGGCTTGAAGATAAGGCAAAGGTTAAGTTTGGTTAAGTTTTCGGACAGACGGAAGGACAGACAGACAGAAAGACAGACATGATTAAAACAATATGCCCCCGATCTCTCGATGCGGGGGCATAAAAATGGAGGAAGACAAAGACAGGTCACGGTAAGATCTTGATTTTTTTCCCCATAAAATCGCATAATTTTTTTTTCATTTCCAACATTCAGGGTGAAAACGTTCATAATACTGTTTTAAAAATATTCCTCACTTATCAAGTACACTTGCACCCAAAGTGGGGTATGAGTATGACTTTTAAAAGCTTGCAAATATTTTTTCGTCCTGTAACCAGAGCTGGAAAATTTTCTCAGCTCCTTCTATTTGTATCAATCTAATTTTTTTTGTCAAGTAACAGGTTAACAATACTATGCACAACTCTTACCAGTAACACTGAAGTGCGACTGCCCCTGGCTTCTCCGATATTTGGACTGTTATTATTGGCTGGTGCTGGCTGGTCTTCTGCTTGCCGTCGCCGTCTTCTTTTACCAGATGGGTTTACAATTCTGTATGATGGGTTTGACTGAAACAAATTAATTCATACTTGATCTCTCTTATAGACTCAAGTTTATATTTGACAATAAAATTCCAACTTTAAGAAGTGAAAAGCAAATTCATTAGCCATCGGAACAAGAGCTGGTTCAAATGGTGAGGAAAGAAGAGCATTCTGCATGCTGATTAAGAACAAATATGTAAGTTTACAATGCTTTTAGCTTAAGGATATGTCTAGAGCAGAATTCAAACTTGCACATCAAAAGCAGAGGTATTCAAATATCATTGCTGTAAATTACAACCTTTATTCCTACAAAAGCTAAGTGAGCCTCTGCGTGACATTTCTAGCAAATTGACATGTGTGTGGGGACCAACATCAACCAACCTTTACCGACTCCTAGTATAATTAGATGTTTGCCTGACTTTCTAAAGACACTATTGGACCTTATCTTTCTACAAAGCGCAAAGTGAAGACCCTGGTCAGGCTTTGCAAATGCACAGGCTGGCCAGAGTCTTGCTTAATGCTCATTGGAAATTGTTGGAAATGACACACACAGGTTCATATGTAACCCATAATGATGTTGTTTACTATTTTTTGGGGAATAAATGAATGCATTTTATTTCACTTTAATTTAGCGAATTATTTTTTAATACCAATCATTTATTTTTTCAAAAATCCATTTTAATCATAAATTGATATCAACACAGCTATTTTTATTCTCTAAACAATAACAAGAAAATCTATTGAGTACTGTCTATAAGTATCTTAAACTACCTACCATAGGTCCAATTGCATAAATAAAGTTTAGTGGTATTACCGGGCGAAAACCATTATTTGAGTCTGAGTGACATTTCCAACAATTTGAAATGTTAGTGATGTGCAAACATTGGGAAGCTTATTCAGCCACATACTGTAAATATACAATTACCTGATGGTCTACAGATACTTTGAGACCTTATCTATCTACTAAACATATAGTGAAGACTGTGGTCAGACTGTGCAGATGCATAGGCTGTTCAGAGTCTTTGCTTTGGGCATATTTGAAATTGTTGGAAATCAAACGCACAGGCACATTTTTATATAGTTTAACCCGAGATTTCTACTCAAAGCCTTTGTTATGCAATTGGACCTAAGTATTAACATTAACAAGATTGATTTTAGAGCACAGGTACTTGGTTTATTGAATAATCATAAGAACACACTTGCAAAGATTCTTAATATATAACCACCATAATGTTTTATCTAAATTCTTGACTATATGAAATCACTGGATAATAATAAAATAACAAAGAAAGTGCTGTGCAATCTAATATACTGGTAACACTTATGTGACACAAATATAATACAAACACTTGGCAAACATGTTTGTGCAAAACATAAGCCTACATAGAACAGGTTGTTCTTTTTTAAATCAAAATATAATAAGGAAAACAAAACGGTATTTATATGATAATAATGTTTTGTTGTGAAATCATTTGGCTGCAGGGACATTTAATGCTACAAAAGTAGTAACACTTAACCATTTCTTAAAATATCGAAATATTATTGACATAAGGAATTTCTTAATGTGAATTTCAGCAACATTTAAAGGATAGTTGTTCCTATTCAACATTATAGAGAAATTATTGTATTTACCTTCATTTAATTAGACAAAAATATTAGTGAATCTAGAATAAAATGAGAGAGATGGGAGACTTGAACAATTTGAGCAAAAAAAAATTTATTCTATTGGCTACCTTTTGTAAAATATATGTTTAAAAAGACTTTAAAAACTGATATAGACAAATCAAACATCACAAAATCAGCTAACAAAATTAGGGAATATTTTGATTGATGTTTATAAATTTGTAGAGTAGTTTCAATTATTTCAACTGAACAATGATTACTGTTTTTCTCAATGAATTTGTTTGGTAAAATGAATGATGTTCCTATAAATTTATCACAGGAACATGTACAAACTATTATCTGATTATAAATCATTATTTTGGCCAATACCTTTAACAGTTTCTATAAGTTTCACTATCTCATTTTGACAAACTGAAGGAAGTAATTTATTTTTTTCCTACAATTTTCCACCTTATGAGTAAACTTCTTCCACAAATACTATGTTACCAAACAATCTTCTTTCTGCTAAACCACCCATAAGTTTTGGACTTTGTATAAAAGCATAACCCTTCCCAAAATACTCAAATTTTAGTGGAATATTGCTACTTTGAATTCCAGAATTTATGCTCACAACACTGAACAACATACAAAGACGAGACCAGAGTAACAGATATGAGGGGGTAAAGCCAGTCTAAAACTATTATGTCTCAATGGAACCCTATGTTGTTGGTACTAATTTGAATCGTCTCAACAAGACAATTCTAATGAGTACCAACAACATATGATTTAAACAAGTATTACTGTTTTTTTTTTCAAATACCCTTTCTTTCTGTTGCTCTGGTTCACGAGACAGACACAATGACTAAACACAGGAGTATGGTCTAATACTACCAAAAATCACCATATTTACATGCAAGGATTATTGGTTCTGTGTGCTTTAACTTTAGTCATTATAATCAGACATTATCGAAAACCTAACATTTGCTTTATTGTTATCCTCAATCTGTATTGAACATTATCATTTAAGTAAAGATTGATAGACTTATAAAATCAGTTTCCATTTTGTGGTATAAGGGTTTAAGGTAGTGTACCCATAATAGGTCTGCAACATTTCCGAAAGCATGATCTTTCACAATGTTGACAGAGGTCTCCTAATGAAAATCATTAGGAAACCTTGGTCAACACTGTTAAAGTTCATTTCTTCTGAAACATTGCAGAACAATTAAGGGTCCACTACCTTAAACACTCTTTACATAATACTCCATTTACAAACTGACAAAAGTCACTGGTGTATCTACCCATGTCTCCCTGCAGTTTCTCATACCAATGCAAGCACAACATTTCATCCAGCAACCAGCTGCCAATCCCTCTAAGGCATATCATTTGCCCATTGGTGGTAAAACCAATGATTAGTTTTAAAATGATTTCTTTTCAAATGCCAATTGAAATTCGCCCTAGCTAAGATCAAATTCACAAACCAAAAATTGAGAGCAAAAGGAGTTATGGACTTTAGGAAATCTGACTTTCTAATACATTCAGACTGTCTTTAACATGCAATAATTACCAAGGAAAGAAAATGCAAAGGGATTGCAGAGTAATAATATGCATGATGTGAGGATTGTTTTATGAGTTTATCAGCAAAGAACCAAGGAAATAACTAGTTTATCAGATTTTCAAACAGAAAGAAAAAATTGCTTGCAATATAAAATAAAATTGAAAATAAGTAGGTTTCGAATAAATCTTCATACAATTATTTTGCAAACATTACATTAAGTTATTGAACTGTAATAGTTCCCAAACATTTTCGAACCCTTGATTTTTCACAATGTTGGCCGAGACTTCCTAATGAAATCAAAAGGAAACCTCAGTTAACACTGATAAAGTTCAATCATTACTCTTAATAAGTTGTGGAACTATTACGGGTCCACTACCATAATACAATTTTTGTCAAAATAAATCACCAAAATAGCACATTGATTGGAACAAAGAATTTCACTATTCAATACTTTCTAAGAAACAGAAAAAGATAGTTATCATGCAAAGGCAAGCAAAAAATCTTCGAGAGAACACTAATAATTATATACAAAGTAAACTCACAGCAAAAAGGAAAACCTATAAACCCCCTAAACACAAGCTATATCTATGTAATCCCTGAGAAAAATTTGGTGATTTTATGGTAAACCAGACATCTAGATTAGTGGGGTAATCAAATGCCTTTCTAAAATGGTTATTTCTCAACAAAACTCTATGTTGTTGGTACTCATTGGAATCATCTCATCGAGACGATTCCAATGAGTACGTACAAAATAGGCTTTTTGGGAAAATCATCAAATGTAGAAAAATTCAAATCAAAAATCCGTAATGGCCCCCTCTATCTATGATTCTGGTAGACACTTACTGTGGGCTGTCCTCGCTTCACGTTGTTATATCTCTCCTGAACGGATGAATTAATATGTTATATAGAATATGGGTATATAATAAGCATGATGGGACATCTTAGTCATGGGTAAAATTTCTAGAGTCAGACATAGTCAATGTTCATTACTAGGTTTCAACTTTAAGTACTTTTTAAACTTTTGTAACATTTATCCTTTTTAAAAAGTAATAAACTTTTTAGAAGATGGATAAAACAAGATGTGTTTGTGAAACACGAATGCCCCCGTAACAGCGATCTCTCGATAAGGCAAAGGTTAAGTTTGGTTAAGTTTTCGGACAGACGGACGGACAGACAGACAGACGGACATGAGTAAAACAATATGCCCCCGATCTCTCGATACAGGGGCATAAAAATATAAATTTGTAATAAAATTCACTATTCTTAATGTTATGGCATAAACTATCAACTGTCACTTGAAAAACCAGAAATGAACTCCAGTAAATTCTGAACTTAGTGTCTGACTTTAGAATTTTTACCACAATGAGATTGTTAAAAGATGCATAACAAGGGGGAACCTTAAACAGGAAAGCCCAGTCAAAATTATTAGAGATTGAAATTCATTGAGACATTTTCTGGACATCATGCAGCAAGACGATTATTTACAATTATAGCATGATGGCGTAAAAGGCATATATAAAATAAGATGAAATACCATAGAACTTTATTTGCATAAAATTTATATGTTATGTATTTTTACTGTGTACATCGATAGCTCAGTCCATTTTTTATTCCTAATGTTATTTTTAGCAGGAATGTTATTGCTTTTGACATCATATAACCCACATGCTAAATGACACACATCACTTTCAGTGAAATTCTCCCAATTTCAATATCATTACTTGTTTCTTTAATTAATTATACACCTAGAAAAGGTTTTAAAAGTTTTTCATAACACAAAAAAATGTAATAAAAACTAATTTCAGAATTGTGATCATGTTATAATGGATATTATTTTATTTTCGGGTTGATGTGTCCAAAAATAAAGTCTGATTGGGGGAGAAATTATATGCAAAGAAAAATCCTCGAGCTCCGCCCTCGGATTCCACCTTTTGCATATAGCTCCTCCTCCAACAGACTTTATTCAGACACATTAATGCGAAAATGATATTATTTCAATAACGCGTAAAACTTGCTGTTAGAGGAATATTCAGTACAGGAAGATCAAAAATTTGATTTAATGCAGTTTCACATATCACATTTTGACAATACAATATTAAGCAATTTCTCCTTTTCTCAAATTGTTTCCATTTATTTACTCATCCTTGTTATTACTATTGGTACTGTTTTACCTGAAGTCAATTTGAAATACTGTCTGCCTCTTATTTGACCTTGGTTAAATCTAATATACTGTTGATTTTAGTTCTAACTTATAGAACAGAACATTCAAATAATGCTTTTTGTCCCTTGGTTAAGTTATGAAATAAGTATTAGATTCAAAATTGGTAAACAAGAACAATTCATAAGCAGTGCAAAGAAATGCACAAACTGTACAGTTAGTTATCATTCTCAACCTGTTAGTTTCAACATTTCAACTTTAGAATAACTGTAGGTTGCATGTAAACAAAAGCAACAAACCTCTCTTTTAGACTAAAAAAGGATAATTAGACAGATAAAATCAAATGAAAGGTGGAATTTCTTTTTGAATAATAGAATAGATAATAGAAAACTATATGCAAGATTTTTTAACACAGTTTTTTTTTTAAATGAAGATACAAACAAATTACATTTAAATCAATTTGATCAGTAATGAAAATTTTCTAAGTAAGACAGCTGGGGCTGCATATTGATTTCTAATGACAATTATAAAATTAGATATTTGAATTAATTCATTAACAATAGAAAATAAGAAATATTTTTAATCTCATAATAGCTATAAGCAAATCTCCTTTCTTTATTCTTTTTGTTTCTTGTTTAAAGATACTAATAACAATTTAAAGTACAGGATTGGGGTAATTTTTGTAAAATTTCCTATTTGTACAAAAATAAAAATCCAAAATTCATGAAAATGACATGATGAAAGCTTTAAGATACAAACAAGAGCATAAACTGGCAAAATCCATTTACAAACAAAGCATAGAAATGTATTTTTCTTTTTTATAAAACAAGTTAATAGTATATGGTCATGCTAGAAGCTTAAATATGGGAGTTTCATTTACATTTGTGACCCGGCATGCGAGAAGGGATCACCTGGGGAGTGTGTAAAGTGTCAACCCTTGTAAGACTGCGCGGATAGCCCAGGCTAACCAGGGTTGAAACTTTTCCCACTGTGTTGAATTTCTGAATCTAATATGATCATTCAACATTCCTGTATAAGAATTTTTGAAATGTGCCAAAATGTTGGCCTCTACTGGAACAAATATCTTTTTTATATATTCATTTTACCGAGTTCTGAGATGATCCCTTTCGTGTGACGAGTCACATTCATATGCTTTAAATAGTATTTTTTGTTTTATTTTCTTGTCTATGTTAACTATAAGTCAATTAATGTTGTTTCAATCATACATATAAATAGAACCACATCATAAAAATTTGAAGCAAATGAATAAGCTTGTGGGTTTAATAATTATATTGAAATTCTATTGTATTTTCTACTATGTGCAAATACAAAAAAATATCATGTATACAAATGCACAAAAACAGTAAGGTAGCGGACCTGCAATAGTTTCACAACATTTCAAAAGTAATCACTTTAACAGTGTTAACCAAGGTTTCCTAATAATTTTCATAAGAAAACTTGGTCAACATTGTGAAAGATCATGAGTTCCGAAATGTTGCGGAACTATAACGGGTCACTACCTTAAGTGCCAATTTTTTATTTTTGCTGCCCTAAGCTCTGAGCTACATATGAAAGCATTATATTTATTCATTCTAAAAGAAAAAAGATAATCCAATAAGCTTTTAACCCTTTGCTGTTTAATCCCTGCTTTTTACGTGCCTGTTATTTTATGATTGAGAAAACATTGTGAAAAAAGAAGAAATTGCTTCCAACAAGCAATTTTTTCTTTTTCCACACTATTTTCTACCCTACTGAATGGTTATTTTTCAATTTAAATCCACTTTAAATTTTCGTCTGCAAAACCTTTGAATTTGGACAGGTCTAAAATTTTGTTAAACAGGAAAGGGTTAAACTAAAATTCAGTTATAAGGTACTATATTTACCTGTATTCCAACCACATTAATGATTTCTGGTTGATCAAAGCAAAATGCATCTCCACCATCAAGTACCTGTAAAATATGGACAACATAGCTATAGACAAGGTGGAAAATTGTCAGAAGATACCGTTCCACTGCTGGATGTCCAAGAATCAAAAATAACAAAGGGAAATAAGTAAAATATTAAGCTAGGTAGAGTTGTAGTTCTTGTGCTCAGCACTTTATAATAATGAGTACAAAAACTGCCAAGTTTCAATTAGTTTGTTTTTTTTGAATGGGCTGAAGCATCACTTTCAACAGTATATCAATCATATATCAGTCAATGTAGCATCTAACCATGCATTCCTGGTATCTCTACCCTTTCTACTATTACTTCCTTTTAGAGCCTCCAACTGATCATATAATTTAACCCTTGTCATGATGAATAAAAAACGAGGCAAAATTGCATTAAAATTAAAGTGCTGAAATATTTTCTAAACCTTTCTGGTTTAATAAAGGAAAAATCAGGTGGTATAGACTAAGATCAGACTGCACATATGTGCTGGCTGATCCTTGTCTTTTCCTCCTACCAAAGCAGGAATATCCTGGGATCAGCATGACGAGGGTTAATTGCATTGAAAAACATGGTAACAATGCAGGGAGGTGAATGTAGGAAAGGATATTTACCACAGTTGAGAAGAAAACGTTGGACTTCATAGCTGCGCTGCAGCTCAGCTTATAAATGACTAGACTAAGTTATCTAACATTCTTAAAAGCCTGTTAGACGGAAATATTCACTATGGTTTAAAACCTAAGACATTACAAGACAACTAATTTCAGTTGCTCATATTTCAAAGAACTTGCATGTTTTTTGATGTATTTTTCTACAGGGGAGTCAAATAGTGAGATTGTATGACTGAGTTTGGGAAAATGATCATAAATGTTTTGTTTGTTTGAAAGAGGTTTTACGACGCTTCAACAATCTTTCAGTTATATCATGGCCGCTGGAGCACCTAACAATGGATTCAAATTATTTCTGACACCACTACTACCATTACATCCTTACCTAGGCTCCAGCTGCTATCCCACTTAAGTCTACGATTATCGACCCATCGGTGGTTCATAAACATAAGTACATACCTGTGGTGACTGCATTATATAGAGAAGATGTTTTCCTTTTGGATAGGAGCTTGCCATCTCATACGGCCAGAATATTGTCACCTCTGAGGAATTGATACCACCTGGACCGTTATTCAAAATCTGTAATAATAACATTTATCTTTATCCTACTGAATTTAAATTTTATTTACAAAAGAACTACCCCCTACAAGTGCTTGTCAATAATGAAAAGCCATTTTCCATCAAATGCCCATAACACTGTCAAAAGTCAATGAATTGTACCCCAAATATCACATGCACATCTCTGCCTGATACTGATCATATATGTTAAGTTTAAATGAAATCTGCCCATTAGATGCTGAGAAATTGAGCTGACAAGAAAATGTTACAGATGGACTGACAAACAAGCTGAAACCTATCTGCTCCCCAAACATAGTTTAGGGGGGTATAATTATGTCTACAATTATTTTGAACATTTCAACCAGTCTCACTTATTTAGTAGAAAGCAGGGCAAGTGTGTAGACTAACATCAGCTTGACTGCACGGATGTACAGGCTGATCTTAGTCTATATTGTAGTCAAAGCTTTATGTTTGTTTCTTTGAATGGGGTTTTACGCTGCTTTCAAAAATTTTTCATTTATATTATGAAGGCTGGAGCACCTAACAGTGGCAACTATTTCTCACACCAGTACTACCTTTACATACTTTCCTAGCCTCCAGCTGCTTTCCCACAAAGGTCTACAATTATCAACCAATTGGTGGGGGATAAATAGTCAGAAAGGATGAGTTTTGCCATTGGGGATCAAACCTGTGACCTCATGATTGTGAGGCCGACGGGCTACCAACTGCACCGCGACTGTGGCTTAAAGCTTTGTGTACAGCCAGAATATGCTGTTTTACACCAAGAATATGCTGTGATCAGAATCAAAATACTTATGAAGAAACAAGTCAAGAAGAAATAATGATTTTCTTCTTATGCTATTTCAAACAAAAGCAAATATGTAAAATTACTCAGCTTCACAGAGAGGGAGTGGTTTTTATTTCTAAAATAAAATTTGTACAATTTTCTATGCCAGAAACAGCATGGTAGGGATTAACTTACAGTAAATGTATGGTTAACTCCTGGTCCAATCATATATTCCTCGATTACAGCACTCTCCCCACGGACTTCACCAGAGTAGGTCAACGCACTGTCAGGTTCACTCTTTCTGTAATCAGAAACAAGACAAAATTGGATTTGACCTTTAATTATGTTGAATATACAAGAGGCCCACAAGGGCCAGAGATGTTCTACTGAACTTCTAAAAAATCCTATGACTTGATAGTTTAGTACAAGACGATTATACTATGCTGTTGGGAAGCCCCAAATAAAAGCTTTTATCTTATAACTATTCAAATATCTGTGTGATAACCCCCCATAGGATATTTTTTTATGATATCACATGGGTATTTTTAAAGCAATGACATTATGCGGTTATTTTTAGAAATTTGCATTTCTGTTAGAAACATCAACAAAGCAAGGCAAAGAGAGGTTATAAGATAAATATAATACATATCTAAGTCGGTTGTGGGAATTGATAATTGTCTTGGCAGAGCCTCGACAATTATCTATTCCCCCAACCTCGTCAGATGTTTTTTTCATACAAAACACCAAGTAAGTATTATATACATATATACAGTATATTAGCTTATTTCCATTATTCTGTGGAATAGATTTTGTTTCAACCAATTTGACGATTTTTAGAACATTCCTTCCAGTCTGGATCAATTAAGTACAAAGCAGAAAGAGTGGCAGAGGTACAGATCAGAGGGGTTATAGCAAGTCTAAAATCTCTATCAATGAAACCCTATATTGTGGATTCTCATTAGAATCGTCTCCACCAGATGATTCAAATAAATACCATCAACAAAACGTTTGTGTTATTTCATCTAAATTCCAAAGTGCCCCCCATCGGTAGCTTTGGAGTAGGCCAAGATCAGACAGCATAATCTGCCTGCTAAAAAGTTGTATCCATTCTAAACAGCCAAAGAAGGTTTAAGAAATTAATCAAAATGAGATGAGTGCCTAAAATTGACTTACCCTATGACTTCTAGATCAGCCTTAATGTAAACAACTATAGGAATTTTAACCATGTCTCCCATTGGCGTCACTTCTGTACTTGTTCTGAAACATATTAATATACATGACTTGCTGGAATAATCTTCAATATGACCTTGAATAGTGTGTAGTTTCGAAATTGGCCTAATTAGGCTTTTGATTTGTTAATGACTTTAAAAATACAGTACATTCTGCTTATAGGGACATACCTTCAAACTTTTTATCCCTCATAATTAAGTTGAGTTCATAGTCAGCACAGGGTATTTAAGTAACAAAGAGGACCATCAGCGACCTGCATTGCTCACCTGAGTGCTTAATAACCTGATCAATTTTTGACTATGTTTTCTCAGTACTAACATCAAGAGCATGATCAAGGTTTTTAGCCCAACATAAACTATATTTCAACATGACTTAGATAAGTTCAGGATAATCATTCTGACCAATTTTCACAATAATATAGCTTAACTTGGGACATCAAACATCAAAACAAGGTATTTCAACTTATTAATTAAGGTTTGACCTCATGACCTACTTTTTGACCCGAGATGACCCAATTTTTAAAATGACATACATATGATGAAAATAAAAATTCAAACCTTATTTCACAATAATTGAGCTCAAATTTGGGCATCCACACCATAAACAATTTCATTTTTAAGATCTGACCTTGAGACAATCTTTTTGACCCTGAATAACCCAAATGTTATCATGACCTAGATATCAGCAAAAGAAATATTCCAAGATACTTCATTATCAGGTGAGCCAACCAAAATCAACAGTTAAACAATATTCAATTAAACAAATACATTATATTCCTGAGTGTCCCCTCAGTGTGGTTGATACTAAAAATTTTTTTTTTAAGTTTTTGTTAACATTTACTTGTTTTAAAGACCCTTTGTTATTTTTACTGGGGAAAAACATTATAGCAAATAAGAAATTGCTTGATAAGTACTAACACATTTACCCAAGCAGTCAAAATCTTTCAATTTCAGCTGATTTTAAAATATTGTCATCAAGTACAGGCTAAAATACTTACGTATTGACCCAAGCGGTCAAGTGTATATTTCGAACTTGAGCAAGGGCATTCTCGTTGACCTCAAACAGGACTTCAAATTCTGTTTTAGCCCCAGCCTTGAAGGGCTTACCAGGCTCTTTACTCCCAAAGTCCTTACACTCCACCAATGTATCATTGTGCTTGTCACAACCTATTCCTTTCTGAAAGACAAATGAAAATCATAAAATGAGCCCGTGTGTGACAATTATAACAATTTCAAATGTGCACAAAGCTTTTTGCAGATTTGAAATTGTTGGAAATGTCACACAGGCTCATTTTATTATTTTTATTTGAGCCAAAGTGTGACATTTCCAACAATTTCAAATGTGTGCAAAGCAAAGTTTCTGGCCAGCCTGTGCAGCCGCACAGTCTGACCAGAAACTCCACTATGCACTATATACATAGATAAGATCTAATCCATCTTCATGCAGTCAGCATATAACATTATTGCATTGTGTTCTTGCCAAGTGAGAAGAACTCAAACAGACGGGCCCCAAAGAAGCCATAGGCCTACCAATGGCCTACGAACTGTAAGTTAACTGTAAGTTGTTAAGGCTTCTCAATATTCGTACCTTTCCCAGGTGTGAAATTGTTGGAAATGTCATGCACAGGCTCAAATATTTAATAAGTGAAAACTTGAGATGTTATCCAGGAAGCGGCCAAATCAGAATTAATATTATTAAAAATATTGACAATAAATAATTCCTATAATAAGTCCTATGTTTTTTTGGTACTCATTTGGAATGTCTCATTGAGACAATTCAAATGAGTACCCTCAAAATAGAATTCTTTGGAAAATAAAGATTTTAGTTTTTAGACTGAAACCCCCCCCCCCCCTCTCTTATCTGGACCCCTATGTTTATCCAGCTTGGTTTCCATACATAGCCTCAGTATTGAATAATATGCTTACTTCGTTGCTGTCAAGAACATCTTTGCACTTATATTCAATACAATCTTTTGAAATTCTAAAGAAATTCATTAAATTAGCATTAAAATTAAAGCCTATAGGAAATGCTTCTTCTAAGACAAAGAGAAACTTACCGGGATAGACTTCGCAAAACTGAGCCCCTTTGGATTGGTGATGAATAATGCAGCTTGATAAGCAATCTCTCCCATATTTTCTAGACTGATCTTCACCTTTAGAATATCCAACTGGCCTAGCTCTAGCTCAGCTATTCCTTCTGAATTACTGAAAAAATAATCATGGTAAAAGATTAACATTACGTTAAAGCTGAAAAGCTCTCATACACTGTGTATTATGTAGGTATTGAAAGATTTAATTATGGCAATAGTAAAACCTGACTTTCAGGCTCAAAATCCCTTATATACAGACTGGTATTGAAAGTTTATAATCATGATTGGAAGTTTTTTCATCATAAAAGAGTGTTCACTTGACAACCAAGCTTAGAAACTCTTGCATACCTCCTAAGATTTTGGCATTGAAAGTTTATAAACATGGCAAAAGTAACTTTACTATCAATCTGCAAAGCTCATATTATACTTCATAGAATTACAATATTGAAAGTTAAGCTTTACTTCAATCATTAGAAGCTTCAAAAAAAACTTGGTGAGATTAAGACAATGAAAATACTGCTTGTAACAAGCTATTTCTTCATTTTTCACAATGTTTTCAGCATTTTTTTTAAATGGATATCAAACAGAGCTTTTTGGCTATGCCCTAAGTGTTCCTTTAAGATTTTTTTTCAGAGTATAACACTACTTTTGATAATCTTTCAGTTAAAATGTGGAGGCTGGAGTACCAACAATGGATTCCTGGTGTTTCTCATGCCAGTACTACCACCACATTCTTTCCAAGTCTCCAGCTGCTATCCTAAATAGGTCTATGATTATCAACCCTTTGATGGGAGATAGTCGGAAAAGATGAGGATCAAACCCATGACCTTTTGATTGATGTGCTATGACAGGGGTTCAAGTGGTTCTTTTGATACAAGGTTTAATGCACTTACTAATTCAAATCCACGGTTGCAGTCATCTGTAAATTACTTTTACAAATCTGATCATCTCCACACGGCTTTTTGAAGTTTACCTGAAATTGAATACATTCATTGAGGTATATCCTATCATATTAAGTAAACTAGAATAGACAGTTGTCAAAGGACAACTGCTGTTAAGCCTGCATTCAAATACTTGACTCTGAGATGTGACCTTGACCTTGTTGCTATCTGAAAATTTCTTTCAAATATCCGCATCTACTCATGATGGAAAATAGTATTACAACAATTTCACATATGCACAATGCAAAGCTTCTGGCCAAAATGTGCATCCACAAAATTTAACCAGTCTTCACTTTGAAGTCTCAATTAAGATAAGGTCTTAACCTCAATTCAAGTGATCAGCCAAATATATTCATTGTATTGTGGGGGTTTTCTAGCCTTCTCAGTGTATGTGCCTCTGTACATTTTTAACTTTTGGAATGGTCATGCACTAGCCAAAATAAGCCCTACATTCTGGATGACAAAACTGGGCTTACTGATTGCAAATTATATCCTGATTTGCATGTGCAAAGCAGGGTATAATTTGCAAATGGTTTGCACCCTTTTGTCATCCAGAACGCAGAGAAGGTTTACCTAAGTCCCCAAACACAAACCTCTGCAGTAAATTTGGACTCCACGCTAGCGGCCCCAGCATCCAGTATAGGATATTCATTGATATCAGGGAGAGCACCAGGCGAGGGTGTTGATATGGGCTCTGTCTGATCAGGGAGTCTGTATTTGATGCCAAACGAAATGGGTGTCAATACATCAGAAATAGAGTCCTGTTAAAATACAAAAATGAATTCAATAGAATTTACATAAAGAATATTTAATTTACACTTCTTTGATTTTACATTTACTTTCATGTTATATCATTATTATGATACAAGAGGGCCGTTGGCCCTGGGTCGCTCACCTGAGAAAAAAGCTTCATTACCTAGATATGTCCATGCAACCAAAGAAAAAGAGATTTTCACTTATGCAATCAGGTAACATTTGAAATAATCCTTCCCCCCCCCCTCTGCTCCTCCCCTGGTCATTATTTATTAAAGCTTTTTTCATCCATGCCAATATTGAAGTCTGTAGGGCTCCTGGTTCATTAGAAGATGAAGGTTAAAGTTACAAAATTTTCACAAAAGTACTACCCCCTCCCCCTGGTGCTCCGCACCTGGTGGCATTACAGTCATGATTTAAGCTATTTTTATTAAGGTCTATGAGCTGATCCTCCATGCAAATTTTCAAGTCTGTAGGGCTAGTAGTTCAGAAGAAGATGGTTAAAGATTACAAAATTTTCACGAAAGTACTACCCTCTCCCGCCTGGTGCTTCGCACCTGGTGAATCTACAGTCATGATTTAAGCTATTTTTATAAAGGTCCATATGCTGCTCATCCATGCCAATATTCAAATCTGTCGGGCTCCTGGTTCATCAGAAGAAGAAGGTTAAAGATTACAAAATTTTCACAAAAGTACTACCCCCTCCCCCCTGGTGCACTGCACCTGGCGGCCAAACAGATATGATTTAAGCTATTTTTATTAAGGTTTATGAGCTGATCCTCCATACCAAATTTGAAGGCTGTAGGGCTTCTTATTCAGAAGAAGAAGGTTAAAGATTACAAATTTAACCCAAACAACTCCCCCCTCCCCCCAAGTGCTCCACACCTGGTGACCCAACAGATATGATTTTAGCTATTTCATTCAGGTCTATGAGCTGATCTCCATGCCAAATTTCAAGGCTGTAGGACTGCTTGTTCTAAAGAAGAAGAATTTTAAAGATTTTCTTAAATTTTCAACTTTAGTTGCCATAGCAACCAGAGTTTTCACCGATTTCAATTCTTTTAGCAATTTTGGAAGGGGACCACCTAGGGAACATTTCTGTAAAATTTGGTGTAAATTGGCCCGGTAGTTTAGAAGGAGATGTTGTTTAAAGAAATTGTTGACTGACGACAGACGACTGACGATGGACGACAGACGACGCACAGACGCCGGACAAAAGGTAATCACAATAGCTCACTTGAGCACTTTGTGCTCAGGTGAGCAATTAAAAATAGTTCAATTTCAGTATGATAAATTTCCTACAAATGCCTTCAACTTTTCTTATGTAATATCAACTTGATATACATCCGCAGAAAATATAGAATATAACAAGGGCACCGCCTACAAGTGCCTATGATCTCATAGTATGTGAACCAAAAACAAAAGGGCACTTCTTTGGGTCATTAGAAGCATTTGTATGAAGTTTCATGACTAAAGGTCACTTGGTGCTTAAGTTATAGTCTTGAAACAAAAAGGTCTCTTGACAGAAGGACGGATGGACAGACATGTTGAAATCAATATACCCTCCTCTTCTTTGTAGGTAGGGGGTATAACAAAGTTTAAGTGTGACCTTTTACCTTTGACCTATGTGACCCAAAAACAATAGGGCACTTCCTCAGGTCATAGGTAGCATTTGTATCAAGTCTGATGATTCTAGGTCACTTGGTTCTTAAGTGAGGGTCTGGAAAATAAAAGGTCTAACAATAAATTAACAAAAATTGACTGTGACCTTGATCTTTGACCTTTGTGACCCAAAACACATTAGGCCACTTCCTTAACTCATAAGCAGCATTTGCATGCAGCTTTATGATTCTAGGTTGCTTGGTTCGAAAGTTACAGAATGAAAATTGAACAAAGGCCGACTGTGACCTATGAGAACCAAAAACAATAGGACACTTTCTTGGTTCACAAGCAGCATTTGTATGAAGCTTTATGGTTCTAGATCACTTTATTCTTAAGTTAGAGTCTGGAAATAAAAAGGTCTATGGAAGGACAGATGGATGGATGGAAGAATGGATGGACAGACAGACATGGTGAAACCAATGTACCATCCTCTACTTGGTAGGTGGAGGGTATAAATATTCTTTGTAAGGGGGCTTAAGTAAAACCTACAATACCTTCAGATAAGCAATCTCCGTTTCACAAGAGTATCTTGGTTTTTCTGTTGACCCAGGCAGTCCTGTTGTTTCCTGACTCAGCAAATCATACCCCTCCTCTACCACGTGACTAGATTTCCCGCCTTTTTTAAACTCCATTCTAGGTTTTATTCTGTCAGGTTCTGCCTCTATCTCATATATTATCTTTACTGGATCTCTAAACCTACAGATCAACAATTTGAAAATCAATTAATTTCAAATCAAATCCATCCATTTAAATCAATTCAAAATCTATGAAGACAGGGGTTGTTTCATTATCCTTCAAATAAATCCTATGTTGTTGGTAATCATTGGAATCCTCTCATCAAGACAATGGGTACTCAATGCTACCAACAATATAGGGTTTTGATGAGGTTTAGCAGGTTTAGATCATCATTATCCCCTCTTTTATCGTGCAATGAAGAATGTATTGACCTGATATCACCTGTCTGTTAACATAACATGATATCAGAAGTCTATTTTTAGAAACAATATGCAAACACTTTCAACTGAATTTCTTTGATTTTTTATGGTTTATTATAATTAAGCACTGAAAATTATTGTATGATAAAAAGAATAACATGTAAGTGTCTTAAATTATTAATGTTATCTGGCCATGGCTGCCAGAAATTAATATGATTTGACAAAGCTTTGTCATGATAAATTCTCCCAACCTCGACCAGATAACATTAATATTTCAAGACACTAACATGTTATTTTCTAATTATCTAATAACTATACAAATATCCGTGTGATCACATTCCGTATGATATTTTTGTGAAATCACATAGTTATTTTTAGAACAAGGATATAATGCAGTTATTTTTAGAAACTTGCATTTCTGTTAGAAACATCGATGAACAAGATGTGTTTGTGAAACACGAATGCCCCCGGAACAGTATTTTTTTTAAAAGTTTGACCTTGACAGATGACCTTGACCTTGTCACATGCCCTTGACTTTGGTACCAGCAAATGCGGATCATTGAGATCTATCATCATGCCAAATATGAGCCTTGTATGTCAAATACTTTTGGAGAAAAGGCAGAGGTTAAGTTTGGTTAAGTTTTCGGACAGACGGACGGACAGACAGACAGACAGACGGACAGACAGACAGACGGACATGAGTAAAACAGTATGCCCCCGATCTCTCGATACGGGGGCATAAAAATAGGCAAATAGAGGTTATAAGATAAATATTATACGTACACAGTGTATTGTATGAAAAAATATCTAACTGGGCTGAGAAAATTGCCTCGACAATGATCAATTCTCCCAACCTTGTTAGATATTTTTTCTCATACAAAACACTATATACATATTATATATACCCCTACAAACAGACCTGTCCACTGGTTCTGCAGTATATCGAAGACAGAGTTTTATCTGGACGCAATAATACATTTCACCATCAACCTCACACTTCTTCTGTTCTTCGGAACTCATGTCCAAATTTTCAGGCGTCACTTTGATGTCAGAATATAGTTTAATGATTGGCCGAGTACGCAATAAGGCAACCTGTAATGGAATTTACCAATTGATTTTTTTCCCTTGCCAATATTTTGATTGCTCCAGTGAATTTTGGCACTTCTTTAACACACTGGAAGATTATCAAGAAATAACAGTGAATAATCTCTTGAAAATGTCACTGCCAAACCAGTGAAAATACCAATAAAATTGGCAGTGACATTATCAAGAGATTATGTGCTGTTGTTTCTTAATAAATTTCCAGAATTACCCTAAAAGTACTATACAGTCATAGTCTTGTATTATAGGTTTTGTAGACTTATTCGATAAATTCTATATGTTTTTGTGGATTAATGGGCCAAAGAGCGATTTCGGCATGTTTCACAGACAGATAGACAGGTTTTGTTATAAATCAGGTTATTCCACTGCTGATGAGAGCTGTAGATTGGTATAGGCCCTTACATTAAAATCTGCCCTCAGATGAATGATGAGGCAGATATCAAGGATAATTACAGATAATGCTCTCTAGCCTGATAATACTTTGTTTCAGTCTAAGATTGTTTTGTCTTTCATATAGTGAACAAAAAAAAGTTAATTTTCACAAGTGGCAGAGCCACAAGTGAAAATATAGCTAGTGTTTTTAATGAAAGATTTATCGATCATACTAAAAAACAAATGATAATTCTATTTCTTTAATGCAAAATAGGACGAAATAAGAATATTTTGGGACAAATGTACGTAGAGTGCACCATTTTGCATGTAATTACTAGGCAAGGCGATCCTGAGGCCATTCATATCTTAACCCTTGTCATGCTTAACCCGGAATATTCCTGTTTTGACCGGAAATATAGACAAAGATCAGCCTGCACATAAGAGCAGTCTGATTTTAGTCTACACCACCTGTTTATTTTTTTCCAATAAGAATTGTATAAAGCCTTGTAATTTTCAGTGAAAATGTTTGCATACCATTTTTGTCTGTCAGAGTCTTCAGCACTTTGATTTGAGTGAAATTTTGCCAATTTTTTTTTATTCAGCATGATAAGGGTTAATTTTAGGCTCCGCTCAGATAGCACCAAGTAGAGTAAAATGACCAAAAGCAGGGAACTTTCTTTTTGATAATATCACGATTGGCAGTGAGATTATCCAGTGAAAATCTTTTGTTATTTCTCAATAAACCACCTAAAAAGAATTTAAGAAATGACCATCTTACCTTGCTGTCAGTGTAACTACCAATCAGTAAATCTGGATAGGTATTTTGATCTAAGTCCAACCCTCCAGATAAAGCATAACCAAATGACTCCCAACCCGTAGCCTCCTTCAGATCTTCTGCATAGATTCTCTGTTTAATGATAAAACAGGGTTAAGGCTAAGCTGTCTCTAGTAGATAATTATTTGTAAAGAGGCCTTAAAATGATCTATCATTATAGATAATAATGTTGAATCAATGTTTTGGTTAGACCTTATTCTGCAACATAAACAATCAGATACATTACCTAATCTGCAATAAAAATATATATTGACCATTTCAAAGTGTTTCATAGTTTATTACAATATCCATCATGTGACTGGTCAACAGTATGAGCTGTTTCATCCATGCGCAGATCCAAAACTCGATGTTTCTTCCCTGCATGTCTCTTTTCATTTTTTTTATTTATTTTTTTTTATATTTCAGAAGTAAAGCACCCATTGATTATGTATTGAGTCTACTTATATGAAGTGTAATTGACCCTTGTCATGCTGAATAAATTTTGGCTAAAAATTTTCATCAAAATCAAAGAGCAAAAAGCACTGAAAGTACCTACTGTAGGTCATTTTTTATTTGAAAAACTAAATCTATTGACAATTCTGGTTTGAAAGTGAGAAACAGGTGGTGTAGACTTACATCAGATTGCACATATGTGCAGGCTGATGTTTGTCTATAGCTCCTGCCAAAGCAGGAATATTCCAGGTCCAGTATGACAAGGGTTAGATATTGCATAAACAACTGTAAGAATTTCATATTCTATAACAAAATACATCCAAGTGTCAGATAAAGTTAGAATGGTTTGATTTGACAGTTACAGATTGCATGGAACTTAATGAAAATTTTCTTATATTCTTATATGACCCTCACCTGAGTATATTGCTCATTTACACCTTCCTCAGATCCATGGAATATATACACAGCACCTTTACCTTCAAATGGGGCACCAGCCGCAAAATCTACAAAAATACAAATAGATTGATCAAATTCAGCTTCCTTAGATAAACGGTAATGATATTCAAATCTCTCATTGATGGAAGCAACTACTGCCTTATTAACCACAATGGAGAAATAATATTACTGGCTCTTGATCCCAGGCGGACAAGGCAACATCCCTTAGCTGTTCAAAGTCTGACATCCATGATCACTGCCCTACTGAGCCAATTGAGCCACTTAGTTGGCTTGGTAGCACAGTGGTTAGGGCCATCTGACTTTAAACAGGTAGGCGCCGTTGCCATGTCCCTGTGGGTTCAAATTCCATAAGAGCCAGTTCTGAGATAAAGGTTAAATGAAAGCCCATAGATATTATGAAGGTACACTGCAGGCCTTTTATTACATTAAGTGACTTACATCTAAAGCTGTTGTCACAACATTCTGTTAATAATTCAGCAGAGGTACAGATAAGTGGTTTTTTTTCTGTCTAAAATCTTTTACTTTACTTCTCATTTAAATCCTTTATTGTTGGTACTTAATTGAATCGTCACATCGAGACGATTCCAATAAGCAGCCACAATATAGTAATTGTGCAAATATTGTTGATATTAAGTCATTTGAAATCCAAAACAACCCCTCTATCTGTAGCTATATCATTCGGTTTATGGCCGTTCTAAAGCCACCCACCTGTGATTAATATCGGGCAATTTTATTACAATTAAAGGCTACCAATTAAGAAACTTCAGAAACTTATTGAAAGTTTGCCCACATGCAACTTCTGTATGAGGAATGAATTGCCAGTATTCCCTGGCAATTCCTTGTTATCGCTAGCCTTTCTCTGTCTTAGTGCAACAACCATGGTAATTACCAACATCTCTTCAAACACTTGCTAGAACACTAAGGGGTGACATGACATCCACTTAATGTTATACAAGTAAATCACTAGACTGGAGGCAGTCGTTTTTGTTAGCATTTTCAGAAAATATTTTTGTTGTAGTTCTATTTCCTCCTCTTTAATCCAAGTTCGTATTTATAAGTGCTAAACAAACTTCTTTTTAGAGACAGGGGACTTAATTGTAAGATTTGTAATGATTTAATTCCCTTTGAAAAAACACTGTAAATGAGAGTCTAGCGGCCAGACTAGTAAATCACATGCAATGTGTATATTCACATGATATCGTATTATATTTTAAGAGCGTAGCTTAAAATTTACATGCCTTTTTGTAACTATAAATCCTTTGACAATAAAAAAATTCAACTTACAGATTTAAGTGAATGTTGAATGATACTCATGTTTGCATATGCTATGAAAAACAAACCTTGATATTTGTCCATATTTAGATCCCCAGCCTTGGCCAAACTAAAGCCAAACCTTGCATGAAGACAGTCAAGTTTTGTACAATCTTCTTGACTCATAGATCTTCCCTTAATAATCTGAGGTTTTGTAAGTCTTGTGATCTGAAACACAACAAGAGCAATGAATATCCACGCTTGCTTTGAGAGGCACAGTAATTTAAAGAAATTTGATGTTTTGATAACAACAATAGTGTTTTTTGATAAACATACTTTAGAAAATATATACATGTAACCAAATTTTCATTTCAACAGAAATTTTCTAAACTGTTAAACCTTACAGTTATTTAGACTTCCAATTGAGGGATTGCTGGTCCCACACCTCAACCATCGTCATAACACACCCTCAAATATTTTAACTTAATTTATCTGCAAAATATTAAGTTAAGGACATGAAACAAACAGCTAATTGTTGTAACAAATACATGAAAATGATCAGAAACAAACTGGCAGAAAGTATTGGAATTCAAAATTTAATGCCATGTCAATATAATTGAGTGTTATGATTGGACAATCAATTTCTTATTGATAGAAGCAATCTCAAAACACAGCTCACCACTTCTCCTTTACCACTGTACACGTATATAGCTCCTCCAGCCCGTATATTGTCCACCTCCTGCGACTGGTAAAATGGACACCCAACTACCAAGTCATCGTAACTGTAATGAAGAAAATAGTACAACCATAAAGACTGATAACCTCTGGTCTTGCTCATTAGAGAACTTGACAAAAACTGCATCATAATCAGAAAGCTTATTACAAGTCAGTCTATACATTTAGAAAAAACATTTTTTCGATTTTTCTTGCTTAAAAAGGAAAATCATGTAGTAAAGAGAAAGATCGAACTGCAAAATATGCAGGCTGATCTTTGTCTATACCTCTTGCCAAAGCAGAGATATTCCAGGTTCAGCAAAAGTGTTAAACCTAGATTATCAAATACCACTATTCAGTTATGTTGTGCTGTCTGATCTTTGCATACACCTCCTGTATGTCATCAAAAAATTTAAAGTGACATAAAAAGTTACTATCACGTTTCCAGAGCTTGTAGTCCTTTAATTTTAAATCGATCATTAACAAGATGTGTTTGAGATTCACGAATGCCCCCATAACGGTATTTTTTTTCAAAGTTTGACCTTGACAAAAGACCTTGACCTTGTCACATGACCTTGACTTTGGTACCAGCGGAGGCGGATCATTGAGATCTATCATCATGCCAAATATTAGCTTTGAATCTTGAATAGGCTTGAAGATATTGGCAAGGTTAAGTTTTCGGGTTAAGTTTTCAAAGTTTGACCTTGACAGATGACCTTGACCTTGTCACATAACCTTGACTTTGGTACCAGCGGATGCGGATCATTGAGATCTATCATCATGCCAAATATTAGCTTTGTATCTTGAATAGGCTTGAAGATATTGGCAAGGTTAAGTTTTCGGACAGACGGACGGACAGACAGACGGACAGACAGACAGACGAAACTAAGTAAAACAATATGCCCCCGATCTCTCGATATGGGGGCATAAAAATAATCCTCACCCATCATTATTAACATCAACAGCCATTAGGTCATGTCCAAATCCAGAGAATGCCTGGTCTCCCGTCAATTTTTGGACCTCTTTATGCTCCAACAGACTTTCCCGTCTCATTTCTGTAAAAAATATCACCTGACCTTCCTCCAGACTTCTTGGAGCACTCGCCACATAGTATATTATGTTGGTGCTGTCAAACTTCCCGGATACAACAGAATAGCCTGAAAAACAATGATAAGTAATAATAAGTTTAACAAACTTAATTTTAATTTACCTTTGTCATTCTATTTTAGAGGAGGTATAGACAAAGATCAGCCTGACATCTGCTCCAGAGAAGACCTTCTTTGGCACCTCAGATAACATCTTGGTCTTGCAAGCCATTAACTTCAAACTTCTATTCCTCTTGGGTTTGACACAGCCTCTGACTTTTATCATTATATATCATATATTATATCATGGCTATGCTCATTTGCAGAATTGTTGTCGTTAAGGCTCTGTAAAAGATCTTGACCCTTGTCATGCTGGTTTCAGAATATTTCTGCTTTAACAGGAAGAATAGACAAAGATGTGAAGTCTGATCTTTGTCTAGACCACCTGATTTCCCTTTTTAATTAAACCTGAAGATTTTCAAAATCATATTTTCAAAATCAATTCTGACTCACAGTCAGTGCACCAACTGCTTTCAGTACTTTATCATGATTTTATACTTTTATACTAAAAAAAACTAGGTCTGTTGCAGCCCTTTTCCCCAGGTCTGGAAACTGTTTTGGATGGAGTTCAGTTGTGACCTTAATCTTTGACCTTCAAGACAAAAAAAACAAAAACATGGCACTTCATTGGGTCATGGGAAATATAAAGTATAAAGTAAAATGATTATAGATAACTTTGTTCTTGATCTTTGTCTAGACCACCTGATTTCCCTTTTTAATTAAACCTGAAGATTTTCAAAATCATATTTTCAAAATCAATTCTGACTCACAGTCAGTGCACCAACTGCTTTCAGTACTTTATCATGATTTTATACTTTTATACTAAAAAAACTAGGTCTGTTGCAGCCCTTTTCCCCAGGTCTGGAAACTGTTTTGGATGGAGTTCAGTTGTGACCTTAATCTTTGACCTTCAAGACAAAAAAAAACAAAAACATGGCACTTCATTGGGTCATGGGAAATATAAAGTATAAAGTAAAATGATTATAGATAACTTTGTTCTTGAGTTATAGACCTGAAATGAAAGAGGTTTTCAGATGGACAGACTGACAGACAGATGGATGAAATGACTGACAAATAAGGTGAAACCAATATTCCCACCTTTACCTCATAGGTAGGGTTATAACTATTAAAGTTAAAAAGAAGAGATAACCATAGATATTTCCACAGCAAGTGGGGATGGGTAACTATGGTAGATATGGATCTATACACTATTTCAATCTGATTCCAGGAGGCTATAAGAACTCTTCCATGATACAGAATTATAGATACCTAGATATGAGTAATAGTTGACAGGGGGTGGGGCAGGGTCACTGTTAGTTGTCATGGATCTGTACACCTGTTTTATTCCAAACCCTGGGGATATATTGATCTCCGATATCATACCCCTCCATTGTATGGCACCAGGAGAACCTATAGCACAGCGTTCTGCCTGAAATAACAATTTAAAAGATATTTCAAAGTTATTCTTTCAGTGAAAGTTATTCAGTGATTCAGTAGAGTTATTTTATCTTAATGATGAGTTGATCTAATCAGCCCTTATTTGTGTATTTTATCTTTTCAGAAGTTAACATACTTTAAGTTGTAAGCAAATACCTTTAGAAATCAAGAAATATGCTATAAGCAACAACAAGGACAAGACCAAGGCTATATAAATACCTTGGGTTTTTTACCGAAAACAGCCAAGCTAAAAACTTACTTCATTCACATAACTGCTGGTTCCACTCTGACAGAAGGCATAATCCTTGTGTTCATTTCTTGTGGAGTATCCCTTACAGGGCATCAGCTTGGCCCCTTTGGCCAATAAGGGGTCATATGTAAGATCCTGAGTTAAATGGTAGCACATCCCCAATCCGAAATTATTGTCTGTGATCTTGTACCTGTGTGCACAGCCCTGTAATGAACAATAACTTTTACAAATGTGACCAGCTCAGCAAAATAGGATCATTTGTAGAGGCTCAGATAAGCGGGGGTAAAGAAATTCTAAAATCTTAATTTCTTGATGAAACCCCATGCTGTGGGTACTCATTGGAATCATCTTGGCAAGATGATTCCAATGCGAACCCACAACATAGGGTTTGTGATATTATTATTAAACTAATTTTAAAAACAATCCCACATGCGACCTGTCAGGCAAAAATGGACAATCTGCAGAAGTACAAAATAAGAGAGGGTAATTCAAGGTAGTGGACCCGTAATAGTTTAGTGGACCCATAATAGTTTAGCGATTTTTTGGGAGTAATGAACTATAACAGTGTTAACTAAGGTTTCATAGTGAAAGAGCATGATATCCAAAATGTTTCAGAACTATTACAGTTCCACAACCTTAAATAAGGCAGTCAAAAATCTTTATTTCTCATCAAAAATCCATATTGTGGATATAATAATTAATCAATTTGATCTAAAACCAAAAATAACCCCTCTATCTGTAGCGCTGCATCTAGATAGTGCCTAGAATGTTATGAAACCCAGTCAGGCTGCATATAACTTTTCACACTTAGGTAGTTTTCTATCTAGAAATCTAGAATGATCATTCTACCTTCTTGTTATAGAATTTTTCATAAGTGACCTCTGGTTGACCTTGACCTCTACAGGAACTAAAATCTTTTTCATATTATGATATCACTGTGAATTACTAGCTTGGGTGACTGTCACAAATCATTATCATTTCTATATATTTCTATAAATCTTAGAAAATACCAGAGCAACAGAAAATGTTAGTTATTTTTATATATCAGATTCAAATATTTCAACAAAGATTACCCAATTGGGGGGAACTATATAATTGAATTTGTCCAAATTATATAAGAAACCACAATGCATTGAAAAAATTAAGAATTAAAGAATGTCTTTTTGACTGCACCAGATCATATTAAACTGTGGAAACTGCCCAATATATCGTGTTCAGGTCAGCTAAAGAAAGACACTCACTTGTCATTTTGCAAAACTCCTGTACATTCAATGCATCAAGGCCTATAATTCAAGACCAAAAATTACCCCACCCCCCTGGCCTCACTCCATTCTTTCACTAATTAATCACTCCATAAATTGAATTAGATTCATCCCTTATACTGAAAACTTGAATTATAACAAAACTTATTTTAGTTGTTATCATTTATTTTATATTTATGTTATTTTATATTTTATTATCAACCTATTATTTCCCTTTCCATGATTAAAACTTATTGATTATACTTTCAATTGCTTAGGTCTCAATAGACTTTAGTCATTTTTCAGATGCAATTAGTTTTTAATTTCCTCTGCGTGAACACATTTCTTTTCAAATATCTATTTTACAGAGTTCCAAGATGGTCCTTATTAAATTGTGAACGTCAGAATTTTGCTCAACTTCTTATCGATATTTTCAAAATTATGAATTGTCAGAATCCATTGACTACTGATAGATACAAAGAGAAGTGTTATTGGTGTATCAATGACATTTTGACCTATTACATTTCAGTTTTAACTAATGTAAGATAAACATTTGTCCTCCTACACATCAAGGGTCCACGCAAAACTTTGGTAAATATACCATTAAACAAGAGCTGTCGGAGGACAGCAAAGCTCGACTATTCCTAGTGCTGGATAGTAACAGCAAATCAATATCCACATTGGAAATTCATTAAAATGAAAGTCAAGAGAAAAGAATCTTTGTCTAGAGGCTGATATTATGGTCACAGAAGCATGTGCAGAGTTTCAAAGCAATAGCTTTAGTAGGAACAACTAACATAAAACAGTTGCACATAAAAACATAACTAAGATTTTAAAGGCCGAAAAGGGTTAAAATTCCACTAAATTAAATATCAGAGTAATGAATCTTTTTCTATGGGCTAACATTATGGTCAAAGAAGCATGTGTTAAGTTTCCAAGCAACAGCTATAGTAGAAATAGAGATATTACAGAAATACAACATTTGCACGTAAAAACTTAACCAAGAATTTCTAAGTCCAAAAAGGGTTAAAAATCCACTAAATTCAATACCAGAGAATTGAATCTTTATCAAGAGGCTGTTGTTATGATCATTGAAGCATGTGCAAAGTTTGAAAGCAATAGCTTTAAAACAATTAGAGATATAACTGATGTACAACATTTGCATGTAAAAACTTAACCAAGAATTTCTGAGTCTGAAAAAGGTTAAAATTCCACTAAATTCCATATCAGAGTAATAAATCTTTGTCAAGAGGCTGATATCATGGTCATAGAAGCATGTGTAGAGTTTACAAGCAAGAGCCTAGGTAGAAATAGAGCTATAACTGATATACAACATTTGCACGTAAAAACTTAACCAAGATTTCTAAGTCTGAAAAGGGTAAAATTTCCACTAAATTCAATATCAGAGTAATGAATCTTTGTCAAGAGGCTGATATTATGGTCATAGAAGCATGTACAAAGTTTCAAAGCAATTGCTTTATTAGAAATAGAGATACCGTATTTTTCCTATGAAACGCGCCCGGACGCGATGCAAAACGTCGTTGGGCGCTATTATTTCAAACCCTTTTACTTAATTCAAAAATATTACGTATTTTGGTACCTAAGAGAAGCAAACTGTTAACATGTTCGTAATAATCGATTGAAATACGTGCGCTACCCAATACGCTTTCCCAATTATCTATTAAGGCTATATATTTAAAAAATAAAATAAAATGTTAGCTAATGAATTGTAATTCTGTCATTTAAAGTCATCTATCGAAAAACGGTCACCTTCGACCATTAATTGCAGCTTTCAAAAGCAAGTGATTGTGTTAGCAGAAGCCGAGATTATTATTATTGTTATTATTTGTACAAGATAGGAAGTTCCAGACGATGCAATATTCAATATTCCGCTACCGATGGACAAAGCGGTCTAATAAATCGTTACCTATTCACGTATGAAATAAATAATCCTGTATTAAATCCTAAAATTTTGTGATGTGTAAATGCACCCGGTACATGAAATGGAAGTGTTTCGTAGTGAAAACACAACACCTCTGGAGCTAGCTGGGTCACCGCGTGTCGGCACCCTTTGAAGTCCCCAGATTCTTGCAAGCGGCGACGTCGCTTTTGAAATAAGTCAAACACGAGATTTTACGGGGGTTTTCCTATTTTAACAGTATGAATTGTGACTAGGATTTAATCATTTGACTCGGATATTTTGTTTATTTGCAGAAGGTAAAATGATTTCAGAAATATTTTCGTAACAACGTGAAGAAAGAGGATTTTGTTCGCATGTGACTCATGAAGAATGACGAGAAATAGTTTTAATTTTTGTGTTAAATTTTAACCTTTCGCGCTTCCGGAAA
Organism: Fragum whitleyi; assembly: GCA_948146395.1. Lineage (NCBI taxonomy): Eukaryota > Metazoa > Mollusca > Bivalvia > Cardiida > Cardiidae > Fragum > Fragum whitleyi. The sequence continues at coordinate 34,883,535 of OX411556.1, forward strand.
ACTGCGCGATTTAGGATGCGCTAGTTTTTAAGATGTTGAACGATTTTTTAATGACGCAACCAGCCTTATCCTGATAGGAATTTAAGATAGTTAACACACAATTTATTGAACATTACGTCGTGGAGTAGCAGCTAATTAAATTAAATTCAAGACCGGAATTTTCACCATGGACCGTGGACGGTTGAATGATGTTGATCGAATAGTCAAGGGCATGGGAATCGTATTAATGGGGGAGCGCGTTTATTAGGGAGGGCGGGTCTAATAGGTGAAATACGGTATTACAGAAATACAACATTTGCACGTAAAAACTTAACAAAGATTTTCTAAGTCCGAAAAGGGTTAAAATTTCCACTAAATTCAATATCAGAGTAATGAATCTTTGTCTAGATGCTGATATTATGGCCACAGAAGCATGTGTAAAGTTTCAAAGCAAAAAATTATTGCTTTTATAAACAAGAGCTGTCGGAGGACAGCGAAGCTCGACTATTCCTAGTGCTGGATAGTAACAGCAAATCAATATCGACATTGGAAATTCAATAAGATGAAAGTCAAGAGAAAAGAATCTTTGTCTAGAGGCTGATATTATGGTCACAGAAGCATGTGCAGAGTTTCAAAGCAATAGCTTTAGTAGGAACAGAGATACAACTAACATAAAACAGTTGCACATAAAAACTTAACCAAGATTTTTAAGGCCGAAAAGGGTTAAAATTCCACTAAATTAAATATCAGAGTAATGAATCTTTTTCTGCAGGCTAATATTATGGTCACAGAAGCATGTGTAAAGTTTCCAAGCAACAGCTATAGTAGAAATAGAGATATTACAGAAATACAACATTTGCACGTAAAAACTTAACCAAGAATTTCTAAGTCAAAAAAGGGTTAAAAATCCACTAAATTCTATACCAAAGAGTTGAATCTTTATCAAGAGGCTGTTGTTATGATCAATGAAGTAAATGCAAAGTTTGAAAGCAATGGCTTTAATACAATTAGAGATATAACTGATGTACAACATTTGCACGTAAAAACTTAACCAAGAATTTCTGAGTCTGAAAAAGGTTAAAATTCCACTAAATTCAATATCAGAGTAATAAATGTTTGTCAAGAGGCTGATATCATAGTAACAAAAGCATGTGTAGAGTTTACAAGCAAAAGCCTAGGTAGAAATAGAGCTATAACTGATAAACAACATTTGCACGTAAAAACTTAACCAAGATTTCTAAGTCCGAAAAGGGTTAAAATTCCACTAAATTCAAAATCAGAGTATTGATTCTTTGTCAAGAGGCTGATATTATGGTCACAGAAGCATGTGCAAAGTTTGAAAACAATAGCTTTAGTAGAAATAGAGATATAACAGAAATACAACATTTGCACGTAAAAACTTAACCAAGATTTTCTAAGTCCGAAAAGGATTAAAATTCCACTAAATTCAATATCAGAGTAATGAATCTTTGTCAAGAGGCTAATGTTATGGTCACAGAAGCATGCGCAAAATTTCAAAGTAATAGCTTAAGTAGAAATAGAGCTATAACTGATATACAACATTTGCACGTAAAAACTTAACCAAGAATTACTAAGTCCGAAAAGGGTGAAAATTCCACTATATTCAATATCAGAGTAATGAATCTTTGTCAAGGTGCTGATTTTATGGCCACAGAAGCATGTGTAAAGTTTCAAAGCAATTGCTTTTATAGAAACAGAAATATTACAGATAAACAACATTTGCACGTAAAAACTTAACCAAGATTTCTGAGTCTGAAAAAGGGTTAAAATTCCACTAAATTCAATATCAGAGTAATGAATCTTTGTCAAGAGGCTGTTATTATGGTCACAGAAGCATGTGCAAAGTTTCAAAGCAATAGCTTTCATAGAAACAGAGATTTTAAACACTTGCACGTAAAAACTTAACCATAGCATTACGCCGACGCTGACGCCGACGCCCGCGTGACTGGAATAGCTCCCCTATTCTTCGAATAGTCGAGCTAAAAACAGAAATATTACAGATAAACAACATTTGCACATAAAAACTTAACCAAGATTTCTAAGTCTGAAAAGGGTTAAAATTCCACTAAATTCAATATCAGAGTAATGAATCTTTGTCTAGATGCTGATATTATGGTCACAGAAGCATTTGCAAAGTTTCAAAGCAATAGCTTTAATAGAAACAGAGATTTTAAACACTTGCACGTAAAAACTTAATCAAAGCATTACGCCGACGCCGACGCTGACGCCGACGCCCGGGTGACTGGAATAGCCCCCCTATTATTCGAAAAGTCGAGCTATAAATGGTTTTGCATCTACCTTTGGAAATAATCAATTAGAAATTATTTTATTTAAAATAAGTTCTATCCTTTTCATCAATTGAATAACAAAAAAAAAATATCAAAAGATTTTCTTTTTAAGTTTACTTTTGACCTTGACATGTCATAGTCTTACTAAGTGACCCAATTAAATGTATATCTTTTCATAAGGATTATAGATTTTTTCTTACTTTTCAAAGCAAGAAAATATAATAAGCTAGTTATAAAGCTCTGGTCCTGTACCAACAATATTAACAATAGACACTGGACCTACTTTCTGACCTCATAACTATCTTGTGACCAAATATTTACCTAACTGAAAGTAACTAACAATCTACAGAGATAAATGGGTGAAAATCACCAAACAGCTACTCGATAGTGAGTTCAAGTACTTCTGATAATCCAAATTTATTAATCTCCCCTCAGAGATAATTATTCATTGTATTTACTTTATTGAAATTTGATGCTTTTTTTTTTATCTAAATATCAGTTACTTATTGATGCAATTCATATTTTGTTGCATGTAAAAGCACCATCATACATTATTGGTATGCATGTTCTATCAGTAAATATTGATTACAATATGAAGAGATCTAAATTGGACAAATCTTGAAAATTACACATCCCCCGCCCCCTCAATTTCATGCACCAAAGATATTAACTTTGTGGGAAAAATACATTCTAAAAGGGTATAATTGTTTTTACATAATTGTTTAATTGTTTTTCAAAAAACTTTCTGCCTGCTATTTATCATTTAATTACAACTTAATTTCACACTATTGTCTGCAGTTTTTTTTTAGTTTCGAGCAGTCCAATATGTTGTCAGATGAAGGGTAAATCAAAGTACTTACGACCACGGCTTTCCCTGTTCCTCCACTGCGGACAGACACACCCAGCCATTGGTTATTCCTTCCTTTATCAAAATCTGCATCTTCACCTGAAAATAGAGGGGAGTAACTCTTGAAGGCTTATTGTACTACCTAAGGGAGATAATATTTCTATATTTCTTGTAAATTATCATTTTGTTCAATTCACTGGGTCTCACTGACCCAAGAAAATACTTGTAAATCTGGGCCCGAGATATAAAGCTTTTCTCAGGCTCAATTCAAAATTTTCTCATATTTCATTTTGAGATTAAAGCCGTAATTCTGTTTTATTAATCATTTAAATGTATTAACATAAAAGATGATATTAATAAGTTGTCATAATAACAACTTATTAATATTATCTTTTATTTTCATACATATATATTAGTTTCAAATTTAGGAAAATTGAGCCCAAGCCTGAGAAAAGTTTTATAACCCTGGGCCCAGAAGTTGTTTCTTCTTTTTCAATAGCGTATTGCTTCTGAAAAAATACTTCATTCATATTGATTTACAGAAGCATTACTTTGTGCAGAGTTTAAATGAGCAAAAACGCTTAGAATATACTCTATACATTACAAAGATATTCTGGAACTTTTGCCCTTCTATTATTTCCGTCTATAAAATATTTGTTAATTTAATGTTTGTTTGAATGGGGTTTTAAACTACTATAAATAATTTTTCAGTCATATTTTTGCTAAAAAATCTATACATAACAATAGATTCCTGGTAACTTATATTACTCTCACAATGACATCCTATCTAGCCCATACTGCGCATCCCAGATTGCTTTACGATTATCCACAAATTGGTTGCAGACACATGTTGCAAAGACAGTTTAGTGCCACCAGAAATATTTAAATGTAAATTCTTTTAGAAAGCAGGGTTTTAGTCTGACATTAACAAATTAAAATAGGGTCCAACGGACACCATCATTGTGATCTTAGGGGTCCTTTCTTAAATTTTGGAAGTCCCTTTTTTAGTTATAGACTTTTTCTTTTAGGCTATAATATTTTTTTGTGTAAATTTAGAACTATTCCCCGGTTAAAGGTAAAGAAATTGTTAGAAGTATATAACTATTTGGGGCTCAACTTCAGGAAAGAATTCAAGACTGTTAAAACTAGTACTCTTCAATTCTTATCTGAAGTTCAACCCCAGTCTAAGAGTGTATGGGATTCACATCACATAGTTTTTAGGGTCTATGCAACTTATTTTTGTGTCTCAGATGTGCAAAACCTGCGTCCCTTAAATCTCTGAGAAAGGAATTCTTTGTATAGTTGAATACAATGTTTTTCCACTTTTAAAATCCAGCTATGATAGCTTCTAGCAGTAGGGGCCATAGCAATTGAGATATTACTATTCCAAGCATGAAAAAAATACGATTTTTATCTAAATATCCACATCTTCAGGAAAATGTTTCTATATGTCACACCAGGAGATTTGAACTCTATTTGATTGAAGTGCCCAATGTGATCAGCCTTCCACATGTTCAAATTTATAGGTTGAAAGCAGCTAGTGTAGTCTAAGATCAGACTGCACATCTGTGCAGGCTGATCTTAGTCTATACTGTCTGCTAAAGCCATGTGTAAACCAGGTATATTCCATGAACAGTTTAAGAAAGCAAAGATTTTTATCAAAATACCCACATCTGCAGGTAGACGTTTCAATATCTCTGTATGTCACACTAGGAGATAAACTCTATTTGATTGAAGTGCCTTATGTAATCTGCCTTTCACCTGTTCATGAATTACATCAACTCTTATAATCTTCATGAACTCAGAAATTTCAAAATAACCAGTAACTCTTGAGAAATTTTGAGTACAACAGTTGCCCTTGCTCAACTAATATGTAATTAAGATCGAGGCCCCAATTTTGATTCCTGACTTAGCGGCTTCTGTTAATCTTGGTTCTTTTATTTGGCCCACATACCTTGACCTTCAAATTTGACCTTGATCTTTGACCTATGGAATATCTACTCATTGAGAAAAATAGTACCATTTTATTTTTTTTCATATTCATGAATAATTGTTGAATGCTGAGATAAAATCCAGGTTATTTAATCAACAGGATCAATGGAGACTTGCAGCAAAAGCCTGCCCATTCCAAAGCAGTTCGAACAAACTGATGCTGACAAATCTCTAAGGTTACCATCTAAGACTGTGATTTTTTGTTATGAAGGGTAAAATAATTGTGGGAAAGCAATGATGACCTATTACTTTCATTCTGTATTCATAACAAAATATCTGAAAGGTCAGCCATATAGAAAATATCACATAATAGACATAATCATTATAGGTGGTATTTGTTACATATCATATCATTTCCACTGATCTATTTGATTTTTTTTTTACTTAAGGCATAAAGGATTCTGACTTCTTTCAGCATATGATTTGTAAATTCTGTAAAATTTGGCTTACACACTAGCAATCACACCTCTAATTTGATGTACTACATTAGTTTCTATAATCTTTATATGCATTTCTTTATAATTTTGCTCAATATTTTCCTAACCTTTAATAGAGTAGATATGTAAATGGACTACTCCTAAATGGTGTCCTGTTGTCTAGAGGTAGAGCACCAGCCTCTTGACCCAAAGCTCCTGAGTTCAATTCCCGGGAGCGGCTATCAATCTTGGTTCTTTCATTGGCCCAAACATTCGGCACGAGTACTGGTGAATTTTCCAGGAAGCAGAATCGAGAGGGATTGATCTAAGTTGTAAGAACTTTTTTCCCAATCAATGTAAAATAGGCTTAAACCAAACTACTCCTAGATCATACTTATACAGACAACAGCCCTACTCAAAGCCTCCCAGTGCAAATCCAACTTGGGTTTACTACTGTCATCCACCCTACAGGACCTAAAAGGCAGGATCCTTCATCATTATAAAATGATCATAAAGATACACCTGGTATGTAGGAAAAGTGTTCAGTATGGCTGGTATGCCAAGGTATATATTTTTGCGGTATTACATAGGGTATAATGGACCATTCATACTGCAATGTGCAACATTTATACACTTCAAAGAGTAGGCTACCCTTTTGTCTGCATATCCTAGTTTGATTTCTTGTCCTATAATAAACTTACTGTATTTCCTCTTATAAAAGCACCCTCCCTAATAGTAGCACCCCTACATTTTTTACTCAGAAAACCCACAACAAATGCCTAAATTTTAAGAGACTTCTTCTCTAATTTGATGTGAATATGAATGATTGTTTTGAGGAAATTTACCTCAAATTAAAGGGAAAAGAGCTTAAAAGATATTAGTTTTATGATTTTTTTTTTAAATCAGAAAATGCATACTAAATAAAAGCTTCCTGCATTTGTTATGTTTAGCTCCCCCGAGAATTTATTAGGAGAAATTTTGTATGAAACAATCAGACTCATTATTTTTGTGAATTAGATACATCATGCAGAGGAATGATAATTTTAAGGAAATTAACCTCAAATTAAAGAGGAACAAGAGGCCCAAGACGGCCTGTATCACTCCAATGGCTTTAACATCTCAAGATTTGAAAAAGAGGTATTCAAAAATAGAAACCAAATGACTGAAGGTCCTGAGAATTTCCAGCATTCACAGGCAATTAATACTTAAATTCAAATTGATGTTTATGCAAGTTATCAGAAGTAAACTTTTATATGCGTGTATAGGAAGTAATCAGGTGAAAACTTTACTATATCTTTATCAGATTTATCTCCCTTTGACAAGTTATTGAAGAAACATATATTTTACATTTTTCCTATGCATGTACACTTATACTTCAAATTCAAACATAATTGTCCATCTCTTTTCATTCACATGTTTAAAAGGTTATATGGTAAAAAATTAATTAACCAAAGCTAGCTTTGACTGATAACAACATATTGAAATCTCTTTTTAAAATTTTCAAGATGAGTTACTTTGTCTGATCCCTATTCCAACAATATAACCTTGCCCTTTTTGGGGCCAACCAAAATTTCATGAACTATTTAGGTAAGACTAGGTCACCAAAGGAATATTCATGCCTAGTTAGGATAAAATTGGCCCAATGGCTTGGGAGAAGAAGATTTTCAAAGAAAGGTTTATGAAAGGTCGTATGTAAAGACACAACAGAAACAAGGCCATCGCAATAGCTTACTTAGGCCTTTGGCCAGTGAAGCTAAAAATCGATAAGAAAAAAATAAAGATACATTGTATTTTGCTTCAAAATTCAGTTGCTGAATAGAAGCTCTGAGTACATGTCTTGTACATTTTCCATGAGCATTTATTGGAAGAAATACAGTATTTACATACCATACTCATCTTGCAGCAGAAGTTCACAATCATCAGATCTTGCAGTTAAGGCATTGCATTTATAAAGGCCACCCGTGTTGTTCTCTTTAGATGTTGGAATGTTCAAGTTTGGAGCTCCTATGATTAAACTGAAAAGAGAAATGGAATATACATGTACATGTATTGTCATTTTTGGTCGTTTATAACTAACAGTGAATATAAGTATTGTTCCCAAGAAACTTTTAAGATAAAAGCACCCAGCAAAGTAACAGGATACATTTATTTCATGGTGTTACATGTAAGAGTCAGAGACCATTCTCTTTAACAACTGCTTTTTGGTGGTCATGCAAGTGGTCTCTTAATACAAGTTTTACTGTACATTAGAAATTTGAAAAATTTCGATTTTATATGGCCAAATTCTTAAGTCCTTAACCTTGTCCTTTGACCAAAAATCGGCGTTACTTTTCTGTATGTCGATCTCTTTTTTAAAACTTTTTTTTTTCAAATGATTTAACATTTACACTATAATGATCAGTTAATAACACAGTTATTTCATGGATATTCTTGTAACAGTAAAAAACTATTGCCCTCGGAGTTTGGGATGACATTATGAACTGTAGCCCTCTGTCTTCAGCATCAGGCAACAGTTTCAGAAAGTCATCCCCTCCACCTCGGGACAATCAGTGTTCCCACTGCTTCTTCAAAAGGGGGATAAAAATGGTTATTTTGCAGCATGCATGTACCCCCTCTATATGAGGCAAAGAAGGCTGCCTGCAATAACTAGGGGGGTACAAGATTTTATTTGGGAGTAAATCACCCCCATAATTATGGGGGTTTTTGGGAACCCTGACAATAGTTCTAAATGTTGAACGTAACTGCATGAAATAACTGTATACTGTTGCCAGGTCATGTAACCCTTAGTGCAATAAACTATGAAATAGTTAGTAATAATCTTCCTATACCTTCCTTTATAAATAAGAAATTTCAAAATGTGACCGCTGGTTGTCCTTTGTTGGAGCCAGTCTCTTTTTGAAACCATTATTTTCCATTTTTTTCAGATGGTCAAATACCAATGGCTCAGCATTAAAACAGTTGTAACTGCCTATATGATTATAGGCAGTTACAACTGTTTTGCACTTAGCCATACGAATTATGTCAATTCAGAATATTGTTTAACTCTTTGGAATTACAATCATAAATATACAGTTTTCTACATCACACCAAAGGTTAGAAAGAATTGCAGCTTTCTGTCTCCCTGTTTCAATCCATAAACCCATCTAAGTGCTTCCGCAGTGACATCTCTTGACAGTCATGTCACCGTTCATGCTGGGAACTGACAGCTGCCTGTTGTCATGGTAACAGATAAGGAATCATGAAGAATCAAACAAAGTTCTGGTACAGATAATGCTAACAAGAATTCTGGAAAAAATCTTACACCATTTTGACACTACAGTTAGTTACATCATAAAATTGACATTCATCTAAATCAAAACCATTAAAAGGTAAACAATCAACAGCTTCATTCAAAACTAGAAAGGCATGATTGGCTTGAGTCGCTCCACAGGCTTGAGATTCTTGAATAGCAAATCTAATTAAGGTTTGCCTAGATTTTAAGATATTTTTGATTTTACTGATGTTGAAATGAATTTCAAAATTTCCAGTAAATAACATATAGAGAAATGACCTCTGCCCATAAAAGACATATTTTTCATCCAATGACATTAATTTTTCGCTGCATGATTAAGATCCACTCAAGGATCATTCCAGTGAAATTTGGTTGAAATCCCTCGATTACATTCTGAGAAAATGATTGCAAAGTTTCCACTATATAACATATAGAGAAATATATACTTGTTTTATAAAAGGGAGGAAATACATATCGATTTGTGATGTAGGATAACCTCCCATTAAATTCACTCAAAACTCGCTCCACACACTCACAATTTCATTCCTAAATTATTCATCACATTCACCTTGTCAATTTCATGATGTTGTTAACTGTATGTCATAACAAAGATTTCTGTTTCTAGGAGTGGGGACAGTGGGTAGGTATTTCAGCAATTGCAATATTATCAAGTTTTACATTCTAGAGATTCAAAGAATCATATAAGGCCAGTGGGAGGGCTAAAGGTTGTAACTTCATTCAATTTTGCATCCAGCTCATCTACATGCAATGTCAAAATATCTTTTCTTTCAAAACATATTCTGCAGTGTTTCAGCAAAAGCTAACAATTATTCCCACTTATCGTTTCAGTAAATAAGTTTAATATCCTGCACCCAGATATTTGGATGAATTCAAACTAGCAAATGGATTTCTTTTCTTGGAGAACTGAGAATTTGTAAGGAATCAATAGGATATGGACATGAGGATTAATCTGCCGACAGTGGTTTGAGAGAAAAAATAATATCAAACAATAAATCCCCATAGAGAATTCCATATTAAATGAATTATTCTTACAAAATAGGATTGTCTACACATTTCCAAGTTCTCTAACAGAATTTTAGCCTAGCATCAACAAAACAGGGTCCAAAACTCAATTGGACCCCATTTTGTTGATGCCAGGCTAAAATTCTGTTAGAGAACTTTGAAATGTATAGCCTCCTTGTCTCCCACCAATGGGTCCATAATCGTAAACCTATGTAGGATAGCAGCTGGAGGCTAGGAAAGGATGTAATGGTAGTACAGGTGTTAGAAATACCAAGAATCCATTGTTAGGTGCTCCAATCTCTGAGATATAACTGAAATTGTTGAAATTGGTGTAATTCATTCAAACAAACAAACCAAATGGGATTCAAACATAAAGATCTTAGGGGTCCTTACCAAAGGTCCTTTAAATGAATACTACCAGCAGCGGGGATACTTTTTTAGATCAACTAGTTTTTTTTGCAGCCCTTAATACATGCTTATTACTGAGCCCCAGACTCATTAAAACTTCTAACGGTACCAATGCTTCAAATTTTCAAAAGCATTAAAAAGAGATGCCAGTGCAGTTACTGACTTATCATCTTGCAGTAGCTTATAACCCTAATATTTCTTGCTGAAAAAAATTCAATATTTGCAAAATCAAAATATATCAAAGTGCTGAAACATTTTGGTTTTGGCATTAACTGACTTGATCTATATATTAAGCTTTTCTTCCGTAAGTACCAATACGTACATCATTTATCATGCATCTGATGTCCAAGAAATATACAAATTTTATACAAATATACAATATTTACTTTTAAGTCTTAGATCAATAAAACATTTCAATAAATCACCTAGCAATAAAATCAAACTTCTGACATCAAGAGTAAATTGTTGATTTTGATCCTAAATTCATAGCATACCAAAATATATGAATTCTACATTTAACTAGAGCTGTCCCAGCTGAGCAGACTTAAATAACCCCTTCCAGCACTTTGTCCCAGAAGATCAATTCAAGGGGTCAGCTCAACGCTATTGTAAGTGCCTATATATATAGGCACTTACAATAGTCATGCATGCACTGACCTCCAAGAATCGCTTCACAAGTTACAGACAACAATAAGTTCTTGACTGAGTTCAGTTGTGACCTTGACCTTGGACCAACATGACCCCAAAACAATATGGCACTTCCTCGGGTCATTTGCAGAAACTGTATAACATTTCATGATTCTAGGTCACTTGGTTCTTTGAGTCCAGCAACAAAAAGGATTTTCGGACATATGGATGGATTGCATGGTAAAACCAATATACTAGCCTTTTGTTGGGTGGGGTATAATGATTTTTCTTCATACCTATGGAACAAAACCATTATCTAATGCATGGAAGAAGATCAATTGCTAATAAACTGCACAATTTGATTGTTTGAATATGTTTTAACACTGCTTTCAACAATCTTTCAGTTATATTGCAGAGGCTGGAGTACCGCACCAGCTCTTCCATCACATCCTTTTCTAGCCTCTAGCTGCTATCCCACAAAACTGCACAATAGTCAAGGCAAAATGCCAAGAAGAACACTTTTGTAGTAAATTCAGACTCAGAAATACATAATTTATCTGGCTGATTCAGAGAACAATCTCTGCATTTTGCAATACAGACTCATTCTTTTAGAAATGAGAGGCGATATGATATCATACATAATGTAGATAAGCTGTCAGAATGAATAAAATCACAAAAATTCTTCCTCTGAATACTGTCTAATAATCTCTACTCACTTTTCCTGTTACATTTGTTTTTTGTTTTCATGTTTATTACAGTATACAAGTCTGTTTCAATTATCATTTGTGCGAGCAACAAAATGAAGAATTTCTAAACATCTGACAGAAGCATCAACTTACAAAGTGACAAAAGAGGGCTAAAATCCCTTTTATACTTTCCATTAAATAGCAATGGAGGATAAAGACTATATTTCTGAAGGGGCTTGAAACTTAGGCACAGGAGGGGTTTGTTTTTTCTTTTACATACTACTTTTGATAGACAATTTCCCCCATGAAAATGTTATAATACAGATACATAAGGGTGTCTGCTACCCTCTAACTAGGAGTTTGACTCCGATGTTATATTTCGACTGGTCTCCGTCAAGGTTGACGGAGATTAGTCAGAAAATAATATTAGAGTCAAAGCCTGGATAAAAGGTAGGTGTCTCAGCAAGCCTATGAATCCCTCAAACCCCGAGATGATGGTCCTTGAAGTATTTTTAGCTTGGAGTGGCTAATTTAAAAACTGTTCAAGATTGGAGGGAGCTGTGGCTTCTTTTTTCTGAATCCCTAGATCCAGTCACTCTCATTTTTGGTGAACGAAATTTTCGTTCACCAGTGTTATATACCGTGTATGGAAAATCCTGTAGGATCTTAATAGGTTTTAAATAAAGCAGTACCTCTTTAGATTCAATTTAGTATCTCTAGATACTTCTCTCTACAAAATCACTGTTTGTATCGTGAAATGCATGATTCTAGCATTCTTCATCAAGTGAAGATAATGAAAATTACCCTTTAAAAACACAAAAATATCTTGGAATGTCTATACGAGCGAATTTTTGATCGGCGTAAGGTTGTCGAGAGTTGAGAGCAAAAACAAAGGTTGTATCTGTACACTGTATAGACAGATACTATGTTTTTGATATAAACCTTCGCTATTGCAACTTGTAGTAATTTGCCGGAAATGTGTGTTTATTGAGGTCGTGAACTCTTGAACTTCTACACACCCCTGATTGGCCATACCCCACGTGATGACCTACTACGATTTTACCTGCCTTCTTATGAATGAAGTCTTTGCTTATAAGTTACGAAAGGTCAAGTTTACAAACGAATGGAATGTTCCTGCCGTATTTCTCCTATTAAACGCGCCCGAGCGCGATGCAAAACGTCGTGGGGGCGCTATTATTTCAGACTCTTTTACTTTATTAAGAAAAAATACGTATTTTGGTACCTAAGAGAAGCAAACTGTTAACATGTTCGTAATTATCGATTGAAATGCGTACGCTACCCAATACGCTTTTCTATTTATCAATTAAGGCTATAGATTTAAAAAATGAAAAAAATGTTAGCTAATGAATTGTAATTCTGTCATTTAAAGTCATCTATCGAAATACGGTCACCCTTGACCATTAATTGCAGCTTTCAAAAGCAAGTGATTGTGTTAGCAGAAGCCGAGATTATTGTTATTGTTATTATTTGTACAAGATAGGAAGTTCCAGACGATGCAATATTCAATGTTCCGCTACCGATGGACAAAGCGGTCTAATAAATCATTACCTATTCACGTATGAAATAAATAATACTGTATTAAATCCTAAAATTTCGTGATGTGTAAATGCACCCGGTACATGAAATGAAAGTGTTTCGTAGTAAAAACACAAAACGTCTGGAGCTAGCTGGGTCACCGCGTGTCGGCACCCTTTGAAGTCCCCAGATTCTTGCAAGCGGCGACGTCGCTTTTGAAATAAGTCACACACAAGATTTTACAGGTTTTTTCCTATTTTAACAGTATGAATTGTGACAAGGATTTAATCATTTGACTCGGATATTTTGTATATTTGCAGAAGGTGAAATGATTTCAGAAATATATTCGTAACAACGAAAGGGGATTTTGATCGCATGTGACTTATGAAGAATAACAAGAAATAGTTTTAATTTTGTAAATTTTAACCTTTTGCACTTCCGGAAGACTGCGCGATTTAGGACGCACTAGTTTTTCAGATGTTGAACGATCTTTTAATGACACAACCAGCCTTATCCTGATAGGAATTTAAGATAGTTAACCCGCAATCTAATGAACATTACGTCGTGGAGTAGCAGCTTTTGAATTTAAATTCGAGACCGGATTTTTCACCACGGACCATGGACGGTTGGATGCTGTTGATCGTATAGTCAAGGGCCTTGGAATCGTATTTATGGGGGAGCGCGTTTATTAGGGAGGGCGCGTCTAAATTCTCATTGAAACATAAACACGCACCACTTGACCGTGACCAACCTTGATATGAAATAAAATTTAAACCATTACCAGACAACTTATGTTCTCAACTACCAAATTTACACATCTTGCTTAAATCCCGTTTTTATCTTAAAGCTTGTTGTTGCATACTTGTGTAATGTAAATATCTTCGGTTACGGGTATTTTTGTATCATATTACCCAAATCCAATTTCCTGGGGTTTTTTGGGTTTTTTTTCGTCTCAAACAAGGCCCGAAAACAGGGGATATAGCAATCTCGGTACGATTTACTGTTAATATATGAATGTCGTGAATAGATAAATAAATAAAAGAATCAAATGAACAAATATCCCAAAACGATAGACCTAATTTCAAATTTTAACATCGAATGGAATTTTTTTTTCAAAGTACTCGACATCGTATCTACAACTGTATAGTAGCGCTTCTATCCTTCGGATGGCTCTAGAATTTCCTCAATACAATCATTCATCTATTTGTTTTACCGGAAGTATGTAAAATATTACAGAAAACGAAACTTGGATTGTGAATCAATCGCCTGTGGACTGGAGCATCTTTACCTTAATATGGAAATTGGTATTTCTTGCACCAGAACTATAATGAGCATACATCCGTACGTAGCTGCCATCTTCTACCCTCTTAGGTTTACGATTATCTGCCGTTTGGTAGGAGCAATAGAATTTAAACAACGACTATATTTGGACAATTCATTATCTGTACAAAATACCTTCCTACAAAGATTTCATCGAAATTTTTTTTTTTTAAATTCATTTTTACGCAATGACATCAGATGATTATTCTTTCACGAGAATTTTGACGAGACACTTTCCGTTGATTATTTTTTATATTTATAATTTCTCTTTTTTCAACGAATTCAATATATCACTTTAGAATGCCAACAGATTCGTTCACCATCAGTACTTTCAGCGCTTTGATCTTTTCAAATATTTGAATGCTAAAAAATCCCAAAAAGAACCCTTCTCCTGTGACAGGTCACAATTGTTCATTTAACTGGAACACATGAGTCAGCACAAAAAAAATGGGAGACAAAAAATTTTCCCAAGAATGACACAAGAACTAAAGAACCTCATCAAAATCCCATCTGGAAACTGACAAAAATGTCTGAGAAGCTCATTCATGCCTCTGAGTAACCCTGATGAATCAAAGACCCTTCGGTACTTAAAGTGACAAGATAATCCCCAGACATTAATTGAGACAGATTATAATAATTTAGTATTGTTGTGATTTTACAGTTTACTATAGTTCCGCAAGAAAGAGTGAGGTCCGAAAAACTGTTATCTCCTATCATTTTCAATGTAAAATTGATCTTTGATCACTCACTTGAAATTGTAGGTCTATACACCCGGGTAACAATTTAACCCTTTTCATGCTTAATAATTTTTAAAAACTTTGGCAAATTTGCTGTAAAATCAAACTACACAACCTTGGCAAAATTGCCATAAAATGAAAGAATGAAAAGAACTGGAGTCACTAATTGGGGTTAAGCATTTAATTGATATTAATTTTCAAACTTTTCTGGTTTATTTAGTAAAATCAGATGGTATAAACTAAGATCAGACTGCACATACATGCAGACTGATCTTTGCCTATACCTCCTGCCAAAGAAGGGAACTCTGAGTTTAGAATGACAAGGGTTAACACTAAGACGCAAAATGTATAACTTCGCTAGATACACAGGGTTTTACTTGTGGTCTTGTTATTGCTTCATGGTACAAGCAATTTTATTTCCATTTCAACATCAAAATGTGGTGATGGAATCTAAGTTATGTATGATATCATTATGCCCCAGTAGAAATTGATTCCCATATATGGTACAAAGGATGAGAGATGGAGATTAAATACCCTTTAAAGGCTTTGCAGACTTAAATTAGACAGCATGTTTGTGAAGCCTAATCTTTACAGTTATATTCTAATTTTTTGCAATCCTATCCAAACAGGAATATTCAAGCTATTGTAAGTACCTATAAATTCAAAGTCACTTACAATCAGAATGGTTTTGCACTGAACCCTCAAACTGTATGGTGCTCACAAGTAATAACAGCATAATCAAGTTATACATGTAAATGATCATATTTACTGATATTGGTAAATGAAAACCCGGGCCTATTACCAATATTGCTGATCCAGTATTAATAGTGGTCCAATGAAATATTCCAAGTTATTCATTGCCTTGTCAATAGGATCTGATATCCCTACCCTTTACCATATATGGCATTAAAGCTGTAATTGTATTTTGGTAATTCATGGTCTTCAAATAATCTTATGCAGCCCTGCATTATATTTAATGACAGGAAACAGTATAACCCCCCCTCCCCCCCCCCCCCACTTACATTTTGTCATTCTGAATGCTGCTGAGCACTAATTCAGCACTAATTCTGTGACACACTGAAATCTTTGACAAAACAACATTAAAATCAAAATGCAAAAACACAGCATGCACCATTTATGAGTCAGTATAGTTCCGCAATTTAGAATAAGAGATTAAAGGTAATTTTTGCCTACCTGTATAGACAAAAATTGACCTTTGACTGCTCACTTTAACTTGTAGATCTATAATTATCTTGAAATTTGATTTTTAAACCCTGCTAGTTTGTGGTTTGACTGGGAAAACAGGTAAAAGACTAAAACATCAGACTTCACATTTGATTATGTGCAGGCTGATCTTTGTATAAACCTCTCACCAAAGCAAGAATATTCAGCACTTAGCTTGATATATGGGTTACAATTTTTGAGGATCTTATAAAGAGTACGAAAGCTTTTCTTGCAACAAAATGTTGAGCTTGTTTCAAAGTTTGCATTTGGAACCACCTTTAAAAATAATGTGCCACAGATTGATCAAGTGCATAAATGGTTTAATCTAACATTATTTTCATTCTATTATCAGAGTCACTCATATAGAATTTTATGACAAAGATATAGACCAGTCAATTTGGAGATATTTTTCAATTTTCCCCAGAATGGTGATACAATCAGATGAATAAATTTACTTTTCTCCAGTGTCCACAGTCCCTTCAATAAATCTGCCTGGCTTACTGATGACCTGAGATCAAAGACAGTTAATTATATTTCCTTCAGAATATTTGATATTATACATGGTCATTCTTTCAGAATTTAGCAACCTTTTTTTTTTTCTCACGGATAACACGATAAAGAGTCAAATTACTCTTATTTTCATGGTGGTCCTAACTCATTCCAGATCTTATCCTGCACCTAGAGAGAGAGGCAAAGGCATTTAACCACTGCTACCCACTTTTACAGCTGACTGGACTGGGGCCCTGGCTGTAAAGTGTCCTGCCCATTTACATTACCTTCCTCTGGTGGGGTTCGAACCTGCACCCACCAGGTTATGAGTCGAGCGGGCTAACCACTCGCCCAATGAGCCAGGCAACATTTTCATAAATCTAACTGTATTTAAACCAAAGTGTTTTGTGTCTTGCTGAATAAAAACCTTGGCAATATTGTCATAAAATAAAAGTGCTGAAAGCTCTTTTTGTAAGTCAGTATTAGGCCACACAAATGTGCTGGCTGAACTTTGTCTATAAACTCTATTAAAGCAGTGCACTAAGGTCACAAGTGTCATGAGTTAGAGTCTGGAAATGATTTTGGACAACATTCATCTCTAACCTTGACCTTAGACCTTCATGACCCCAGAACAACAGGGCATTTCCTTGGTTTATGGCAGAGCTACAGATAAGATGCGTTTTCGCGTGAAAACGCATTTGAAATCAACAAAAACGCATTTGAAGGTATTTAAGGGGGTACAAAAACGCATTACAAATCGCCGATCAGCAATACCAATGGTTCAAAATGCGTATTTTCGTACGTATGATGCCTGAACATAATTCAAATTTCCTACAGATGATACCTTTCGAGAGTGTCCAGTGCTGATTTCCGTCTACTATAATTTTGATATTCGTGAAAATCTGGACTTAATATTCCCAAACAAAATATGGGAAATGACATCCAAACATTGGCGAATTCCAAGCGAACAGTTGACACAGAAGTAGACAACCATTTCAGTTGTGGCAAAAAACGGATCCGCTCTGTTCCGAATGTCCGACACTATTTTCTTCGCAAACAATCTGTTTTAACAGCTAAAAATTTCTCTAACATTTGAAAAAAGTATCCTGAATAACTTTTTCAAGGAAACAAACATTTATCTTAAATTTTACATGGGTCTACATTTCTTCTATCAACAGTTTCTAACGACTTTCGGAACCGCTAGAGCGCAAATTCTCTTTTACAAATCGTATCTATAAAGAGGAAGAAAAGATGATTTTGGGATCAATTTAAGAAAGAATTATTGGTAGCTAATCTCATTTTACCTGAATCTTTTGCATTTTTCCAGTTTGAAAAGCACAAAGACTAAATTAATTTTCCGCTTATTCGTACTCAAGAATGTTCGACCCACCAAAATTATGTCCATTTTTATTTTTAATGAAAACCACAAGTGTTTGTAACATTGTGACTTACAAAGACAGTTTCTATTTTTTAACCCTGTTGACCTTGGATTCATAAGTCTTTAATCAAAGCACTGAAAGCACTGACAGATTGATAGGATTTTGACAAGCTTGTTATTTCTATCAATTCCAGAAGTTTTCTCTCTCAAAGAGGAAAGAAAACAAGGATGATATCATTTGCCCAATAAGATTTTCAGTTTAACAGGTTTGGCCTTGGTCTGACAGTTTATTGTCCACAAAGGACTGTCAGGCCAATTTTTCTGGGTCCTTTGTCATCATCTGCCAATTAGATTTTTTTAAAATATCAAAGGGTAATGGGCCTTATGCTATTGTTCATCGTATGTTGGTCAAAATAATAAATTCATCCCTTCCCTTCAGGGATGTTTGGCAAGGAAACACGGATGCTCTTTCTGTGACTGCAACTCGAGACTGGTGGCAGCTTAACAGGACATCTATTAAATATAAGAATTTAAGGTGTGACACCATCACAGATATTTAGCAGGGTAATTGAAAAATATTTTTCAAAGATATTATTCAGGATGTTAATAGCTTAAATTGTTATTTAACAATTAAAGATGAGAACAATTAATATTAACCGTAAAATATTTTTCAGCATTGCTGCATTATAAATCAGCATTACAGAAAAAAATAGGGGGTAAAAACCCTTTAAGACAAAAAATTATCTGTAGCTCTGTTATGGGCAGCAATTGTATAAATTTTCCTTGATTCAAGGTCAAAATGTTTTTACAGTTAGAGTCTGGAAACTGTTTTTTTGGATGAAGTTTAATGGTTATGTGACCTTGACCTTGTAGGAGCTTTACTTCCGTAAGTCATAGGCAACATACAAAGTTTCATGATTCTAGGTCAATGACTTCTTCAGTAAGAGTCCAGAAACAAATATGTACAAATGTATGGATGGATTGACAGACAGATGGGCAGACAGATAGAAATTGAAAAACCTACATTACCCCCTCCCCCTATTTTGTAGGAAGGTTGGATATGCAATTTTGAATTTTGATCAATAAATATATTGATTCCTAAGATTTGGTATAACCAGGCTTGACAAGTGAAAACAGTCTAGGGGTGTGGAATTCCCATGTCTGACGCGGGCTTTTTCACTTGTGCATTTGTATAGGTCACTTGTCCCTGGATAAGTAAATATTAGTCTTATGACAGTAACAAAAAGATCTATGAGAAAGTCATATCCTTAAATTTGTATCCAAGGGTAGAACATTATTGTCTTTATTTAATGAAGACAATGCTGGGCTACAGCATTTTCTTCATAAAAAACAATGTTTTCTCAATATTTATCAATCCATCTTTGGTGGGCAAGTTCATTTTGATCCCAGGTAAGTATGATATCAACTTTTAGAAGTCCATGGACATGAGGGGGAAATTTATATTTCCACACTGACCTGCAGTCCGAACTAAATCTTACATGAGAACTTACGATGATTTCCTCTAATCTCACAAAAAATTGTAAGGAAGAAATTTTCATAATACGTCAAGGCCTGCTTGTAACATTACTTTGAGTTTCCCCTGAAAACAAATTTACCCGCTAAAAATCAATTGAATATTATATTCTGGACTATCCGGGTTATTATAGAGACAGATTGCAGACAAAGATAAGGCTGAAAATATGATATTTACAGTGGAACATACCCACTCTAAATGGCACTGTTACTAGAACAAATTGATCTTTTATTGGCTCCTCCAACCTCTTATACTACTTCTTATATTGAACATGCAGAAGATCCAGAATCTTTTTCTATGCAAGTGGGGGAGTTGGAAATGGGAGGGGGGAACAAGGATTTCCCAACTTAAAATGTTTTAATAATATACCTTGGTGGGCAAGCAAAATACTGCATGTAACTATACAGCTTGATCTTTTGTTACAATATTTTGCTCACCCACTGAACTATTGATACTTTGATTTTCAGACAATTTATAATCTGTAATTTTTGACAAAATTTAATAGTGTGTGTCTGAAGATCTGCAAATAAAAAGGTGACTTTTGCCTTAAACTTTTCTTTATTTCACTCTTCTAATAATGTTCACGACATATATCTTTTGAACACATAAAGCTATGGTAGACATTGAGGACTAGGATCAGTCTGCATGCAAGTGCAGTCTGATCTAAGCCTTCTATATTATATATTTTAATACAGGGGTGTGGAAATCCCATGCCCAACTTGGTCTATAAGTTCCAAAGGGGATTCTACATTTCTGGGCCACTTGTCCGTGGACAAGTGAATATCAGAGCAAATTTACAAACAGTACGAAAAAGAACTAGGAGAGAAGTCATCCTATTTTTTGAATCAAGAGGGAGAAAACTTTGTCTTTAATGGGGAAAATGCTGGGTTTTTCTCAACATTTATCAATTCACCTTTAGTGGGCAAGCTAATTCATTTTAATCCTGGACAAGAAGGAAATTGACTTTTACTTGTCCATGGACAAGTGGAGAAAAGTGGTATTTCCACATCCCTGTTTAATAATTGTTGGGAAAATTAAAAAAAATCTGGTTGAAATGTCTCGATTATTAGAAATTTGTTTCAAGCCAAGAGATTCAGCAGATTAAAGTCACACATAAATAGCGGCAGCAGCCCCAATTTTGAGAAGGTATCTACCCCTGGTGTGTCATGTTAAAGCCTCCATGATCAGTTTCAATATCAAGTTATATTTTATATTCAATACATGGGGATTAACTATTCAAATGAAACAGTTGGAGTTTTTACTTCTTACATCTCCAATATCAATATGATTCTGAATTTCATGTGACATTTGTGTCTTTTTGTAATTCCCTTTTTTTGGTGATGTTCATGGTCTTAAAGGCTGCGCTACACCTCAGTCTATTTTGTTACTCACTAGATTTTAAGAGTCACAGATTGCATCAACCAAGTTTCAAATTTATTTTTAAGTCATCTTGAAGGAATATTAAAATACTATATAGATGTTTATTTCTATATTTCTCTAGCCCTCTCTCTCTCTCTATCTCCTCCTCTCTCTCTAACTTCCCTTTTTTGACATTTTCTTGTCTACAGGTTACTAAGCCAAATAAGACTTCATCATCGATGGGCTATCAAAATCAAATGAGCCTGTGTGTGAAATTTCCAACAATTTCAAATGTGCGCATAGCAAAGCTTCTGGTCAGCCTGTGCAGGTGCTAAGTCTGACCAGACACTTCACTATGCACTATATACGATATATTTGGTCTTAACCAACTTCAGGCAGTCAGCATATATTACTATAATTGCAGTGTGTCATTGTCAATGCTACCCAACATTCATGCCTTGACCACACAGATGTGATATTGTTGGAAATGTCAATGCACAGGCTCAAATGTTGTATCTACAGTTGTATATGTGAAATTTTGGTCTAACAATATCGTGCTTGCATGGCCTTATTTTGCCTGACAAGTTTCATGACTTGGAGTGAATTCATGATGTAATTATTTGCAGACCAGATGAATGGGGAAACGAGATCTCCAGCCAGGAAACATAATCCTTCCCAATCCTATTTGTGTAGGCCTATCTTTAGGATGTATCCATCTCAGAATTTCATTAACTTTTATCCAGTCCATGGCAGCACTATTTATGGGACATTTTCTCAATCATAGAGAATTTTACCTCAGCAACAACAAATTTCAGAGATTAAAACTAAGCCATTTGTTTATCTAACAATTTATGTAAAAATGACTTTGTCCATAATAGCCTTATTGGGTAGAAAATATGAAATTTTTCAATTGTTTCAGAATTATAGATTAGGCTCAATACACTACCCCAGCCCTTGCCCCCTAATCTTCCTAACGGTATTATAAATCATGATGCCTTGATTATCAAACAGAACAAAGGATAACAAGAGACCCAGTAGAGCCTGTATCATTCGACTGGTAACTTCTGACCAGTGAAATCAAATTGCTTTAGAAAGTTATTATAAGCTAAGATCTAGTTTATTTGTAAGGAGATTATTATAATGAGGATAATTGATTTTGTGAAACTTTAATGTAGATTCTAAAAAGTAGTTTCAGAGAAGACTTTTTAAATTTCATCACATGTTGCCATTTTTCAGTGACACAGCAGCCTGTAGAACCCTTGTCATTAACCAGATCAGAATTCAAAGAAAAATCTGAAAGTGCATGTTCTAAGCATCATTCCTGTGAAGTTTGGTTGAATTCTGAACAGAGTTAAGTTTCAAAGAAGATAATTTTTTTTTATTTCATCATATTGGACCACTTTTCGGTGGGGCGGCAGCCAACAGAGCCCTGGTCATCAGCCCTATCAGAATTTTACTAACAAATCTGAAAGAGCATGTCCCAAGAATTATTCCTGTGAAGTTTGGTTGAATTCTTTACAATAGTTTTGGCCAGATGAATGGTTGCATTAACAATGGATCCTACGCCACGACATAAGCTCCGCTGGACTAAAAGTCCAGTGGAACTATAGAAATTTGATATAAAATACTTTTATCATCAATTTTTAAAAAGGAATTTGTTGATAACAAGCAAATTCATTGAATTGATATCCCCCTCCGAACATATTTTCATTGTCAATGGAGTTAATATCAAACTTAGGTACAGGTTATCTTTTATCTACATCAACCTATAGTTTTAAAGAAAAAGCGCGGAAACGAATATCACTCTGTATGTATATGGCTTAAACAGTCAGGGGCAGTAACTCTAAATTCGGCAGTCGAACCGGGTAACCCCGACGATATGCCCATGTCCTCATTGTAGTGAAGCTGTGTGCCAAGTTTTATTGAAATCCGGTCTATAGTTTTCAAGAAAAGCGTGGAAATGAATGTCAAACAGGAGGACGGATGTAAGGACAGACGGACGGACATGGCAAAAAACAATATCCCCCCCCCCCCCCTGCAACCCCCCCCCCCCACCGATTTCATCGGCGGGGGATAAAAATTCAGAACTTCTTCTATACAAGCTTTGTGTACTCAAAACAAATCGGCATTTCAGGCCGGGATTTTGGAAGCTTTACTGAGCTTCAGATGGTAAAGATTGCTGACTAAATGCCTTTATGAATATTCCCAATATTTGTGCATGACGACCTAATTCTGATAGACTCCCAACACAATTGGACCATTATTCTGTCTTTCATCTATCTAATGTATTTACCAGACAGACAAATTGCAAAAATGCCAAAATTATATCATACCAACAAGGCCCTCTTCAGAGACAACTTCTTTACCTAGAATGACATTATAGACATAACAAAATCAGGATTTTAAAAGAATACTGGTTTTGCGTGTGTGTGTGTGTTTTTCCATTCATTTATTGTCGCTACAGTAGCACATGCCCATATGAGCTACATGCTCCCAGAAGACAGCTAGTTGTTACGGGGGATAGTGCAAGCATACATGACAATATTACTGCTGAGATCCGCTAAGGTTCTTAACAATGGCTCCGTGTAAAGCACCTTCTTGCAGAACTTCCATTTAACGTCTCATCCAAAAGACAATTTGATTGTTAGTGTGCCAGTCTGGGAATCAAGTTCACGTGGTATTGAACTTCAATGGTTTTGAAGTCCGGTACTCTACTGACAGAGTTAATTGAGCTGCGCAGGTTTTGCACATCTGAGACCCAAAGATTAGTAGCCACGACCCTCAAAACTTTGTGATGTGAGTCCCATAGACTCTCTGGGGATCAACTTCAGAAAAGAATTGAAGACTGCTTTAAACAGTCTTCAAATCTTTGCTGAAGTTGAGCCCCAAATATCTTTATACTTCTATCTATTTCTTTACCTTTAACCATGCCAGGATCAGCTCAAATTCCACAAATAACAAGATTTTAGCCTACAAGAAATAGTCTATACCTAAAGCAGGGACTCCCAATGTTGAAGAATTAAGAACCCCTAAGATCTTAATGATTGAGTTCTTTGGACCCTATTTTGTTGATGTCAGACTAAAACTCTGCAAATTATATGCAATTTCTTTCATGTATCATAATATGTACCTGTGCTTCTCTGAAAACAGCTAAGCCAAATATGGTTAGCAAGACTCTGTGCCACCACAGACTGTCATATAACTGCTGAATAAAAACCTTTGTGAAATAAATGTAAAATCAAAGTGCTAAAAGCACTTGAAGTTACCGAATGTGAGTGAGTATTGATTTCGGAAATGCATTATTTTACACCTTTCTCGTTTCAAAATGAAATTCAGGTGGTATGAACTAAGATCAGACTGCACATATGTGCAGGCTGATCTTTGCCTATACTTCCTGTCAAAGCAGGAATATTGTGGGTTCAGCATGACAAGGGTTAAATGTTGTCTATATTTTAGATAAGGTTTAATTTCTTAAGTCTGGTAATGGGTTAAACAGTATGTCAGACTCCCAGGCCCGTAATTTCCATATTTTGTTGATGTAGCAGAAAAATCCCAGCACACTGATCATGAAATGAGTTCCAGTGAATTGGTTTTGATTGATTGAATTGTAATATCAATTGGACAGAGAGGCAACTGGGGTACAATAGAACTTCCCCCAAACAATAAATATATTCTGTAATGTAAATCCTCATGGTGTGTTGGCTGGAGAAACTCCAAGATTGTTCATTTTGGATGCTTAAATTTCATACAGAATTTCTTCTAATAAACGCTCAGACCTAGGAGCTATACATTGCATAGTAAGGGAGCTTATTTTTAGTCTCACTCAAAAAATCATTAAATTGATGTCTTTTAGGCCATTTGTTTTCCCTTCTATTTGATGAATATATATGATGATATATAAATGATTGTTTACAGGAAACTCACATCAAAATTAGAGAAGAAGATCTTAGAATTTATAATGTAGGCACTTGAAGTGGGTTTTCTTAGTGAAAAATGTAGGAGTGCTTCTATTAGAAAGGCGCTATAATTAGGAGAAATACAGTATATAATATAATATAGAGGGTTTGATGCAAGACTGTATACTAGTGTATATACAATGTATATACACTAACTATAGTCTTGCACCAAACTCCAATATATCACTTACCAAATAAACCATGTTGATGGCTCAGTGCAATTTAAACGTTTGTTTCTTAGACTGATTAAAAGAAACACAGGAATCAAACCTGAGAAAATTTATCCCCGACAAAATCATCAGAAAAGGAGAAATTGAAGATCAAATTCAATTCATTGTGTGAAAATTGATTCAAAGACTTGACAGAGTTAAATGATTACAGCAAAACCCACAAATCACTGATGGTAGTTCATAATTAAATGAGAGCTCTTAAATTTCAAGAATCTTTTTCATGTACTCAATAATAATTAATATTGATGGCTCAGCGTGAAACAGTTGTAACTGCCTATAAACATATTGGCAGTTACAACTATTTCACGCTGATCCATCGTCATGTGCTAACAGCAAACAGTGTAAATGAATATGCCAGACTAGAAATACAATTAGGAGAAACCATTAAAATCATGCAGTGGGAATATCTTAATGATGTCCATCAGCTAATATTGATTCACGAAGAATATCCATTGACCATTTGACCCATGCTTTGTCTGTCAAAGTTGAGTCTGGACACATTAAGTGGACAAGGGTCTATAATTACTGGACAATTAGATGCCAGATAACGCCATCCATTATACAGACAAACACACCCAATCAAGCATTGAGGATCTGTCAGATAGGGGCTCAATTTTATAAGGCTTTTGAACCCTTACATTGGCAGAGGTCTATCTGGGATGTTTTGTTTGTTTTTCAAGGTGTTTAACGGCACTTTCAACATTACCAGAGATACAGATAAGAGGGGTCATGCAAGTCATTAATCTTTGCCATTGAAACCCTATGTTGTGGTACTCATTTGAATTATCTTCACAAGATGATTCTAATAAGTAACCACTAAATAGGATTTGTGTAAGAATAATTGAAATCTATGGCTCAGGGTGAAACAGTTAAAACTGCCTATATGTTTATAGGCAGTAACAACTGTTTTGCACTGAGCCATCAAAATAAACGTAATCTTATTTAAAATCCAAAATACCTAGGTCTATATTGCTTCAGCTGGGGCGCCTACCCATGGTTTTCTTCATTGCTTCCCAGACTAGTACAACTACATTAAGTCATCCAAATGATTGATTGAATGGGGTTTTATGCCGCTTTCAACATTATTTCAGTTATATCGCAGAGGCTGGAGCACCTAACAATGGATTCCTGGTATTTCTCACGCCAGTACTACCATTACATACTTTCCTAGCCTCCAGCTGCTATCTCACATAGGTCTACGATTATCAACCGATTGGTGAGAGACAAATAGTCGGAAAGAATGAGTGCCGCTGTCGGGGATCGAACCCAGGACCTCTAGTTTGACAGTCCGACGCGCTACCAACTGGGCTATGACGGCGGCTAACAAGTCATCCCAGCCACCAGCTGCTCATCCCAGTTATATATGGGTGTACTGTCTTATCATTACACCCATTGGTTGTAGACAAATTACATGTCATTTTAACTTCTAAAATATCAAATGTAAATTGGCCAAGCCGGGGTTAAAACTCACCACCCAGGATTAAGATCGCCCCATCTTTTTTTTCAAATATTATTTATGCCATTCGGGAATTTTTCATGAACAATTCAAGACCATGAACAAATAAACATGTCTGGAAAAATTTTACTTAAATCCTGCACAGTCTGCGCAGTCTGGCTAAGGTCAGTCCCTTTTAGCCTGACATGTCATAAACCCTACCACTGCCACATGCAGGGTATCAACATACATATATCATATTTAACATAATATGACACTGTATCAAATTCCATTCAACTATTCATCAGGGCATAACCCTTCAACCTGGTTTATCACTTCATAAATCACATAACCTTTATTTATCCCCCTAAAACTATAAGACAATTCTTTGAGTTACTTCCAAAGTACAATTTATATTCAGCTCAGAGCCTTTACAAATTCATGTAACAGCAAGAATCTGCATCTGCATGATGCCATTTTACATTAATGCTCAAGGGCAATTTATATAATGTACAAATATAAAAGACCACATAAGGCCAGTTTAAAATAATTTCTCAAAGTGAATGATCATTAATGAGATGATTTGAAAGGGTATTTGCAAATTAGAGTTTGTGCAAGTGTTCTGAAAATACATTTTTCTGAAATTCAAAATACACCCCTCTATCTGTAGTTGCCACTTTCAAGGTACAGTCCAAGACTCAGAATCTAAAATCATGGGGTCACTGGTTCAATTGCTGTATATTTTATTTCCAATATTAAATTCTGTCTTCCACCATTAGTTGGAATCATTGTAGACCTAAGTAGGAAATTGACATTGTGAACACATAAGTAAATAAAATACAATCATATTGTCAAATAAGCCTACAGATGCAACGCACGGCTGCAAGGCACCTAGCCTTAGCTGTGCTGGATAATGCAAAAATTCTAAGTCGAAAAGGGGCATAACAAAATAGCTTCCAGAGTTACCCCCTTAATTATCTGGGTAGCTCTTGTGATAGTGAACACACATGCCAAGTTTCATGAAGATATCTTCAATAAGAAGTCAGAGATAAGACAAAGGTTAAAGTATGCCACGCCAACACCGACATCAATGCCAGCAATGCCAAGGTGATCATAATACCTCTGGTTTTCTCCTAAAACAGCCGAGCTAAAAATTCATACATTTAATTTCAGGCAGGCTGCAATATTGTTTTTTCTACAAAGCAGAAATTAACTGAAGGATTTACTTTCAAGGGCTACAAAAGCGTAAAATTGTAACCAAATGAACAAAGGTGTAATAATTTTACAGTTATCCTCCTGATAATTTGAGCACAAACAATTTGCTTGGAAAGACTGACAAGATTTTATGTATAGATAATTCAAAACTAAACCAGTTTCATTGTATTTTTCCTCAGAGGTTCTGATTATTATCACTTATAACTACGAGTATCTGTGAAAATCAAGAGTGAAAATACTTGATAACGGTTACCCACTTTAGTTACTTAAGTAGTTCAATTGATATTCATTTCCTATTATCACTCTAAAATTAACTTTCAATTGCCATCAAAGAAACCTTCCCTGTGTTCAGGACAAAATTTGTGCAGGCTGACCTCTATATCTCCTGTCAAAGCAATAATATTCCAGGTTCAGTATGACAAGAGAAGGACCAAGTGGTTGCACTTCATTTCGATGACTCGGTGCAAAGTAGTTATAACTGCCTATATGTTTATAGACAGTTACAACTGTTTTGCACTGAGCCATTGATTTGTGACCTTTACCTTTAGGTATTCAATTATCATTAACCTTGACAAAATTAAAGCAGATTTTGGCCAGTATATCAATTTCAATCAACCAAATGGAAGGTTTGGCACAAAAGTATTGCAAGATTACATAGCTAAAATTTAATCTAAATTCAATTTAGCCAAATAAACCCTTTCCTGTTTTACAAAATTTGGACCTGTCCTCAAAGGTTTTGCAGACTAAAATTAAAAGTGGATTTAATTTGAGAAATAACCATTCAGTAGGGTAGAAAATAGTGTGGAAAAAGAAGTAATTGCTTGTCAGAAGCAATTTCTTCTTTTTCACAATGTTTTCCCAATCATAAAATCACAGGCACGTAAAAAGCAGGGATTAAACAGCTAAGGGTTAAGCCATACAATCATACAAGCAAATCAAATTGTCTAACTTTTGGCTAGAAAAGCAAATATGTTTTCAACACTAAATGTTCAGTAGTCTGGCTAGAGGAGGATTGACAGATTTCATAATGCACCACTAACTGTGATGTATACATTCAAATTTCTTCATGTATAATGACTGTCAGTAAATCTGAATGATCTTAATTTGCATATTTTAGCAATATTTCAGTGTCCCATCATAGCGGTTAGGCCTTTCAACCAACAAATACTGTACCACTCCCTTTGTTTGGACTCGACTATCAAGAGAACATGGCTGATAGCACAACTTTCAACTGTATAATATCATAAACATTGCAGCAGATGTAGCACCTATCCAAAGCTTTCTGTTGCTTTCTTCAAAATGTATAACAACTGCATTTTTTCCGATCACCAGCTGCTCATCCCACTTAGACAAAAATATTTCCAGCTTTTTGTTCAAGCTGTAGTTACAATGTGACATTTTGTTCACTCACAAGGAAAAATCATCAGAAAATTTAACTTTCCATAATATCCCAACCCTGGGATAAAATTCTTGATAAATGCACGCTCGAATTGCTGATCATATAATGGAAAGAGTTTAGAAATACACTTAGGACATTAGGGAGTGTTAAAGTGGTAAACAAATTACCTCAAGTGTAAATAAGAACATGCAAATTATGTAAAATCCCACCTAATTTTGAAAGTTCATTCATACCACAAATAAACTTTCTCATTCTTTCTTGTGTGAAATAATATTAGCCACCTCATGAAAAGTTTTGAGTTTTAGTAGAGCAGTTAGAGTGTAAAACATCAATGTTATCATTGTAAGTGTAGGTTCTATAATTACACTACAATAAGAATATAGTAACACAGATAAACCAAGCCCAAAACCTATATTATGCAGAGAGAATGAGAAAAATCTAGCCCCACCCTCTGTAGGCTTATCACCAAATAACAGACAAATAACAAGACTTTTTTTAACTTGGCAAAATTGCATTAAAATCAAAGTGCTTAAAACACTGGATGCACAATAATTGTAAATCAATCTCAAATTAAAATTGGATTTTTCCTTGACTTTCTTGTTTTATAAGGGCATACCTGGTGGTATAGACTAAGACCAGACTGCACATATGTGCATGCAACCTGATCATTTTCTACATCTTCTTCCAAAGCAGAAATACTCCTGGTTCAGCAGGACAGGGGTTAATTAGTTTATTGATTCTTTAACCCTTTCCTGTTTTACAAAATTTTTGACCTGTCCAAATTCAAAGGTTCTGCAGACAAAAATTAAAAGTTGATTTAATTTGAAAAATAACCATTCAGTAGGGTAGAAAATAGTGTTGAAAAAGAAGAAATTGCTTGTCAGAAGCAATTTCTTCTTTTTTCACAATGTTATCTCAATCATAAAAACACAGGAACGTAAAAAGCAGGGATTAAACAGCAAAGGGCTAAAATGGTAATTCTTTACCTCAAATTTCATAAATTCTTTAAAACATATTTTTTTCTAAAATCACAGTATTGTAGCCTTCAATCTAGCACCCCTAAAATACCATGGTTGGGTTAAAGAGTGACATAAACCCAGGTTCTAAACTAACCTAATTACCATAGCCATGGAAAACAATTATAGGGACTAATTTCAAATTTCTTCTTTCAAATTATGTTTTGGTTGGATTTTTTTTCTTCCCTACATACTACTTACTGGGAACTTATGTTAGTTATTTCAAAAATAATTATTATTATAATTATCATCCAAAGCAACGGTTTGATTTGTTTTCTGCAGATTCTTTGAATTTGGACCAGTCTAAAATATTGTTGTCGGGGGGGGGGGGGGGGGGGGGGGGGGTATAGTATCTTGATAAAGAATAAATGGGCAATTAGACTAATCAAAATATTTACTTAACCTTTGTTATACCAGAATAGCCCAGTAGATAACATTGTATCATGCACACCATAACTCACATATTCAACAATACTATTAATCACAGGAGGTCCATAAAGGCCAGTGTGGTTCTGCTGGCTTTAAGATCTCTAAACATTGAACATTTAGAAGAACATTCAACAAATAAGTATTAAGACATACATTTCTTCATATTTTCATTTAACAACAAGCTTGTCATATTTCTGAATTAGATTTTGACTCAAGAATAACCCTGTTGAGTTTTGATAATTGTAAGGTATAAGAGAGATAATCTATTGTTTAACTGCTTTAGCCAAATAGAGTTGTCTTACTTTGACCATTTGTATCAGATGTGATATAACAGCTTTTATGTCACTTGCCATTTAGAGAAGAAATACCCATTCAAGAAAGCTGTTAGGTTTTGTAGCGAAATTAAACCTACATTTTAATAATATATAATAGGCCCAATGTAATAAACATAATTTTTCTACAAAGAGAAATGGATTTTTGCAATGAACAGGCAAAGTCCCAACTAAGAAATTAGTAGATATACCGGGATATGCATGATCAAACTAACAGCGATATGGTTTGTTCATAAGTTACCGACCATATACACTGGATAAAAGAAAAAGTGTACATACTTAAAACTCTTTTTCCTTTTTTTGCCCTATAGTTTATTTTGAAAGCACAACTGGTCAGAATTTATAATTCCAAAGTAAATATTCAATGCAGCAGCAGACTGAGGGTTTCTATAAAGGGGATTCGATGTAGGCCTACGGAATTAGAGTAATTAGTCATGTCGTATCCCTATCTAGAGATAGGGATACTATGGGACTAATAGCTCCAGTTCTGCACTTTAGATATCTTTTTATTTTTAACATTTGAAATTCCTGTGATTTGAACATTAAAAACTAGAAAGCCATGAATGGCTTGAGTCGCTCCACAGGCTTGCAATTCTTGTAAAAGCAAATAAAAGTTTTTAAAAGATTTTTTTAGATATTTTGGGTTCTACTGATGTTGAAAATGTTTTTCAAAGTTTCATCTATGTAACATATAGAGAAATTACCTCCGGCCATAAAAGACAAGTTTTTCATCAAATCAAAATAATTTTTGGCTGCATGATAATGGGTCACCCATAGATCATACCAAAAATGTTTGATTGATATCCATCACTTTCATTCTGAGAAAATGATTTTCAAAGTTTCCACTATATAACATATTGAGAAATGACCTCCGCCCATAAAAAACATATTTTCCATCAAATCATTATAATTTTTGGTAGACTGATAAAGGGTCACTCAAGGATCATTCTAATGAAATTTGATTGATATCCATCACTTACATTCTGAGAAAATGTATTTCAAAGTTTCCACTATATAACATATAGAGAAACGACCTCCGCCCATAAAATGCATATTTTCCATCCGATCACAATAATTTTTTGTAGACTAATAAAGGGTCACCCAAGGATCATTCATGTAAAATTTCATTGGTATCCATCAATTAGAATCTGAGAAAAGTCACTTTTTACCATATTTAGAAATAAGCCACGCCCATTAAATCCATGTTTTTCATTGGATCAAAATTTCTTGAACAACTTTGAAAGAGGGTCACCCAAGGATCATTCCTGTGAAGTTTGGTTGAAATTCATCCAGTAGTTTCTGAGGAGAAGATTTTTAAAGAAAAAGTTTACGAACGGACGCACTGACAGATGCACAATGGACACAATGCCATGACAATAGCCCCAGTGGCTTTCAGCCAGTGGAGCTAAAAACGGGGGTTATTTTTCTTGTGTTTTAAAATTTTGGTTGAATTTGTCCACTACAGTGAAGTAATTTGGATACAGAGGGTGTTCGTTCGAACCCCATGAACCCCCTCTGGATCCGCCACTGCATTGAGAGTTTACAGATGCATGATTCAGTGAAAACACATATCATTATTCTTCCGAGGTTTTAGAATTAAAGCAACAATGTATACCATGCCTCTCCAGACTTATTATATTTGTTATTCATTGAGTTCTAATTTATATAATATAAATCAAATCTGAATCATTGCACGTAGTTTTGGAATATGTTCAAGAATATTTTGAGTGGTTAAGAAAAAGTCCATGTGTGTTTAAATTTGGGGGAAAAAGGTTATTAAGTGCACTAGGCTGCATGTTTTGCTCACAATCATTACATGATGCGGCCCAAGCCTCCTAGGTCTGATTCCATCAGAGTTTACAGATAGAGGGCGTATTTTGGATTTCAAATCAAATATTTCCAACAATACTTGCTGAAATCCTATATTGTGGGTACTTATTGGAATTGTCTTGTTGAGACAATTCAAATAAGTAGCCACAACATAGGGCTTCAATGAGAAGTAAAGATTTTAGACTGAAAACACCCCCCTTTCATCTGTACCTCCGTCGCTCCAGTGATGAGAGTAACAGATAATAGGGGGTAAGGCCTAGAGTCTAAAATCTTTATTTCAAACCAAAACCTTAATTTGTAGGTACTCATTTGATTCATCTTGGTGAGATTATTCAAATGAGTACCAACAACACATATGTCATATGGTTTGGGCAGGATGCCATTGAAATTTCATAAAATAAAATCCAAAATACCCAATCTATCTGCATGTACTAGCTCTGGGTAAATTTCTCTACCATCATTTGTCTCTATTGGGAAGATTTGATGTGATTTGAATTGGGTTTACACGCTTTCAACATTTTTTCAGTTATATTGTGACGGTTGGAGCACCATAAAATGGATTCCTGTTATTTCTTTCACCAGTACTACCATTACATCCTTTCCTAGCCTCCAGCTGCTATCCCACATATGTCTACGATTATCGACCCATTTGTGGGAAACAATTAGTTGGAGAGAATGAGTGCCATTGTTGGGGATCAAACCCCAGTCCTTTAGATTGACAGTCAGATGTGCTGCCAACTGCGCTATGACGGCGGCTCCATTGGGAGGAACAGCTCAAGACTAAGCAAGAACTCCACATCTATTTTAATGTAGTCTAATTGCAATTAAGTGCAAGTTGTGAACATCAAAATCCTAATACATGTGTTTCCTTTTAATCAGCTATGCAATAATAAGCAGTGAAAATGTTGACAAGCTGGTGCAGAAATCAACTTGATTTGACTTTGATTGATAATTGCATCATTTAAGGTTACAGAATATCAAATCATTGAATTGGGATTATTGCCCATGTATCCTAGTACAGATATTTATACCATATAAATCACATTTTTATTCTGGTCTTGCATATAAAACTGAAATTAAAATCTTCTCACTTGACAAAATTTAATGAAGCACAAAACTGGCTATTCAAAAGATCCTCCTAGCCAAATAAAAAGCTTTTCATAGTCAGGGTAGATGGCCACACTTGTCCCTAATTACCCACTTCATAACCAATGCTTGCTGTCAGGGATCGTGTTTGAGCCTTAAACCAGGCTTTTGACTCCCTAAAATCCCACTTTGACCCTCAAAAAAATTCCTACAGGGGGTCATTTTTGACCCACTGAATTTCCAGTAGTGCAACCTAAACAATATTAAAGATTATACAGATCAATTATTTTCTTCATATTATAACAAAAGATTTATATAAATGCAACAACATAAACAATAAAGTGTGTCTACACTTTATTGTTTATGTTGTTTCAGTTATTAGATTACTTTAAGAAACTGACAATTTTTCATGTTTTGCTCTTTTTGGCCCCTTTTTAAACCAGTTCTAACCCCCAGAATTTCATGGTCAAGGGGTCAATGACTCCCTAATTTTAAAAGCTAGCACAAGCTCTGCTGTAGCATATGTTGTATATCATTAGTTAAACTTTAAACTAGCTTATTAATATTTTGTTAGAATGTGATGCTTTAAGATAATAAGGCTTGTGAGTGACTAATGAATTTGTTTGAATTGAACGCACCCCCCCCCCCCCACCATTTACAGATAGACAAGTCAGTGATCAACCTGCACATCTTCTATTTCAATTTGTGACATGATACTTTAACCCTTTAAAAGGTCAAGGGTTGACGACTTTAATGTGATCCACTTATTTTGAGGACTTGACCACAGTCATCCTACAGTTTTTATGGACACTATAACTTCCGACATCCAGTTATTTATATCTTTGATAACATCTATAAGTTGTCATCACTTTTTACAAAGGAATGTAATATTATCTTTAAGCAAAAAATATTGACAGTGGCATCCTTGCATTTTGCCACTTCTAAATTTTAACATGGTATAGATTTACCAATTCCAAAAACCAAAATATGCTATTACTGCAAAATTCAGTGTGAGCTACAAAATGTAACAATTTACTCACTAATTTGCGTTTTTTGTCAAACTCTAAAAACTGTTAAATTGATCAGATTTATATCAAATACGATGTTGAAAGATAATATATTAAATTGAAAGCTAGAAATCTGATTATGCGATAGAATATTATTGGCTTATCAATGACAACATTTAATTTGAGAGAAAGAGAAGATGGACTTTTATAAACCATTATAAATAAGTCACAATGATTTGTCAGTATAAGATCACAGTCAATGACTTTCCAACATCCTCATTTAGTTTTTATGGTACTACAAAATTACAGCAGCAATTTGGGTAATTCACTTCACCATAAAATGGCCATAACCCCAAAGAGCATTTGGGGTTCACTTTGGTCGGAGAAAACTGTAAAATGACTATACAATGACTATTTGATATTAAATTATACCATAGCTTTTTTCCCTTTGGATCTAGAAGATTCAGAAAATATGAATGCACTTCATCATTGCAGTTTTTGCGCAACCAATCAAAAAACTGCATATGTAATATTAATGACTACTGAATAAGATGGAAACCATTTATTTATAAAAGCAACCTCAAACAATCATTGTTGATGATGAAATTGATATGTTTCTGACTGAATTGAGTTGTAAATGAGTCTCAGGCGCATGACATTTCCAACAATTAAAACACCTTCTTGAACTACAAACATTTAGAAGCAATGACAGTAACAAAGTGTAATGACAAGTTTGCCTAAGTGCATGTCTGCAGATACTTTGACACCTTATTTATCTACAAATCGCATAGTGAAAACTCTGGTCAGACTGTGCAGATGCACAGACTGGCGAGAGTCATTGCTATTTTGCACATATGAAATTGTTGGAAATGTCATCATGACACTGACTCAGATTTCAGTTGGATGAGCAGTTGGAGGCTCAGAGAAGGATTTAATGGTACAAATGTAGTATACTAGTTAAGGTGAAAGAAATACCAGGATACCAGGAAACCATTGTCAATTGCTCCAGTCCTAACAAAATGATCAAAATACATTAAACCCAATTCAAACAAAACAAACTGTACTAAAATAAAATATTTGTGCAGGTTTTTAAATTTGCCTAAAAAAATACCATTGCAAACTTCATATTTCGATGGGGTTTCCATGTACAAACATCTTCAAGATGACATTCCCAAGAGATCAGTTTCTATCATTCTATCTTCAATACATGCCAGTTATTATTTAATCAGATAACCAATAGTCAATAGAATGTGAGTCAGGGAAAAAAACAACAAATTCAACAATCTTTACACTTGAAATCAAATATTTGCTTCAAGCCACTGTCAAGGGTCCTCTCTTTTTGCCATCTGTGTGTTTTAAAAGATCATTCTGATTAATTGTGTCACTGTCATTATTTTCATAGGGGCTAATTGTTTTTATGGATAATTGTTTTTATTATAACCTTTCACATGATGGTAGCACAGTATATTCCTGCTGTAGTCAAAGCTGGGTTGGCAGACAGTATAGACTAAAATCAGTCTGCACTGATGTGCAGTCTGATTTTAGCCTACACTGCCTGCTTTCTACTACAGCATTTCCTCTAATTATAGCGCCCTCCCTAATAGTAGCACCCCTACATTTTTTCTAAACAAGAGGTCCAAGATCGCTAACCTGAGTCTCTATGACCCCTGGGACATCACATTAATTAGATAGGCAGATGTCAAAAAGAAGATAATTGCCTAAGATCAATACCATGGAACATTTTCAGCGAAGAGCAGGACAGATATGCCTTTTTGCCCTTTGATTCTATGTAAAAAGGGTTGCACCCGGGTGGACCCCAAAAGTGACCCCAGGGTCTTGATATGAACAAACTTGGAAGAGGTCCATAAGATGATGCTACATCGTAAATATGAGAGCTGTCTGCCTTCTGGTTTCAGAGAAGAAGATTTTTGAAGGTTTTCCCATTTTCACCCATCATGCTCAGATGAGCTGAAAGAGATGCGCCCGGGTGGAGCCCAAATATGACCCAAGAGTCTTGATATGAACAAACTTGGTAGGGGCCCACAAGATGATGCTACATACCAAAAATGAAAACAGTGTGCCCTCTGGTTTCGATTAAAGAAGATTTTAAATAAAAAGATTTTCGCTCTTTGATTCTATGTAAAAAGGGTTGCGCCCGGGTGGAGCCCAAATTTGATCCCAGGGCCTTGTTATGAACAAACTTGGTAGAGGCCCACTAAGTGATGCTACACACCAAATATTAAAGCTGTCTGCCATCTGGTTACAGAGAAGAAGATTTTTAAAGATTTTTGCTCTTTGATTCTATGTAAAAAGGGTTGCGCCCGGGCAAAGCCCAAACATGACCCCAGAGTCTTGATATGAACAAACTTGGTAGAAGTCCACTAGATGATGCTACATACCAAATATGAAAAATGTCTGCCTTCTGGTTTCAGAGAAGAAGATTTTTGAAGATTTTCATTTTTTTACCCTTCGTGCTCATAAGAGATTAAGGGATGCACCCGTGCAAAGCCCAAATATGACCCAAGGGTCTTGTTATGAACAAACTTGGAAGAGGCCCACTAGGTGATGCTATACACACCAAATATTTAAGCTGTCTGCCATCTGGTTACAGAGAAGATTTTTAAAGATTTTCGCTCTTTGATTCTATGTAAAAAGGTTTGGGCCTGGGCAAAGCCCAAATATGACCCTAGGGTCTTGATATGAACAAAATTGGTAGAGGTCCACTAGATGATGCTACATACCAAATATGGAAGCTGTCTGCCTTCTGGTTTCAGAGAAGAAGATTTTTAAAGATTTTTATATTTTCACCCTTTTTGTTAAGGGTAAAGGGAAAGTTAAGGGTGGATTTCATTTATTTTAACAACTTTGGTAGAGCTTGACCCAAGGAACATCCCTGCCAAGTTTCATCAAGATTGGCCCACTGGTTTAGGAGGAGAAGATGTTTAAAGAAATTGTGGACGACGGACGACTGACGATGGACGACGGACATTCTACGATCCCAATAGCTCACCTTGAGCACTTCGTGCTCAGGTGAGCTACAAAAAAAACCCACTTCAAATATACCTTGATTTCAGGAACTTTTTGAGACTTCTACTCTTTTTTTTTTTTGCTTTGAAATCAAACATATAGGATCATACAACAGATTATTTGGTAGCGGCAGTCAATAAATCTAGCATAAAAACCTCATTAGTAACCAGAAAGGGGGAGGGGATATCATTTATTTTAAGTGTCTTCTATGATAAACAGACAGACTCTTACCACCTTTATGTCTCTTGTTTTCTGTTTTATGCAAAGAAAATACCTAACACATTAACATGTTAATTTACTTGGAAAAATAATGTTAAGATTCTATCAAAAGCTTGTTGCTTTACATGAAGTTACAGGTAAATCTAACAGCTTGAAAACTACTTTATTATGTACTAGTGAAAAGTGGATCATAGAAGCATTAAGAGCTCTTTAAAAATTTCAATTGATTGATATAACTTGATTATCCTTTTAATACCATTTGACAATAAAGGAGATTATTCTCTTAGAAAGACTTACGGATATATCCAGATTTTCTGACTATCAAATTAATCTATTCTATAGCTTTTAAATTCAATTGCTTCCTTTTCCCTTCTGTCCCTATATATAAACATTAACTCTAGATCCCTTTTCCTCTTGAATCTAGAAATCACATGATGTACTTTGTGTCAGGGGCATGGCTCATGTTTGACCCTTAAACCAGGGTTTTGACTCTCAAAAAATGAAAGGCCTCATCGGCAATTTCAAATGAGTACCCACATCATAGAGTTTTATTGAGAAACAAAGATTTTAGAATAGCATTACCTCGATCCCTCATATCTGTACCTCAGATTAATTGTTCGATCTGGTGAGGTAAGTGTATTCTGGAGTTTGTTTTATGTCTGAGGAAAGTCAATGATTAATGTTTTATGCATCTTAATTGTCCTTAATTAGTTTATCATTCCTTGTAGTACTTATAGCTTATTATCTTTCACCTTTACCTTGTTAAGTGAAAGTTAGCTTTTAAACCACAGTGTTACATGAGATCTCTTACATGTTTTCTCAAAAAGACACTGTTATACCGTATAAGTTCTAATAGAGCCCCATGCTCTAATATAACCCCATCCCCTTCATCCAACTGCAAGTTCAACCATTTTTTGCGTGTTTTTAAGAAAACTGAAAGCCTCTACAAAGCCTCCACCAAATCGATTGTCACAAGGTTGGAGGGAAAATGTAACTTTTTCGAACAAATTTTAC
Source organism: Fragum whitleyi (assembly GCA_948146395.1). NCBI lineage: Eukaryota > Metazoa > Mollusca > Bivalvia > Cardiida > Cardiidae > Fragum > Fragum whitleyi. The sequence continues at coordinate 34,922,865 of OX411556.1, forward strand.
ACGTTTATTTTAATCAAATTAATTATTTGTATTAAGTTTTTCTTTGATTTTCTGAGTGTACTGTAGCCTAGATTATTCAAAATGCCTGTAAACCAGACTCCTATACTTTGATAAACTGTATATATTCATGTTTGCCTTTGGTTTTAACCTCGACTTGGAAATCATTGTAAATCTCCTGTATTCGATACCAGAGTACAGTGCTTGTGAAGACTTGGAAAATGGCTAAAAATGCAGTGGCATGATGATTCTAATAACGGGGTTGTATTAGAGCTTTTATGGTATGTTTCTTCAGCCCTTAAATTGGTACCAACAGAAAGTTTCTCCACAAGCAATGCAACTGAGTATTATGAATTAGTGTTCCCACTGCTTCTTCCAAATGGGGGTGCAAATGTTTATTGGGCAGCATTTATGTACCCCTTCTATATGAGCCAAAGAAGGCTGCTTACAATAATGAAGGGGCACAAGATTCCATTTGGGGGTAAATCATCCCCATATGGGTTTTTTTGGGAACCCTGTTAATAAGACTAAGAATGCATGTTGTTGTCTCAACTGCTCAAAACTTAGGACCAATATAATCATCAGCCAATCTTGCAGTGTTCACAGCAAGTTTCTGTTGTACACAAAGCTTCAGTAGACAATATATGGTTGGCAAGAAGACCAGCTTGCACAGTGGTGCAGTCTGATCAAAGTCTACACTGCCTGCTATCTACTTATTTAATTGAGGGGAAAATTTGAGCAAGATTTGTTGAGTTGAATGTCCAAAAATTTACAATTGGTTTGAAAGGTATCTAAATTTAGCAGCACAAGGGTTAAAAGGTTTTATGGTCAAAAAGGAAATGAGCAAAAAAAGAAGAATACATAGTTTATTAAATATGGTCTGTGATAATTTTAAATGGATTGAGACTCAGAGTGAAATATTAACACTGTTTTCAACAATCTTTTAGCAAAGGGTCTCAACATTGGTAAATTCTGATTTTTTTCATGATTTTGGGAAAAAATATCACTTTTTTGTATTGGGAACAGTTCCCTTTTAGGGTTCCAATCAAGGAAGAAAAAGAAACAATGAACATAGACAGTTCGACTCTTGAATTTACTCCTTAAAAGGATAAATAAGTCAGGGGAAATTCTCCCCGCAAAATTCTACACATTTTCATTTAATACAGAATCCAAGCACCTGGCCTTTCTGAAGAAATTCAGCTAAAAAATCAAAGCATGATCAATCAATTAGATCCATTCATGAAATTTCAATTAAAAGAAATTTCAAAGAAAACTTGTTTCACTGATGAATGAGTTTTTTCTTAATAAATTGAATTCCTGGTGAAGACTGAAAATTATACATTGTGTACTTTTAATATGATTCTATTGTTTCAAGTTGGAATTCAAGCCTTAAGCCTAAATTGTCCCGCTGAATTTTAATTCTAGCCTAAACAAATAATTAAGTTATGGCATAATTTAACCAGACTAGCTCAAGTTTTTTTTGCAATAATTCAGGAGGGTGCTTCCAATTTAGTTACAACCATTACAAACTTTGTTGATTTATCAATACATTGGAGGAAGACAGATGTTGGAATGCATATTTGCTGCTGCAGGGGATCAAACCTCTTACCCAATTATTGAAGATTGTAAGTCTGATACATTATCAATACATGAATTACCAACATTTCTGAGATTGAGATTGCATTTCACAATCAGTCATTTGCTAGAAAATGTATCTTTGGACCATAAAAGGCTACAGGAAAAATATTACCAGACAAAAAAAGAAGACAGATTGCGAGAATTAGAAACAAAAATGAAATTCCAATTAATAAAACATTCAAAGAAGATCCATTTTCTCTGCATGGAGAAAACAATCCTAGAAATAACTGGTTCCTGATATTTAGCAGTGTTTTTTTTGTTTTTTTTATCAAAGACAATAACTAGTCAAAGATTCTAATTGTTTTAGATTCCTGGCTATTACAATTTAAAAGCTGTTTTCAACAAGGGTCACTATATCCCTGTGACCATATTGTGAGGTCAGTGCAACACTATTGTAAGTGCCTATAAATATATAGGCATTTACAATAGTCTCACTCTAAGCCCTCGATATGATATCATTACTATACTTATATATTTTGGGCAAAGACATTCATAATGACTCTAACATGACCATGACCATCGCCTTTAGCCTTAATACATTAATTGACTTACAAACTTTCTTTTGGTTTCATATAAATTGCAACTTAATTGTATTGGAAAATTCGGATGAAATAAAATCCAAAGTAATTAGGTAAACGGTCACTTGAAAGATTTGACCTCATGGTCATTGAGTTTCGAATCGAAATACAATGTAAATGAGCCATTCCCCTCTGTTTTATTCAGTAAGCTGGTTCTTTTCACTGTCATTTGAAATGACACATTGAAATTTTCAATAAAAACAACAGCTGTCAGACTAACTGACACATTCTAGTATTGTCGCAGGGGTGAAATGGGGTCATTATCCTTTAACTATTAATACGTTCCGAATGTTACACTTGTATTGGCGAGAATTTCTGAAAGAAGAATCACATATTTAACCATTAAAGTCCAACTCTAACAGTTCCCCTGTAAATTAGGTCATTCTACCTTATTATTTCCAAATTGTCAAAGAATATTATCAACCCTCAGAATGTCAACCCCCTCAAATCAAATTTAACAAGATAGCAAAACATTTCCACATTTGGATGCCAAATACATAAATAGGTAATATTGTATAAAAATGATGTAAGATGCATTTTTCTACTTTAAAGTAACATAAAACTTTTCTTTTTAGTTCTATCTAAATTGTTTGTAGGTGATGAGAAACACAATTACTACAGCCTTCAATGTCATCTAAAAATTAAGAAGATGAACACTTAAGCATTTTCCTGCTTTCTGGAAAGGAAAAATATGAAATTATTTTGACTTTCAAAAAGCATGATGGATAAAGAAATTCTACTTGAAATTTTCTCTTCTTCTAAAAATGTTTCCTACAATTTGAATATCATTTTTTTATTTTTTATATGTAGCATTTAAAAAAGGCCCAAGTCTACAACGGATAATGTTTCTCAAAGAAATTTGTTCGTTTGAAAATGAGATCATCCGAGACGATTTTATGTAAACAAGATCAAAACTTACAAGTTGCCCACGACTTCGTTCGATCCCGACCGGACTTGCTGATGCTGTGCAACCGAATATCCGAAATAACTGCCGCTCGGTCCCTCTTTAATAACGGGTATGGTCGTGTCCAAGTTAAATCCTGAGGTAGTTTGAATGAGAAGACATAGAAATATTACACAGGTAAACACAAAATTCGTGGGACAGGGCGCCATTGTTTGGGTGACAATTTTTGTAATCAAAAGCGCACCTGTACAGAAAATTGCAACGTCCAATTAAAACAGATAATTAATCCGACTTTCACTTAGCACAATCAAACAATTGACATAAGTACCTGATTCATGGTTTTGTTTTTATCACGAGGAAATAATTTTCTTTTCAAATAACATACACTTCACTCCAACACAGAGTTGACACAAAAATGTGAGATAGACAGTTTACTAATCAGGTTAGGCAATGCAGCGTGACATGACAGACGGATTATATCCCCTGATTTTTTCAGGGGAGTGCACCGCTGTAAAACTATTTTTGAGACAGAAATGGAGTCTTGTCCCTTCCTTTGATTGGGGTGAGGGGTTAAATTGAAGAAACAGAAACATAAGCTTGAAAGACATCACTTCTAAACAAAGCACAAATAAAAAAAATGTTTTGAGGACAAAGTCAAGTCCTGTGGTCAGTAGGACAAAATCGTGCAAACTGTTTGCAAATTACTGAAACCCCGCTTTGCACGTCTACTTGCGTGCAAAGCAGGGTATAATTTCTAAGAAATAAAATCAATCACTCACTCACTCACTCACTCACTCACTCACTCACTCACTCACTCACTCACTCAAACAAACAAACAAACAAACAAACAAACAAACAAACAAACAAACAAACAAACAAACAAACAAACAAACAAACAAACAAACAAACAAACAAACAAACAAACAAACAAACAAACAATCAATCAATCAATCAATCAATCACTCACTCACTCACTCAATCAATCAATCAAGCAACCAACCAACCAACCGACCGACCGACCGACCGACCGACCGACCGACCGATCGATCGATCGATCGATCGATCGATCAATCAATCAAACAATCAATCAATCAATCAATCAATCAATCAATTAATCAATCAAATCAAATCAATCAATCAAATCATTCAGTCAATATCTTCGTGAGGCATGTTTGATAACAATGAGTAACAGTCTGACCGGAGTTGATTCATTTTATCTTCCTTGCCCGAAATTTACTAGATTCTGTCATAAATAAGGATGTATAATTTTTAAAACCCGATATAATAAAGAATCTCCATTGAATTAGACTGTGCAGACTGATTCAAAACTTTTCGTTCTTTACTGCTTTTCTGAATCTAGAATGACCAATCTACCCTTCCGCGAATGAGATTTTGAAATGTGACAGCTGGCTTTCTTTAACTAGGATTAATGTCTCATTTAGTCTCAAATAGCTTACCCGAGTCTGCTTGACCCTATGGGACACGACATGAATAAGATTGGCAGATTTCAACCAAGAGGTGATTTGAACCTGAAATAAGTACTGGTTTTGAAGAAGAAATTGTGGAAAGATTTCTTTTTTACTCTTATCTATGGAAAATGGGATGCACCCATGCAGCGTCTAAACATGGCAAACGAAAAGAAAAAACTTAGTAGATGTCCCCTAGATAATGCTACATACCAAATTTTAATTCTGTTTGGAATTTAGTTTCATAAAAGGGAGAAGTGTCGCAATTGATGCTATGGGTTTTGTGAATTTGTCGTTACACCGCTGTGTGATAAAAAATGCTTAAATTGCAACTCACCTTAACGATTTTGAATCTAAAAGGGACTTTTTTTTTTTAATAAATATGGCTATAAATTCTATTAATTTCATACAAATTTAAGTCTTTTTCCCCAATAATTTCGTACTTACAGCTTAAATCAAGTACGATGTTTCAGAAGAAAAACGACGTCATGCCAAATCTGTAAAGAATTTTTTTTTATTTCCGATCGTATCTCTTCTAAAGTTTGTGACGGATGTGTAGATGTTGCGACACGTCGAGAACAGGGGCCCGTTTTACTAAACGTCTTACGAAAAAAAAATGATCGTAAGTCAAGATCACGAATCGTACCTGGTGTTTCATTTATTGTTAGATCCTGCCTTGCAACTATGTTATTGGAATCGTCTTTAGAAGACGATTTCAATGAGATGATGCATGGCAGAATTCAATATTCATTTAATACTGTTGAAGCAACTTTAATTTTTGACTTACGGAAAAAAATGACCGTAAGATGTTTAGTATAATAATAATAATAATAATGATAATGATAATAATAATAATAATAATAATAATAATAATAATAATAATAATAATAATAATAATAATAATAATAATAATAATAATAATAATAACTTAATTTATAGAAGGTAGCATGTTAAGATACATATACAATCTTATTTTCAACATGGCCCTCTTGAAAAAAAACAATATTCGAACCTCGTAATCTCTCTCTCTCTCTTTCTCTTTCTCTCTTTCTCTCTCTCTCTCTCTCTCTCTTTCTCTTTCTCTCTTTCTCTCTTTCTCTCTCTCTCTCTCTCTCTCTCGCTCTCTCTCTCTCACTCACTCACTCACTCACTCACTCACACTCTTTCAAACGCACACACACTCACTCAAACTCAAACCACATCACACAAGCACATAGGCTACCAATTACATGTACTATATATGCATAAAGTACGAAGCAAATAAATTTCAATCTATCTCCTGGAAAAAAACACAGCATGTAAGACATGCACAGATAATATTAGATTTGAAAACAATTGCTGTACAATCATTTTATATGTAATATAAAAGTGGAAGAGTGTAGATGCTTAATTAGAAATCAACTGACAATAGAAAGCTCCTTAACTTGTGTTTAAAACATCTTAAATTGTCAATAGATCGTATATCTGTTGGAATCGAATTCCAGTATTGCATCCCAATATAGGAAAATGTGCGCTTTTTAAATTCTGTTTTAGGTACTGTGCTTTTGCTCATCATATCATTATTTAACTCAGACCTAAGTAAGTAATGTTGGTTCTTGCAATAATTAAAAGCATTAGACATGTAAGGGGGTGCCAGACCATAAAGCGTTTTATACACCATGATGATAGTGAAATATTTTTGGCGACCTTTTATGCTTAGCCATTTTAATGAGGTGAAATTCGACTTAGAGGAAGACTTTCTAGGTTTTTTCAATATTATACATGCAGCTCTTTTTTTGTAATCTACTAACTCTGTTTAAAAACGCTGATTTGCATTGACTCCAGGAAATACAACCATAGTCTAAAGAAGGGGCAATGTATGAATTATAAAACAGTTGTTTCATATCAAGCGTGAGAAAAAAATTAATTCTCTTGGTTTAAACATATTTTATTTGCATGAATATCATCATTATAATATGCATATGAATTTGACACAAAACATTAAATCAAGCAAAAAGGATGAGAACGAAAGCATACGCTTATAATGTTCTTCTCCCCATTTGTGATTCAAGAGCTGAACTAACTAATATATCTTCTAGGTTACATGGATATTAGATTAATGATATAATATATGAAATAGTTTGATTCTTAATTTTATAGAAATTGTAAGATGTAAAGTACTATAAAGATTTGGGGTGTGGGATTTGGATGGATGGTGTTCTCTGGATGTCTTTATATGCGTTATACATACATACAAACACATATATACACATATATACACACACATATGTATATATACATATACATACATACATATACATACACATACATACGTCATGAATTTAATACGTCATAAATTTAATACAATTATCGTTGCCAAGTTTCATATTACATTTGGCAAGGCAAAACATGTTTAAACCGCTTACTGTCTTTAATATATCGTTGGACTTCAAGCATTATATTTTCGTTGTCTTTATATGCCAGCCTTTCATTCCCGTACAAAAGAGTATTTACATCAATGTCCCCAATGTTTGATAATGAGTTTATGAGCCTATTTCTAATATTAATATAATTTGAACATTCTAGAAGAAAATGCTTACTAGTCTCAATCCCACCACAAGAACAAAGAGAAGACGATACTATGTTTTTACTGAACAGATGTTGATTGAGTGAGCTACAATTATTTCTGATTCTAGTATGTATAACCTGAAGCTTCCTTTCTCCTACAAAGTACAGCCTGTTGGGAACGGGTTTGTTTCTATTTAGATAATTTTTGAAGCATGCTATTGAGTTTTGTTCCCATATTTCAATTGGTAATTTATTCCATTCGTCAATGACTGAAGGAAGAAATGACTTTTTATAAAGCTCTGTTCTACAGTTTGGTATTCTATGATTTTGAGATCTGCGTAAGCTGTATGAGGATGTGCTTCCTATAGTTTGAGGTACTAATGAACTAAGGGTATTCGGACAGAGACCTTTTACCATTTTGAAATAAAGAACGAGTTTGTGTATACGTCTTCTTTCGTGGAGTGATTCCCAACCTGATTCAGAAGATAAGTCAACAAGTGATACCAATTTTGTGCAGCCAGTTACTATTCTTGCAGCTTCATCTTGGATCTAATCAAGTTGGTCCTTAAGTTGCAGTGTGCAGTTATCCCAAATAACATCCGCGTATTCTATTATAGGGCGAATGAAAGAAAAGTACATAAATTGTAGAGCTCTTCTATCTAATCTAAATTTGAGAGCACGCATCATGTTAATTCTATCCCAAGCTTTCTTTAATGCATTTTTTGTGTGAATTTCCCAGCAGCCATCTTCAGAAATAAATATACCTAAATGTTTGTGGTTTGGTACAGTTGGTATTTTTGTATTAGACATGAAAAGGTCTGGATGAGTGGGCCTCCTTTGTTTTCGGGTGATAATGATAGATTCAGATTTTAAGGGGTTGAAATTGACGATCCATTGTTTGGCCCATTCATCTATTTTATTTATATCAGATTGTAACTGTGCTGCACATATATCAGGATTTTCTATTTCTAATGATAGACTAGTGTCATCTGCAAAAAGGTTTATATTGGAATCCAAGTTGTCGACTATGTCATTGATATAAACTAAAAAGAGTAGTGGACCCAATATAGACCCTTGGGGGACACCAGCTTTCAGTAAACACAGTTCAGATGAACTTCCATTGACGACCACTCTTTGATATCGTTTTGACAGATAGTCTTTAAACCAATCTAATAACATCCCATTAATTCCTGCACGATGCAGCTTGAATATAAGACCTTTGTGCCACACTTTATCGAAAGCTTTACTGATGTCAAAGACAATCATTCGAAACTCACGTCCATTATCTAATGCTTTACAAATCTTGTCATAAAGACATAACGTTTGATTTACCGTGGAATCTCTAGGTAGGAATCCAGACTGAAACGGGGTGAAAAAATTATTTATTGAAAGGTACAAGAATATGTGATCATAAATTATTTTTTCAAAAACTTCTTCGGTTGTGTTCAGAAGAGATACTGGTCTGTAATTCGATGGAATTGATTTATCGCCTGTTTTAAAGATAGGACACACATTTGAGATTTTCCATGCAGATGGTAACATACATAGTCGTAGAGAAGTATTGAATATATCACAGAGAGGCATAGCAAGCTCTAGAGCTCCTTCACGTTAGTATCCTATTGCTTATACCATCTGGACCCGTTGCCTTTCCAATATTTAAGTTTTTCAAAACATTATACACTTCTTCTGGAATAATTTCAATAAAGTCAAGTGTATATTCGCGAGGCCGATGGTCGTCTGATGGTAATGATATATGAGAGTCATCAACTTGTGATTGGCTAGCAAAGAACGTGTTAAGCGAATTAGCCTTTTCCGTTTCGTCCGATATTAACTTATCATTATTTTCATCAAAGAGAGGGGGGATTTCCGAATTATATGACCTATCCGTATGTATTAATTGTTTAATTGTTTTCCACCATTCCCTAGTTGATAAGGAACCTGATTTTATATTAGATGCCAGTCTATCAAAGTGCTCTTCCTTTTTGTGACGTATTAGATTAACAATCTCATTTCTCAAAGTTTTAAAGCGTATCCAATCACATAATTTATTGGTTTTCTTAGCTTTTCTATATAATCTTTTTCTTTTTCTAATTTTTTGTTTGATTCCATTAGTTAACCAAGGGGGTTCAAAAGGCTTAATAGTTATTACTTTATTCGGAATAAACAATCTAGCAAATTGTAATAATGTAGTTGTAAAACTGTTAACATATGTATCAATATCACTATCTACTAAGCTATTCCAATCAAAGTTGCTAAGCGCTAATCTAAGTTCGTCATAATTTCCCTCTTCATATTTCCAAATGGTTCTTTTAAAAGACTTATGTCTAGGTTTGATGAAGTTAAGAACAGCAAATACGGGACAGTGATATCTAACCTGACTTTCGAGACATGGCTCACCAACACCTGACACCAAAACTGAGTCTTTATTTGTTACAAGGACACGATCGATTAAGGACGAAGAGCATTCCGTAGAATGAGTTGGCTCACTGATACATTGCACTAAACCAAACTGTGTACAAAGACTATTCACTTTATTAAAATGACATGAATTCAACTGATTCCAATTAAAATCACCTGTTATAATGATATCTGATATATTCGTGTCAATAGCAAAAGAAATTGAACTTTCTATTAAGGTATTGTATGCCATAGGTGAATTTGGTGGCCGGTAGAAGACTCCGTATAATATATTTCTGTTATTACCAAGCTTTATTTGAACCCAGACGCATTCTAATGTGTTTATTTCAAGGTCACGCCTTCTTACATATGATAGATTACTTTTTATAAAGATCATTACTCCACCATACGATTCGTTGTCTCGATCTTTACGCTCGGGGAGATTAAAGTTCTGGAAGAACAGATTTTTCGATTGGTAATCTTTTTCAAGCCAGGTTTCAGAGAATGATATAATATCAAATTGAGAAAATTCAGTATACAATACGTCAATTTTATGTCTTACGCTTTGTACATTATAGTGTATTGTTGACAAATGATTAGGATAATTAAGGAAGCTATATGTTTCATTTGTGTGAAGAGGAAGTGAGTTATCAGGAGCAAAGGGACCTGGGTTTGGATGCACATCCCCTGACAGCATTAAGATTAGCAGGATCCATAATATAAGCACAAGTATGTGCTTTAATACTGACATAAGTTGAAAATTAAAGACAACTTGATGTTTTTTATTTATGTAAATAATATTTCCATTAAGACTAAATTTATTTTTCATTTTACATTGCTCTATGCTAATAGCTAAATATTTAAGCCCGTCGTTGTGACTTTGCAGTAACAGGAAAGTTGTGAGAATTAAAAGCAGTTTAAACCTGAAGTGTAGTCTGAATGTTGGAACGGATACACCAATTTGCTGTTTACCTTTTAATCTGGCCATTCTTCAAAGAAGATCATGGTAGGAGTCGTCTCACGATCTAACAAACAGACCTTAGGTCCAGGCTCAATATGTTCATGGTAATTGTAATTTACTTTTAAGTCCATTAATATGAAAGACACTGAAGAACACCATCCTTTTGAGTTTAAGTTCAGTACATTTAAATGAAAAAGAACGTCACGAAAAATAAGTGACGGATAACAAATGTATATAGTAAGGAAAATATGACAAATAATATGTACAAAAAACATGGAATATATTGTTTGACAATGATCATCGAATGAATATATGGTTTAAGTAATTTACTCATGATCTTAACTTTAACTTTAATGTATGTGACTCCATATTAGATTTTATAATTTTGATTTTAGTGCCAAGAACAAATTATCACTCATTTGCAAACATGTTACAAGTGTCAGATTTTTCCTGTTGGTGTTACACAAGATAATAATTATCTTTTCCTATGATTTTTGTCTATATTGTATATATTGTTTATTATTATTACAAGAAATTTTGATATTAATATTTTCCTTTACAATGAATTTTACAAAAATATATGTATATACATATGTATACAAAAAAAAAAAAAAAAAAAAAAAAAAAAAACTCTGTTTGTCTCTATAAATTCTAATATCTAATTCTCTTGAGTAAATGCACTTTCGATGAAACCTTTGAACAGATCATGTCAACGTGAGTCTTCCAACTAAGTGAATTGTCTATGTATAGACCGAGAACCTTTTGAATACATACATTCGCGATCTTGTTGTTGAACACCTTTAATTGAAGTTCTGGTAGATTTTTTAATCTGTTATTACTTCCTACAATCAGACATGTGGTTTTCTTTGGATTTAAAATCATATTATCATTTTTTGACCAAGTATCTATTTTAGACAAATCATTTTGTAAGCATTCATTTATTTCGGATAGAGATTCACTTGATTTATAAAGTGTAGCATCATCCGCATACATGTCGATGTTAGATTGAATTTTTAAAGGCAGACCATTTACGTATAATAAAAACAAAAACGGGCCACAGACCCTTAAAGCGTGTCGTTTTTAATCAAACAATAAATGACTTGTAGCCCAATAAACTAAAATGATGTAGATAATTAACTTCCAGTCATATATTATAAGCACCTGGACTTTCCGAGATCATTGTCCGTAAATATGATACCCTATAGTTTCAGGGTTTGGTAGGTTATACTAGGACTTAAGTTTTTTAACATGGTAGGTCGAATCTTTACTTATTCTTAGGCATATTTCAGCTGTCAACAAAACTTTGACAGACTGTATAAACGAGGATAAGACTGCAAAGATGGGCAACTGATTTTAGCCCAAACCGCCTGCTTTTCACTTTTAAAAATATTGAGGGTAGTACCTGAGCCAGACTTTTTGAAATTTCCCAGAAATCGGCAATTTGTTTGACAAAAAATTACATTCAGCAGGATAAGGTTTAAGTTTGAACGCACAATTATTACTCTTGCATTAAGTGACTTATCTACCGAGAAACCGCTAAAAATTGCCAATATTATAATGTCCGCAGTGAATCGGATGAAGCCCGTCGGTCTATTGATTGTAACATGGACGTTCACCAGCGTTCTATGTCACGGGTTCGATGCACGGCCTGGAACTTTTAACAAACAACTTTCGGCTGAGGAGCCGTATGACGGTGCTTTACACCGAGCACATTAAAGAAAAGTAGCGACGATAAATCAACCATAGAATACACACATGTGCCTTTTTACTGCTTTTAGTCTCTTAGGTGCATAGTAATGATCAAAATATTATTTTGTGTCCGATTTTTAGAATCAATCCATTATCAAGAATGGGCAAAGATGAGATGGTATCAGCCAGTGCCCGTTCTTTGGAGTGGGTATTACCGAGTACATACTTGTACAACTCAAATTACACATTAAATAGAGATACAGTACGAACAGCAGAATTGTACTAATGATATTTTGTCTTTCACAGAATAAAGGTAGTGGAGCCGTCAAAGTTCCACAAACGTGATTTCGGAACTTATGGTCTTTCACAGTATTAACCGAGCTTTCTTAGTAAAATCATTAGGAAACCTTGGTCAACACTGTTAAAGTTCATGGATCCGAAACGTTGCAGAACTATCACGTGTCCATTACCATTCTGTTTAAAATTAATAGATAAAGAGATTAAAATTAATATTATATTGTTTCCATTGATTGTTGGTAGTTTTATAATCCCATTAAACGCAAGGAAATAAAAATTCGAATCGAATCTAGGTTGATTCTAGGTCTGACTAGCCAAACTATATTTCTATTTTTGCGTAGCTCATTCTGGAATCTGCCTAGTCAAAAGTAGAATTCTAATCCGGACTAGCCCGATTTCGGGTTTTGCTAGATTTCAATATGGACTCCGAAATATACACGTAACAGCTATATCTCATCCAAGGAGACCCAATGTTGTTAGATCATAGATTCTATTGTACTTACAGAATGTGTCAATGCGAGCGATCTTCCTATTATGCCTGCTATATGCGGGGAACCAAGCTATTGTGAGTAATGCATATATATCATTCCATTTTGCGTGTTTACGAATATACTTGACGGTTTTCTTTCTTTTCTTTTTTATATATATAAATTCGTTAAGATTGTGAGATGTGCGTTTTTTCTTATTGGTTGTACAGATATGATACAGTATTTTCTGGAAATTAAGCAACGGTTAATCTGTTAAAAAGTTGAAATTTACAAATACGCCGGTAAGGCTTAAACGTTGATTTTAATCGGTCAAATCTTGCAGATGTATGAAGAAAAATGTTACAAATGAATATTGCATTGCTGTTTTGAAAACTCAATCGACGTTTATTTACAATTTATACATGTACATATATTTTGATTTGAAATTTCGATTTGCTGCGTTATTCAGATGAGCTATGTAATAATGTGGCCACGAATAAATTAATTCTCTAGACATTATGGTTACATCAACAACTTTCAATTCGATGTTTATTCATGTAAATTGAATTCAAGAAATAAAAATTATATTGTTGAGAAGTAGATTCAAGGATCAAATTAGTATGGTGTAGTGTATGGTGTAGTGAATCGATCAATACGACTTTTGGTCTCCCATTTACGTTATATTTTTCAGATACACAAGCGACAAACCGAACAAATTGCTGGTGCGTATCTTTCTCTTGTTTTTAGATTCAAAACTTCGAGCAGCATTGGACTACCCTGCGTTCAAGATAAATCGTTTTAAAAACGATTAAGACGTGCCCAACGTGCATACAATGTGGCAAACAAATTTTAAACTTTTGATATTCTGAACACTGGTTTTGTTCAGTTTTGACACATTGATTTTTGAAAAAGTCAGTTCTGCTTTGTTCAACGATCACCAAATCAATGCGCATCCATTTCCTTCCTTTCGATTAAACGGTTTAATGTTTCTTAGATTTCAACGGAAGATACGACCTTTTTAGCTCATCTGAACTCATGCGATTTTTTGTGATCAATTGATGTCTTTTGTCCTTCGCGGGTTGTAAATGTCTTCAGTTTTTTCATTCGCGGGAACAATATTTCGGCCCAATCTTCGTGGAACTTAGAATGTTTGTCTGGTCTTCAGGACGAACCTTAAATCGAAAGTGGGAACGTTCCATTTAAAAATAAGGGAAAATGGGATATAATGAAAAAAAAAAATTGTTTTCACTGTCGATGTCATTTTTTATCCAATGTGAACGTTCAAAGTTATGTTACATGGTCCTTATCAAATGCATCCAGAGTATTGAAAGATAAAAGGACCATAATCTGGTTCAAAAGTTTGGCATAAATGTTTAGGCATAGTATTATACATTTTTTGAATTCACCAATCCGACGCGAACTGCTGTAAGGTGTATATGTTTGAATTTTAAGAGATCTCTCTTACCCGAAGCAAAGATGGTATGCCAGGCAGGGGCTAAGCGGTAGGTAATATGGTGAATCTGATTTTAATGAGATTGGGATTCCTAAATTTTGCATACCGGCTACAAGGGCTAATGCCCATCACCTTATCACGAGGTATATTTACGGTTAACAACATCAAGAAATTGACAAGGTGTTGATTTTGGAATTTTCTTGGAATGATATTGAATGAGTTCGATGAGTGAGTTTTGAGTGAAATTGAAGGAATTTAATCAAATATCGATAATTTTGTTCAGGATGAACAAAATTAGCGATATTGATCACCTCCAAAACAAAACTTATTCATATAAGTTCTATAAATGGCCTTCTTCAAGAACCAATCAGACGCTTATTATTTCAATTATGTCATTGAAATCTAATTTTTTCCTACTATATCATTTAATGTAGTTGTTGATCATATCTATTTTACGTGGTGTTAAGTGATTTTTGAATGGTTTGAGTGAGTGTTTGTAATGAATGAATAGAGCGCTGGATGAGAGATATAGAACGGTTTTCATTGAGATGAATGTCAATTTCACGATGTTACTAATAGTACTAAGTTATGTTCTGTTTTTCTTCGACGACAGTCGTGTCAGAGAACCAGAACCACTTACTCATAATCCAACTGATAGACAGAAAACATTGTATAAAAACGCTTTTTTTACATTTGAAAGACGCTTTCAGCCAGTTCGACAAAGACGGAGATCGTACCATAACGTTAGAAGAACTTGGGATGGTAATGGATGCTTCGGGCCTAACTGAAGCTGAACTGCTGGAAATGTTTAATGAGGCAGATTCCGATGGTTAGTAGCAAATGTTAGTAGTGACGAGATAATTCAATGATTTCTTTATAGAGATGAAGAGAGTATTTGATGATTTCGTGGAGGTATGAAACTAAAAACCTATAACGCCGTATTAATACAAGAATCGGATTCATTCATGAGTGTGATTAAGTTTTTAGTTTCATACCTCAATGAAAGCAACAAATACTCTTCATATCTTATAATTTGATTTCTTCAAGCAACACATAAAGATTTACCCCCAGATACATTAATTATTTAAGGGACTACTTTCTGTGTTCTGCGGAGGTTTACTTAAAAAGCTGCGTAATCAAAACCATTTCCATTGAGTAAAATCACCATTTTTTCAGCCAATCAGAACGCACGAATATTAGTGAACATACTAGAATTAAATCACTGAGGTAGAAATACTAAAAAAAACTTATTACAATGTATGAATGCTCGAAGCGGATTCATACACGCGTGCGGAAAGGTTTTTAGTTTCATTCCGCACAATCCGACTAGGGTCGATAAAATTCGCACCATTCGGACTGCCCTCTAGCATGACGAATACAATTGCGAAAGAGGCTTAATTAAAAGAGTTCACACAGAAGTTGTCATCGGTCTTTAACCCTTTGCTGTTTAATCCCTGCTTTTTACGTGTCTGTGATTTTATGATTGAGAAAACATTGTGAAAAAAGAAGAAATTGCTTCTGATAAGCAATTTCTTCTTTTTCCACACTATTTTCTACCCTACAGAATATTTATTTTTCAAATTAAATTCACTTTAAATTTTCGTCTGCAAAAGCTTTGAATTTGGACAGGTCCAAAATTTTGTAAAACAGGAAAGGGTTAAACTATGTTTCAGATGCTTCAATTCTAAGCAAGTTAAACTTACCGCCTTTTAGCGCAACGTAGTCGTGAGTGTGTAACACACGAGGTATTGAATTTTAAAACAAAGAAAATGTTTCAAGTTTATCTGACGACGTGAAAAACGTATCCCCGTTTCATGATTGTTTCAAAAGATGTATTTTGATTTACAACAATACACAGAAGGTTCTTAATGCCAATAACAAAGTAATTAGCAAATCAGACGCTACTGTCGTAGATATGAAACTTTTGTATCTACCATGGTTAAAGACTCCATTGTCTCAAACCAACATTTTTCAGAGTATCGTTTTAAGTAATCATGAGGATCGATGTCATTTTGTTTCTTTGTTTGTTTGTTTGTTTCTTTCTTTCTTTATTCAATTATCTATCTATTTTTCAATTCAATATTAGACAGTGGAACGATCAATTTCGGCGAGTTTTCTGTCGTGATGAACCAATACAGTGACGAAGAATACAGGGAGGCTTTCATAGGAATCGACACAGATATAGACGGTAACATAAGTCCATCTGAACTGCACCACGTGATGGCTGATTTAACAGCTGAAGAGGTTGCCTCGATGATTAGAGAGGCTGATAATGGCGGGGACGGTCAGGTCAACTATGAAGGTAATATTAAAAGAGTTTATAATATGACCTACGTCGCGGCAGTGAAATAAACCCGTTGAATAATTTTGATATAACACGGGTGTTATAACACTAGTGGAATAACTATGCAAATGAGCTTAGAACGAAAAGCGACGCTTTTTGTAACCGCGAAAATTACGTCATAATGTATCTTTTGTGACGTCAGTTTTAAACGGTGTTATACGTTTCGCGGAAAATTGAAATGTTGAATTTCAAGAATTTTGACGATTTTACGTAAAATTCGGGTCAAATTATAAATAGAAAATAAAATTTGTGCTCATAAACTACAGAATTTATTAAATTCGTCATCTAAAACAGATAAAAACTCGGCGCAGCCTCGTTTTTATCTGTTTATAGATGACTCGTTTAATAAATTCAGTATTCCATGACCACTCAGTCAATATCCTCTACATATTTCCTCTAATAAGAGCGCTCTCCGTAATAGTAGGGATAGTAGCTCCCTTCACTGTTAACTTTTGAAGATTCACTTGAATTCTTAGAGTTTGTAGTCCTTTTCTACATTCAAATGGGCAAAGGCGAAAACAAAGCAAAAATCACAAGCCTACAAACACATGTCAATGAAAGAACAAAACTCCCTTAAATCCCTTTGTCCATTCCTTTTTCTTTTCTTCAGAATTCATTATTCATCAAATCATTTGCAAACGTGACTAAGGAAAAAATAAAATATGTAAACCATTGAAGTAAGTATAGAGGATAAGTTGTGCCCGACATGGGACTCGAACCCTCGAACCCACGACCCCCGGTTCACTAGCACGGCGCTCTACAAACTGAGCTAATATCGAACACTTCACTCCTCCCTCTTTTAACCAATTGGAGCTGGTCCCAAACCGCTTCCAAATGGCCGAACCCAGCGTTCTCCGTTTACTTCTGACACCAAATTTTGTAACCGGCCTAGCCAGGTTCTTACAGGACACAGGGCGAAGCAAAACGAGAGAAATTTTAGTTTACATATTTTAATTTTTCCTAAGTAATATTTGGAAATGAGTTGATGAATAAAATTCTGAAGAAAAGGAAACGAATTTACAGAGAGATTTAAGGATGTAGAATGCTCAGTGCTGGCTTGCTATCAGGTAGAAGTTACTTTTGGAACTTGTTAGCCACTGGGCAGAAATAAGCTGTATTTCGATGTTATGATCATTCATCAATGACATTTTTCGAAAGAGGATTTATTTCTATTGCGTAATGAGCGTAATGATAAATACGTCCTGGCTAAATCGATGAAATAGAGAAAATATTTTTGTATACCAAACAAACAAAAGGTAAGTATAAATCCGCCTCGCACTGGTGGACAGTCAAACTTTAAAGGTATTTGAATAAAGCACACGAGAGTGATGGCAAATATAAAACAAGAGCACCGACCACAGGTGCCTAGGCTTGGCTGTTGAGTGCTGGATGGTGGAAAAAAAATCTACGTCGAAAAAGGGGGCATAATTTGAACAAAATGCATCTAGAGTTATGCCCCTTGATAGTATAGGTTGCTCATTTGATAGTGAACATGTGTGCCGAGTTTCAAGTGAATGCCTTCAGTAGAACCAGAGATATCACAAGATGTCAAAGTTTCGACGACGACGACAACAACGACGACGACACCAAGGCTATAGCAATACCTCGGATTTTCTCCAAAAACAGCCGAGCTAAAAATGTTGCATATGCAACACATTTAATTTTTTTCTCTGTCCTCGTAATTGTTCAAACGAAAATAAATGTGCATGAATATTTTAATATTCGTCATCGGACAAGTATCTAGATTACCGCTTGAATTAATCGAACTTTTATGGAACTGTGGTGTCTATTATATAGATAGTGCTTATTATGATTTTGTTGAAGACTCATTTAGACCCGCTTTAAAATTTGAACATTGGATGCGTCTCTGAT
This sequence comes from Fragum whitleyi, assembly GCA_948146395.1. NCBI lineage: Eukaryota > Metazoa > Mollusca > Bivalvia > Cardiida > Cardiidae > Fragum > Fragum whitleyi. The sequence continues at coordinate 34,941,475 of OX411556.1, forward strand.
ATCACATAAATATATGAGGTAAAGTGTATTATAACTTTTTCTGCATATCGTGTAATACGAGGGTGGATCAAAAAATACGTGGACTTTTACTATAACTTAGGTGTTTAGCGACGGAAATAAATGAAATTTTGTACACGTCTTAAATCATTTAATGTTGACAAAATATCAAATTTACAAGAGTCTGCTATGACTCTGACGTGAAAAATCCAACATTTGGTATACCTGGGTAGGTGCTACCGGCGCAACCCATTTTGTAATGTTACTTACTAGTTTTACTACCCGCAATTGTCCCCTCAATTTGGACCAAACACTTCCAAACTTCGCCTAATTACTTGTTGATGTTATGAGATAGGAAATTTAAAATTTAAGCATAATCCATTCGCTTTTTTTCGAATTTAAGGTCAGTAAGCTAAGGGCACGCGTCATTTTTTTTAACTTAAAACGACTGCACCGGCGCAGCCAGAGACAACAAGACAATAATTAAGTTCTACTGGACCTATGGAAAACCTAATCGAGAGGCTTAAATGATAAAATATGCTAAAAGGTCTTAAAATGTAAGCAGATACCTTCTTTTTAAATGGTTTAAAAGGTTTGTTTAAGAATCGAGAGTGTTTCTGAAGGATGACACTCGGAGAATGGAAAACGTCTCCTCGGCGTTTAATCTGTAATTGTCACAGAACAACATCAGTTCAGAATCGTTTAGACACATTACACATTTAAGTTCATCATTTTGGATCAGATGGAGATGAAAATAGTACTTATCCAATGAATAGGCGATGCAGATATCGTGTTTATTGTAGAGTTGAGTATTTTGAAAAGTGCTGACTTTCGAGACGGAACTTATCAATACCGCAGCGTCATATTGACGTCGTTACCGTGCGCCGGAACCAAATGACTACATGTTTTAGAATGGTTGCTACAGGTGACCAACTATTTTGATTTCATCCAAATTTACACGACAAAAAAGACAAATGCCGCAATTTAATAACAATGTAGTTTTCTCTTCAAAGTCTGTGAAATCAACATATCTGCAATGCTAGTTTACGTAATTATTGATTCACCCTCGTACTTTCGCTAAAAAAAACCCCAAAAACATAACATATAATCAGGTTTGACCTGTACTCAATTTCAGTTTTTTGTTTTCGAATACATGTTCCTTAATACAAAAAAACTTTACTTTAATCCTGCAAGAGATACATACAATAACCATGGTAGTTTCTAACATGTTTGCCTTTTCGTTTCAGAATTTCTACGAATAATGAAGTCCCAATAGGACAAGACCAAAGATCAAGTGACATCTTAAATGATATTATTGTTCAACAGAACGTTATGTAGAAGTGTATATATATTATAATATTTAAGACTGATAGGCCTTATTCTTTTCGTAACAATTTTCGGTGTGCATACCTATATACTATTTTATTGGTATAATTCGGTCTTTATTTAAGCATCTGAGGTAACTCGAAAAAATACACCAATAAAAAAATAATGGAAGTAGTAGCCATAAATAAAAAGCACCAATTAGTCGTGTGCCTTATGTCGATTTATCAACGGCCAATCGTTAGGTTCTTACGCATTCAACCAACCCTGCGTTCAGGATCACAAAACAATGCAAACTTTTTGGAAATTAAACCCCACTTTGCCAATAAGTTCACGCGGAAAGCGGCGTATAATTTACAGATAATTTGCAGCGTTTTGTCATCCTGAACGAAGGGCAGCTTCCTTCAAGTTGTCAATATGACAGAGGACAAATTAGAATTAGCTGGTCGCTGAGCTAACTCCATGATCTCAAAACCGAATAAGAAAAAAATGTCGATTGGCGATTTAAATGTCGTAGCTTTATTTTATTTACTGTAGTACCGATGTTTAAATCGCCCAACAAAGTTAGTGTTAGAAAAGAAATGGCAGAAAATTGAGAAGGCCAATGGAGAACCAGGTATAAATGAGTGATTTGATTGGCTTATAGATTTTTGACTGACAGCAGCGATATATTCATTATCTGGTGGCTGTTTCAGTTGCTGTCGATATGTAGCGGAATGGAAACGTTAGCAAAAATCTTTGCAATTTATGTCCTGCTTTGCATTGCCTGCAAAGCGGGATATAAATTGCAAATAGTTTGCAACGTTTTATCATTGCTTATGACAACCTAGTACATGTGTATATAAAACCTCTGTCATCCACCAAGCAAGCTTTTGTAAAATCGTTTTTAATGTCCACATGATCATATGCAGGGCAAACAAACAGTAGAATTTATGAGGCCGATCAGGTGAAAATCTAAAGAAGACGGTTATCACTCGTGCTTGTCCTTTTACTTTTAGAGGACCGGCTCGCCATATAACTGCTGAAACTATTCCTTGAAATCCTGTCCTGTTACTTCATTTATAACATTCACTAACAACAGAATTCTAGGACCTTAATATCAGACAAACATTTTCCGTTGTCTTTTAAGCGGGAGGAGGTCAAACTGCGGCGTTATTCAGTCTTTTTCAACTATCAAATAATTCGATTGTTTAAAAGGGTATTCTTTACCTCCTATTCCGTGTATTAGAGATGAAGAATACCTCGAAATACTGTTTTTGTTTGCTGTAAAAGTGCTTGTGTTAGTCTTTAAAACATTAAAGAGAATTTAAACCTATAATCAGCTTCTCAGATTTATGGTAATTCTTTTTGGTGCTTCCATTATGGGATTTGAGTCTGTCCGCCCATAGCTATTTGCTGCACTTTCAAAATCGTGGTTGGCGTTATTGGCAGGCAAATATTAAAGCCTGTTAAATTTTCAAGGCATGTGCAAGCAAATCAAGGTCTTTGGACTTTGGTTGACAGTCCTTCGCCTCTTAAAATGTAGTCTACATGTACTCTTTGTTGACCACCCGCCTTCTTTGGGCGGCTATATTAGTGACATAAACGAAATTAAAACATAAATTTCCAGGAGAGAGCATACACATCTTAGATGTCATTGATTAATCAGAAATATATCATTGTGCTTTTTTTAACGATTTGCACTCTTATACTTAACCTTACCGTCATTGAACATCAACACAAAGGTCATGACCAACGATGAAAACGGATACGGAAACTCTTTTTGAGGGAAGTCCATGAACATACATGGCTAGCAAATGACTTATTAAATAATCTGGATTCCCTAGAAAAGTAAAATGGTACACAATTATTCAATCCAAATTTTGGTATAAGAGCACCTGTTTGAAACTCGCATAGCTGTGTTTTTCATCAACATTATTTGGAATGCTTGTCGTCATAAAGGTCCTATATTGATTTTCTTACTTTTTTCAAAGAATCTACTCAAATCACTTTTTGCAAGGCAACAAGGGTCATCATCGAATTATAATACCTTTAACTTTAAAAGAAAGGACTGTCGACCAAATTCCACAGACTCTGAATTCGGTTCACCACGTAATAGACTCCAACAGTTGTCATTGCTAAGCCAGCCAACCCTGGAACTGTGGGTGAGGCAGGAAACACTCGATCGGGCTATTTGATTAAATCCAATTTTAATAGCATCGGAACGCTTGTTTGAAGTGCATGAGAAGCCATTCTTGGTCTCAGCTACCATAGAATATCATACGAAAGCATTCCAACTAAGTCAAATTCCGCCAGTTTTTCTAGAAGCTAAATTAGTCCCCACTCCGAGTTAAAGAACTGTCACACTCGGTTCATCAACCGATTGTTGTTGCAGCACAAAATCAGTCAAATGAACATATTTTAAGAATCAAAACAAAAAAAAGTATTTCATTCCTGGGTAAAAACTACCAACACTATAACAATTTACAAGTGGCCCTTATCAAATTTTGAGTAGTATTTATGTCACTGCTTGATATAGAGTCTGTCTAAAGTTTCATTTAAAGATCTGCTTAATTTATGAGAAATTGAGCGGGAAATATTTGTGTTCTAAAGGGGATAACTTCGTAAAAATTTCGAACGTAAAGGAAAAAAAATAAATAAAAAAAAAACATATGCATATTTTTTATTTATACTTAAAGACACTTTTAAGTTTGAATCTATAATAGCTGAGCACTGAGAAATCAAAGATACACGAAAAGCTACAGGACACCTTAATCAGCATCTTCGCAAGCCAATGGTTCTAGCCCCACTACGTTCCTTTCGTAAGGAACGTTGTGGAGCTAGAACCCTTGGCTTGCGAAGATGCTTAATCAGTCGATAGAGCAACACTGACTATAATTGTGTCTGAAATCAATGCGCTCTAGCCAAAACAGGCTGTGTTTGCTTGATACTCAATAATATCTTTAGATTAGATAGGAACATCTCCATTACTTTCTGAGAATAAAAAGAAAGATTGTAGAGAGAATTTGAAAATGAAAATCAAATAAATGAATGAATAAATAAATTAACAATAAATAAAAAAAAATGAAAAATTCCTTGAAGTGTAGATGAAAGCCACCTAACAGCTCCTGAGAAATCCAGCGGATATAAAAAGCTACAGACAGCCGGATCGACAGACTTCAAAGAAAGACGAGCTTAATCTTATGACGTCGCGCAAGGTATTGCTTTTAAAAAAGCATTTGAAAACGCATCTCTCCCGTAAAGTCCTTCTGCTATTTTCTTAAAAACCCGATAGACAGTTCTTGTGTTCTTGTGTTCTTATACCGAATGAACCACAAGGAAGCATTGTTTAAAAGTAAATTTGTTAGATGAATTTAGGAAAAAACCGAACTTCCGTTTAAGTAAGTTTCATTGTCATTAAAACTCTTAAATTATATCTGTTTAACGTAACAAATTAAGATAGATATCTTAAGGCCTCCAAAATTCGTAAAATAGTTCAGAAAAGATTAGGGAGAATCTTAAGATATAAGCGAGATGGACCATAATGTTAGAAGTTGAATTGAAATGGCCGTCAGTGAATTAACAAACAATTGATAGATATTTATTTAAAAATTCATAAGTTGTAAAACATGAGCGAAAATCGACGTTAAAAAGAGTAAAGTTTCTCAATATCTTCAACATAAATAGTTTAAATTTCGTGAAATTTCAAAATAAAAGTATTTCTCTTTTTTTTCTCGTATTTGTAATTGTGGTTAAAAAAATAATAATTTACAAAAAATATTACAGAAAATGTGTGTGGACACAATTTTTCCTAATGCGATTTTATAGCCGATTTTCAAAACGTTTCGCTGCCGCATTTCATTATCAAAATTTTCATCATACATAATTCTACATGTTATAGAAATATCATTTTTTGTTCAGTCATCGGAGAAAAATATCTAAGAGATACGACTAAAAATATTTAGAATATCGAGATTTGGCAGTGTGGACATGCTTTAAAAAATAAATTATATGCTAACGTCTTATGTTATTTCACATATACATGGCGGTGTACTTTTTTCAGTAATCTAAGTAAAAAAATATTCAAGCCGAATGATAGAATTACTTCCAGCAGAAAATGGTTTATTATGTTTTATTCGGAATATTACTTTTTTGGCAATAGGAACTAAATAAGGATTGAATAATCTACATGCGATGAACAAGAAGCGCTTCAGAAAAAAACTGCACATCTCCAAGGGCGTTACTTTCATTACGCACATTACGCAAGTGCGAAATAGAAAGAAACCCTCTTTCCAAAAAAAAGTCGTTGATGAATAATCATAACATCGACACAACAGCAAGTTATATTTTGACTATTCATTAATGCTCAAATCACAGAAAAGGGGAGCGGACGGAGTGCATTCATCTTTTGTCTCAGTGCACATATCGTCTTTATCCTATACATTCTATGTTGGTCGCCTTCTTAAATTTCAAAATCCTAGCTATACCTATGATCTCTGTTTGATAGTGGGTATATCAATATATACTGGGAAGTTTGCCCCCGATTCCTTGTTTGCTGAAATATGAGAAGTGGGATTCACTTTCTTTCTTGCACAATTTACTTACTAGGCTTAGATAGCGTCAGAATGTGCGTATCGTCTAAGGTAAATTCGTACCATGGTCCAAAATCGTGATCATCTACCGATTCAAGGTTTAAGAACATGAACACAATCGAGTTTGACGATGTACTTTACAAGAAACCTATTCTAATTCAAAATCTTCTGGGGTATGCAGAAAGAAAAGAATATATACAATAAACGCTGAAATATACCCCCCTCCCACTAAATCTGTCGCCATATAGGCTATATAAGATGAAAATAAACATAAATAATGTTCCCCTTATTGGCGATTTATTCATATTCAATGTCGGATTGCGACTTACTTATGAATTAATTACAAAACCAGGAAAAAAATAACTATTATCGTTACAAAAGATCTTCCCTGCATTCGTCGATTCATCAAAATAATAATTATCTTATAACTATACCAATATCTGTATGATAACATCCCGTATGATATTTTTTATGATATCACATAGTTATTTTTAGAACAAAGATACAATACGGTTATTTTTATAAATTTGCATTTCAGAAAGAAACATCGTCGAAAACAAGACAAACAGAGGTTATAAGATAAGTATAATACGTACTAAGTGTATTGTATGAAAGAATATCTAACTCGGTTGTGAGAATTTATAATTGTCTCGGCAGAGCCTCGACAATTTTCAATTCTCCCAACCTCATTAGATATTTTTTCATATAATACACTAAGTACGTATTATATATTTGTCATACCAGCAGGGGCAAATATATTGATGACGTTGTCACAGTGTCATGTAGTCCAAGTGCGATCTGACGCGCTTGGCGCGTCGATTAACACATTAAGGTTTAAAATAAAAGTTTACAAGAATTAGAAATTAAAACAAGGGTCGTAATACCAGAAGTAGCAACTATAATATCAAGAACATTATCATAACTTCTAAGGACGTAGTTCTCGTATATAAAATATAAGGGTTAACAGCCTATATTAATATATAATGCATTCAAGATTGTTGAGATTATACACATGTATTACCTTTTTTTATTTCAACGTTGTCCTATTTTCTATCCGTTTATTCATTCATATGTTAATTTTTAATTTGAACATGCCGTGTTGCATTTCGAGCATATTGTTTGTGACATAAACTGTCGATCTAACTCCTACAAAATTAAAAAAAGGGCATAGGACAAACTTACCCAGCAGAAAAACTAGCCCCTGTCTCATTCGGAACACCACTCGGCCAATCTCACGATCAACCTCGGATGTACGTAGACGGACTATTTTGAGAAATTACGGGAAACCCTTGGAAAAACTCGATGACGTCTGTTAAAATGGCGTAAGCCCTCGAAACTTTGAGTGAAAACATTCGACGTCGCTAACACTACCCATTTAAGGTAACTGCGGACACATAGAGGGTCATTTAGGTCCAAATTTTAAATAGTCTGCAAATCTTGCCTAATGTGAAAAAAATGAACTTTGAAATAACCGCTTTCATATGAAGAGACGCGTTCGTTGGAGCAAGATGAAAAATCAATCTAAATGGGATTTTTAAGGCATCGTAATGAACGATTTTCGATATTTTAGTGAAAATATTCGACGTCGTCATTACTACTCGTTTTAAGCCAATGCAAAACCATCTTCGTTTTCGCATTGAGATATCTTAAGAATCTTATTGAGCGGCTTAAAAATCTCGCTCTACCGAACGCTTTATCTTACAAATCTTAATAAGAATCTTAAGAATCTCGCTCTAACGAACGCACCTCTGGTCATAAAAAGGGATTTCATAACGTAGAAATGACGTCATGACGTCATGAAGGGGCCGACCCCCTTTTTAGGGACCAAATTCAGTAATTGTCCATTTTTTTCCGGAAATAATTAATCGATTTTTATTACAAAAGTACCATTCGCTTCGTGAAAAGAAGCCCGATGCCGTGTTTTGAATGATATGAAGATATAAGTGTAAGAAATACAATAAGGTGTAACGTATTATATTTATATGCCTTCTGTGTTGCTGTTTTCGAGTACAGCTACTGAAAATATTGACTTTTTTCTCGATAATTTGTCCGGTGACCTAAGCTGAAATTTAAATATGTTGCTGCCATGCCATTCAACCGCCGATTTTTAAAATAAAATCAATGTGTATTCGGGTTAGATTTTTTGTAAAATTCGATTCCGCGAAGATATCGCAAATAAAAGGATATTTCAACGTCTCATCAAATGTTCACAAAAACTGTCTTTTTAAACGGATAAAAGAATAATTGATTTTTTGTTTTTCTTCAAATCACATTCAGAATTATTACTTCAGAAGCCTATATTTTACAATTAATCTAAATTTCAAATATTTTAGAATACATTATTCCATGTTCATTAGCGTCAAATTAGCCTAGTAACGATGGTTTTTGGTGCGACGTCGAATTAGACGAAATACGTTGCAATAACTTCAAAAAACCGAAATTTATGAAAAATTTAACCCGAAGACATATCTTTTTTATTTAAAAAATGTGAAGCAAATTCATTTCGCCACAAAATACCAAAAAATCAGCATAGGTCACCGGACAACATTTTGAGAAATTTCTGTTTACTTTCAAAAAAGGAAATGAAATATGAAACATCTAATTTTAAAAATCGCGAAATAAAATAGCGTTTCAGACCTGTTTTTCTGGTTGAATGTGCACAAAAATTAAACGACTAGCTCTAGCGTTCTTGGACTTTCTAAATGAAACTTTTTTTCGTAAAAATAGGCCTATTAATTAAGAAGATATTCACAAATACTGATTTTGGCGGGTCAAAAAGGGACCGGCCCCTTCATGACGTCACGACGTCAAACGAACGAGCTTCAAACCCTTTTTAATGCGTTTAAGCTAATGCCCACACTTCAAAGATAAATCTCAGCAATATTTGTTAGATTTTAAGAAAGTCGAAAATTCGACATTGTTATCTGTCTGCAGTTTTCTTAAGTCACTGACGTGAAACCATCGTATCCTAATTCGCCATTCTCAAAAATTACATCTACAGTGATAATTTTTCTTACACTGTTTCCGCCTAATAAAATGCACGATTTCGTTACATACCAATCCGCCTTACATACATCCGAGATCTGTTGCAGTTTACGGAAATGGCCGAGTGATGTTCCGAATGGCCCATGTCTCTCCTATTTCAGATCACGAAGAATACTTTGAAGGGATGTTATGTTCATTTTCAAAATGATTTGAATCGAATGCTTTTGAGATATCGTACAATACAAAATGCATATCGAACTACCCTCGTACATTTTCCTGTTTAATATTCCGTAAATCTCTAAAGTTATGAATAATATCCGCCCACCTCTTACTAAGAAAATCTGTGGACAAGGAGAAGCTTCAGACAAACCAACCGATACTGGATATGTTACATCTAGTGCCATTTTTCGGTAAAAAGTTAATGGCCCATTAAAACGAAATCACAATATGCATACCACTGCTTGATATTTAGCATATCCCAGTTCCAAAGGTTATAAAGCTCTTTTGTTACTGAACTCAGTATTTGATATAGAGAAATTATTTCTGGAAATCTAAAATTGAACATCCTATCAATGCAGTCTTTGATTCAAAAGTTTGTCTTGATGTTTGCACTGAAATCAATGAATAATTCTAAATGACAGTTTTGTCAGACTTCATTCTATTTCACAGGAATGATATTTAAAACATACTCCCCCAGATGCATGGAGAAAATCTATTTTGTATAACACATTGCTTCTACAGATTATGAGGTCAAATTGGTCCCTTTTATGAAAATTTGAGTTATAGACTTTTCAGGGATTACTTCTTGAAAGGAAACTCAACACCTAGATAATTTGAAGACACAAGTTGCATGTGTCTGAAACTCTCTTCTCTAGCCGCATCTGTCAAACTTTGAAAAGAATCGTAACAGTTGGTTCCTAGTTATGCTTACCTTTATGACAAAACTATTATACTATAGGACGAAATTTCTGTCAGGTTTTCATGTTTTGAAATTATCGTTAAAAAGTGTCGGCGTTTCCTTCAAAACATTATTTCTGTCCATATTTAACAATATTAATCCTATCTTTTATAAAAAAAAAAAAAAAGACGTTATTTCTAAAAAACCATTGCGTCGTTTATGACGTATTCCCTTCGTTCACGTCTAAAAGGCAATAACGTAGTAAAGTTCTGCATGCAACCCTTTCTGGATTGGTGAGTCAAAGAAGGAGAAACTCATCCCCTGGTACGAAATTAACTTTCTTCCGGAAACGTTACCTTCATTGTAGCAATTAATCTGCAGTTATGCAGTTTTGTTGCTGATGATGGTGGTGTCGACAATGATGTTGTAGCTGTTGTTGTTGGTTCATGAAATTAAAAACAAATTATCTGAATTTTCTGAAAAAAATGATAGAAAATAATATAAATTATATCATCATTTAATAATCGCTTATACAATGCGTCGATATAAAAATGTGTGATATTTATTTGCTTGATCTATCAATAAGATGGATAGTGCGTACACGAATTTTGGTTCTTAAATCCTGCCCTTGCTTAGTTAAGATCAAGTTGTAAATGGCAAATCTAGTTTCTTTTCTGACGTATCTTATGCTCCTGCCGTAGACAAAAAGCTTTCAAAACCAACTTAAATTGAAAGGTTTACAATCACACCTAAAACGATGTCAAATTAATTTTTTGTTCGAGATCCCAGATTAAGAATTTACTTTACTTATATACTCACGAAACAAGACAAGGTTTTCGTCCGTTAGTTTATGTAACTCTGAACGTTTACTGGGGATCAAAACTACAAGAATATATTTTGCTTCCGTAGAAATATGTTCATTCAAATTTCAAACAACTTTTGTTCATCTTCTACCAAAGAAAGTTCCATAATCTCGAGCCCAGATGCGATAAGTAACTCACATGTACTTTAATCTTTTTTATATATATATAATTTTTGACAGACTGAGATTTTTTAATTATCTGCACAATATAACCTATTTTATGAAGTAAATGAAATACCAACCTACGATATACCAACAGTACATGCGTGGTAGACTACGAGAAAAAGGACCACCAGAATATTCTATAAGTAGCCACATATCCCACCCCATCACATACAACTCAAAGTCAGTATTCAATCAAAGTGCTATAAAGAGTGTAGTCGTCCGTTGCTATATGGTTTGATAGACTTTTCTATTCGAGCTTTGGCTTAGTTGGATGAAATATCAAATAATAAAATTTTGGTTGATCACATCAATTTTTCGTGCACCCTGATTTTTGAGTAGGCCTACGCAGCTATATTGTAAGCTTTCGCACAAAGTTGTCCCGAATAAATCTGTCCCATTTGGAGAAACATTAACACGTTTGCTTCATTATGTTAAATTATAAGATGAAGAGAATATTTATTGATTTCATGGAGGTATGAAACTAAAAACCTAATAACACTCATGTATGAACCGGCTTAGAATATTCAATTTTTGAAGTAATAACGTTGAATGACCCGCAGCAGATTAGACCATTTTTTTTCAAAGTACAATTTAATCTGCTGTTCAGGATAACAAAGCACTTGCTAACCATTGGATGAAATGTCCCACTCGATACTCAAATAAGCGTGCAAAGCGGGGCATCACTGAACACATAGTATGCAAGCGTTTTATTATCTTGAACGCTGGCCTATTGAGGGGAACAACCCCTTTTAGGATGGCGTATCGGTTAGAATCTATATCAAGTTCCGAAAAATAGTTAGTAATAAATGGACTTATAGTTCCATAAACTAAAATGAAGTAGATAATTAACTTCGATATTCATTATAATATGCACCTGGACTTTCCAAAGGATGTCCATATTTAAGATGGCATTCAGGCAACGCATTTGTTACACTGGATTTTTGGTTCAAATATGGTAAGTTGTTTCAAACGTTGCATTAGAAGTTACATTTTTTTCTGTGATATAAGCTTTTTCCTTTCTTCTTTATATCATTCCTTCCCTTTTCCTTCATTAACCTAAGCCCATTGAATGTATGAAATATCTCACGGACAATCCTATTTTTGAAAAAAAAAACACAACAACAACAACAACAACAACAACAAAAATTAAACTAGTTTAAAGGGAACTTTTGAACCTTAAGGCGAACATCTGTGCCAAATTATTTGAACTTGTCGCCCAGTGTGATTTTGATCTTTGAGATACAGAAACCTTTTAAATGACAAATCTACTCATTGTGGGGAACACTTTTGTGAAGTTATTTTGAAATCCATCAATAAATATAGGAGTTGCTCCTGACTGATGTACTAACGCACTTATGCCTTACACACTCATGCCTCATTTATCATGCAATGAAGTCTGTATTTACCTGATGTCACCTGTCTGATAACATAACATGATGTCTGACAGTCCATTTTTAGAAACAATTTGCACGCACTTTAACCTGAATTTCTTTGATTGTTTAGACTTTATTATAATCAGGCGTTAAAAAATGATTGCATGATAAATAGAAAAACATGAAAGTGTCTTTAAATATCAAGGTTTTCCAGTCTTGACTGCGAGAAACTATCAAGACTCGGCAAAGCCTCGTCATGATAAATTCTCGCAACGTCGACAAGATAACAATGATATTTCAAGACACTTACATATTATTCTCTTTATACCGACTTGTTCACAGCAAACGGACTCGACAAAGGTGCCTGGAAATACTATAATTTGATATCATTGGCTTCCATCAATTTTCTTTCTTGCCATTTAAAAGTGATCTTTCACGGTTTATTCATAGGAAAAATACCAAATTTGGAAATGTGTGGTTTTTTAGACGATTTACAATGGCATAAGGGCATTGTCACTGAAACAACCTATTTCAATAACTTTTCGAAGCAGGAAGATCAGTCAGGAGTTCAGTCTATTTATTTCGAGTTTATTTAAAAAAAATGGTACTCTCTGTGAATAATCTTTCATTTTTGCTTGTACTGAGATGAAGTTCCTAGCCGTCAATACTTTGACCTTAATCTTTGATTGAATAAGACAAACATGCGGTCCAGAATACACATGCATAAATAGTTGGCTTGAAATTGAACATTTTCTAGGCGTTAGCAGTTGCTTTATTTTTCAGAATGAAATTCGCTAAATTCAGGAATATCGGTCTTTCTTCCCATGGATTACCAGAATGAATTTTATTATCTTAAAGGCTTCAACATGATGAGGTTGTTACTTCCGACTGATTTTACGAAAATTTTCAAAAATCACATTTTCCCAATCTGCGAAAGAGCAGCTTTAAATTAATTAGATAAAAAATTGGTTGTTCCTCAATGAAAACAATTTTTAGTACGTAGCTTATTCTTAAACGTCCGTGCAAAGTATATATATATCCAATCACGGAGATAATTTTGATAAGATTGGGAACAAATCCACGTTAAAGTGCTAAAAGCTTGAAAGAACCGATACATGCGCTTTCGACATTTTTGTCCGGGACATGAAAATAACATCAAACATAAATCAAGTATCCGTCATACGTGCACAAGTAAGTTATTTATTGGATTCTGCTCTGTCCGAAACGTGAAAGACCGGAATTCAGTCTGTATTAGCCAGTGATATAGCGGGCGCATATTAACTTGAACCTGACCTTTATGCAGAATAAATAATAAGGCACATGAATAAATTCCGAAGATACTTCGGCACGTGACGATCAAGCATGGACATTCCGTTATACTGCACAAATTACAGGTATGCGTGGAGTTAGTAGTTTGCCTATATACGGGGTGCCTAGTCATGTTGCAGACGATTCGATATCAAAAACAATTAATGCGACTGAGAGAGAGGCGATTTCATTACATTTCCATCCAAAACACATCTAAAGAAATTTGAAAATTTACATTTTTCTCACCCGCATCTGAAGATTTTTAAATAAAAAACTCAATTTATATATTGATTCACTAGTTCATGAGGATGACCAAATATCGCCGTTACAGCGAACAGCATGTGCGATAACGGGTTAACAAAGCTAACACGTGCACTCCAACTTTACGTTTGGATTCCGCAGATAAGTCGTGGTTTGCCGAGGAGAAACGACCGGTATTTAATTTATTTAAATCACAAGGGCCAGGTTTAGGTCAATATGCTTCCACTATACAGTATATCGACATCGTCAATGGGCGACTAAAAAATTGCTACTCCATCTTACTCAAACTGTAGTTATGACGGTTTTGGTTGACCAATGCAAAATTATAATTGTCATTATATTTTTTACCTTATTTATATACAGATTGTGTGCATACGAGGGACCTTCCTATTGTGCCTGTTTTTAACAGCGGTCGAAGCAATTGTGAGTAATACATATTCAAGATAGCATTATAAAATACTTTTCACATAAGTTTAGCATATTTACTGCACGGTTCTGAATGTGTAAGCAATAATGAATAAACTAGTGATTTTGAATATTTCATAAATGAGGCTGTGTGTGACAATTCTAATCATTTCAAAAATGCACCAAGCATACTTTGGCCAGCCTGTGCATCCGCACAGTCTGACCAGAGTCTTTGATTTGCGCTTTGTAGATAGATATGGTCTCAAAGTGTCAAAGCGGTATTTTAAGAAGTTCGATGAGTTTTGCCCTCATGTTTTATCTATATGTATTTTTTTTAAATTTTCAAATTTTAGTTCGATTTTCAGATATGGGTATTCAGTGCATTTTCAGCTTCTCAGTTCATGATTAAGTCAAAATATCAATTAAGCATGTGCCTCACATTTATAATTTCAAATATGCGATTAGCAAAGACTCTGGCCAGTCTGTGCATCTGCATATTCTGAACATGGTCCTCACTTTGCGCTTTGTAGAAAAATAAGGTCCAATGGTGTCTTTAGAAAGTCAAACATCTAATTATTCTAGGAGGCAGTAAAGGTTGGTTAATGTTGGCCCCTTCGCGCACATGTCAAACTGTTGTAAATGTCGCGCACAGGCTCGATTGCCAAAAGTATACGTATGGATTTGTCTGCAAAATGGACCCAATCAAGCAATATCTGTGCGTCTTTATCTTAATTAAGAATAAAATGTAATCAATATTAAATAAATTTTGAACTACGACTTGGGAGGCAAACATTTATAAGATTTCGCTTTCGATCTAATGCCTTGATGTTCAACTACCGTATTTATTTTTGTGACATATTCTTATTGCAGCTAACCCGCTAAAGACATTTTCTTGAAGATTTGCACCAAACTCTTAGCGTTCTATAAATAGCCTGTCTCCTTCTATGGGAAAAAAAAGCTAAAAGTTAAAATTTCGTTTTCCAAATTCAAAGAAATTAAATAATACAGACGTTTGTGTTCTTGGGGGGGGGGGGCGCTTTTTTGTAGGAACGGGGAATACTATAAGTCTAGCTTCTTTTAAATAATGTTTCCCCTACCAAGTAAAACCGCGATTATAGATACCTTTATTATTCACATTACACCGGCTTATATGAATATTCATAGGGATTTCTGTAAATCGAATAATTCTTTATTTGGCGACAAATATCGCAACTACAGCTTGCAGAAAGTTGTATCTTCGACATTTTGTTTGACCAATTGCGATGTGTTCAATCCCAATACAAGTTTAATTTCCTCATTGTAGGATGGGACTTCTACAAACACTGACGTTGACGTACCGGTAATACCCTTTCTTCCGAACCAACAGACCTGGCCGATAAAGTATGACTACCGAAGGCTTTCTACAGTAAGTATTTTTTTATGGGGTAAAACGCCTCTTTCAACATTATCCTAGTTACATCGCAGTGGCCGGTGACCCTACTCATGGTTTCTTTTCCTCTGTCATACCAGTACAACCACTTCATTTCATCTGAACCACCAGCTGCTAATCTAACATAGGCGTACTTCTTATCACTTGGCATTTTTCGAACAGGAGATTCCTTTCACGGAATTTCATTTCCTCTGGCGATCGTTAGGAAATTTCAAGAACTACTTTCAAAGAAAAATGTTAAACTAGGTGTCCACTTTCATCCGCCAATAGCAGTAGCTCCTGAATAAAAACCGCAAAATATTTTCTACAACACAGATGAAGAACTATTTACTCGACCAACAAAATAATTGATAATTTTGTCTATATTTGTTTTTCAAAATCCTAGCCAATGAATATAAACCTGTGTGTCTGTCCGTACGTGATCACATAAATTTAATCTCATTGTTTTTTCGTTATCTTGATTTTTTCTTATTTGCAATATAAGTGTTCTGAATAACGCGAGAGTGTGTGTGTGTGTTAAAGAGAGAGAGAGAGAGAGAGAGAGAGGAGAGAGAGAGAGAGAGAGAGAGAGAGAGAGAGAGAGAGAGAGAGAGAGAGAGAGAGAGAGAGAGAGAGAGAGAGAGAGAGAGAGAGAGAGAGAGAGAGAGAGAGAGAGAGAGAGACAGAGAGAAAGAGAGAGAGAGAGAGGGGAAAAAGACAGAAATGTATATAGTTTGGTTGTCAGATAGTGAGATTGAGTCAGAAAATAGATGAGTTAGATCGATTGTGTTTGCGGGAGAGAAGGCAACATTGTAAAAAAGACACTTTTTTTAGCTATTGTTGTTTGAAAATGATGTCTTAATGTTTTTACCTTCTATAAATAAAGATATTATTATTATTATTATTATTATTTTTATTATTATTATTATTATTATTATTATTATTATTATTATTATTATAGTAAAATTATTGCGGGGATCGATATTTAAAGATGACGCCATCAAGTCACAATCGTATGACTTCAAAGAGTCGAAGTCAATTTTCGAAATGAGCCTTCAAATGAGTGCGGGCCATCAAGTTTTCGAGCTTCTTAACATTTTTTTTCTTTTCTACGCAATTACACAAGTGTCTTGGATATAAAATGGCAGTTAATTCACGCGATGTGCGTTTAGAAATTGCAAAGGCAATAAAAAAAGAGACCCCCCCCCCCGAGTACTAGTATTTTCATCGTGTTTTAGCTCGTGAAATATGATCGAACTCATTGAAAACGTTTTTAAGCATGCCCCATGTCCGACAATCGTTAACAACTGCATGGGATAACGTCATCCGTATACATATGTGATTGCTAAATCTTTGGCTTAAGCTTTTATTTGGGCTCGTTGACCATCAGTAAGTAAAAATATTGAATGGAATCACCAAGGATTTGTCGTAGTCTCCAGATCAGTATAGCCTGGTTGCCAAAGTAGTCTCAAATACAATGTCATACTTTCTGAGGGATAAAGCCAATCCGTTTGCTGCACAAGTTCTAACTATTATATATTCTTTTGACGAAAAACTGAGCCAATGCCATGCCTTAAACAGTCGGAGCCGAGACGAATACTCGAGTATCCGAGTATCGGGTAGGGTAACGTTCCTAATCGGGTCTTTACCATTTCTTGTTACCCGACTATTGTATAATCACTAGTCTATGTACCTTTGGGGGTTATCAGCCGGATTATAGTTTTGAGAGTCCTTGCTATTATTTGCGAGTCCGGCGACAGTCGTGACACATGCTTTCTATAAAAGTTACTACTTTGAAATTTGTTCGCCCGAACCCCATGTACAGAAATTCCGGATTCGCCTTTGTATTTAGTTGATAAAATAAATATATGGACAGTAGTCATCGGGTACTTGAGTGTCCACGGTTTTAATTTAAAAAAATTAGATCTCGGGTACCCAGGTAATAAATTTCTTCTCGTCCCAGCTCTTCTTATCAGCTTTCTTTTCCGTTGGGCAATCAGAGGGAACCCGTATGGTATGTCTTTGGATGACGTATCAATAATTAACTTTATGTGTCTTATACTTTTCAGAAATAAGTAATTGTTCTCGAGACCAGTAAAGAGAAGCATTATACTCACAAACCTTATTAGCACTGTGTATTTTTATATGAACAATGAATTTGACTTCTCTGATCCTTCTTTAGTCGATGGGGTCAACATTGAAAGCCCATTATTCACGGTCTTTAAAAAGTGCGCGTTCATTTTTGATATTTGATAATTACATTTTAACAGGCTACGAATACATGCCCGTCAGAAACGGGAGGACTAGACAGTGAGTCACCGAAATTACCAGACTTCACAACATTGTTATTATTATAATCATTATTATCAATGCAAACTCAGAAGAAATATAGACTATCTCTATACTTCTCTCCTCTTAATTTTGGAGAAGCGGAAGCGCGCGCTATTTTAAAGTTCAGATCGATTAATCCACAAGAACAAATTCTAATTTGAATGAAATGAAATCAAACTTGCCTAGCAATATTTTGCAAACGAAAATTATTCTTAGGTAGACATTTGCAATTATGGAACGCAAAAATGCATGTTTTTACCAATCGCCATCACATGTTAATTGGGGGGCCCCGTTATGACAGCCTTTTGAGCGCGTGACCTTAGCGGCATTTATTAAAGGATCATTGCTGCGAGAGAATTGAGACTAATTCTGAGTGACCCGGATGTCCTCATCCACATGACTTCTCCCACATGACTACAATACAGCGTTCGGGATCCAAGGACGTTTAAAGACGTTTTAGAATGAAACAATAGCACTGATAGATGGATTATGCTCCCCTAATAATTTCTTAATATATAAAGTATAGTAGATCTATTAGGCAGATGTTATAGATCTAATTGAAAATGTAAAAGTTTTAATTTCACACAAATTTGACCTTGAATGAAGACCTTGTTTAAAGGCTGTAATTGTACCAACAAAAAGGTTTTGTCAGAAGCAATGCAGCTGTGAAAAATGTAACCCATACCACTTTCCTTTCAAAGATATGGCTAATTTAAAGTTTTAATTGTTGAAGTAAACGAGCTTCACAATATGACCTTGACTGAGAACAAATGTCATGTTACAAGTAGAATTATTACACAATTTTGAATATGAAAGCTATATCACTAATTAGTACAAACTTCTGGCTAATATTAAAGATTTAAGTTGCAAAATTATGACCTTGAAAAATGATGTGACATGTTGACATGACCTTGAACTAAGAACAAAAAGAAAAGTCCTGTCACAAGCAATTCACATGTGAAATTGAAGATCATGTTTTAAATCCGTCATTACTTTGGGCCAATTAAAAGTTTTTATAATAGAAAATGTTGACCTTGACAATATGACTCTGACATTCATGCGAAGAATATTGCTCCCTTTTAAGAAATGCACCGGAGACCGTAGATAGGTGAAATGAGCACTGGGACTAATGCCATAAATCTGACTTGTTATCCGTTAATAGCCATTACTCCCATGGTTTGTTTTCTTTAGTCAGCTAGGGGTCGGGGCTGATTCTTAATGTCCTGTTATATCCACTGCACACCAATATCCAGGAATAACTGGTGTTAGTGTCTAGTTTGTCTCAAGATCTTATTTTCGAATTTGAATATGTTTTGTTCCTTTAAGAAACATTGTTAAACATGAACTTACAACACATCCAGACCGCTTACATTTTGAAGAAGATTCGAATGATTTGTTTAATTGATAATGTGCAATTGGCAACGTTGTATAGTAAAACCCAAACTTGAATTTTGAAGTTAATTACGTATTTTTTCTTAACAAAATCCTTTTATAAATTTCGTCTGCCTTGTAACTAAAGTTTGTACTTTAGTTATGATGTTATGATTGCTTTTGTTTTAACTATATATGGTAGCCGGTTTATGTATAAGGGGTTTTGTTCTGCCTTGTCGTTTTAATGTGATTGGCTTTCTCTATATGTATCAAGTACAAAGGATATCACTTTTTAAAGCACTAGCATTGAACAACATTGAGCTAGTGAATACAAAGTACAAGTTTATTGTAAAACGAAACTTAGTCATACACTAAGGAAAACTGACAAATCGAGATTTCCCCCAAAATGTCAAAGTTTAGATTTTTGTCGTTAAATAAACCGACGTGATAATGAAGGACATGTAATAAAATGTCGCTTACTTAAGTAGAGCAACCGTCGGAGCGCATCAGGCTTGAAATCATGGTGGGGATGGGGTGGGTGGGGTGGGGTGAGGATCATATTTCTTATATCCCATAGCTTCCGATATATGTATTACATCAGCGGGTTTAAAATCGTAAATCTATGTGGAATGAGTGGCTGGAGATTCGGAAAGCATATATCGGTAATTTGGTAAGAGGAATACAAGGAACTCATGGTCAGTAGCCCCAGCTTCCGAGATATGACTGGAAAATTGTTACAAAGCGACGTAAAGCCTAATTTCAATAAAAAAATCAAATGTAAGTTAAGTTATAATTGCACACCCTGTTTACCTTTTGATTCGAAGCATCGTGAAACCATCGAAGGAAGGTCCATTCGGTCTGAGTTAAAATAGTTAGTCCTCACAGCTGGTAAAGCCTGACTTGGATCGTTACTTTTCGCACTTCCAAGATAACCCCTTATTGCCAGACAGGTCACAATTCATGTAAAAAAACCAGCTTCATGTACAGGATGTTAAATGCACTCACCGCGAGCAGAATCCAGGCTAGTGACCGTTCAATTTCGGACATAGTGAGTTCGCTTGCAAAAATGACAGGCTGGTGGGCAACCCATAATTTGAATACAAAAAAAGGTTTAACGTTATAAAGTTGTAGGTAAAAAATCGTTGAGAGTTAAAGAATCCATCGTCGATATTGTTATGCTAGTAAGGAAGCCCGCCGATCATCGTGAGCACCCCAAGTAGGCAATGTCTTCAATTTTGGAAAACATACATCAACATCGCTAATTGTGTTCATCCTGAACAAAATTTGCGATATAGGAATACCTCCCATTAAATTCACTCAAAACTCGATCCATACACTCATTCAATTTCATTCCTAAATCATTCGAAAAATTTTCAACTTGTCAATTTCACGATGTTGTTAACTGTAGAAGCAGATAACCATGGGTATTCTCGTAGAAAGATTGGAGTCCTCGCTAGCGCTCTTAATTTGGATTTCAGAAAAAAGGGGAAATAAACATCAGAATCAAGCCTCCATATTTGAATTATATACGGGGTTAAAAGATTCATTTATTTTTTTATTCTTTCCCGTTAACATATGGACATATTTTCATTCGCTTTCTTTCCAAGACAAACGAGAAAATGTTGATAGAGATTGTATATTGACTTTCGACACAATAAAGCTTTGATTGATTGATTGAATGGAGTTTAACGCCGCTTTCAACATTATTTCAGCTATATCGCGGCGGCAGGAGCACCTAACAATGGATTCCTGGTTTCTCTCACCAGTACAACGATTACATCCTTTCTTAGCCTACAGCTACTATCTCACAAAGGTCTACGATTATCAACTCATTTGTGAGAGACAAATTGTCGGAAAGAATGAGTGCCGCCGTCGGGGATCGAACCCGGGACCTCTAGAATGACCGTCCGTCGCGCTACCAACTGCTCTATGACGGCGGCTATAAAGTTTTGAACTAAGAAAGAAGGGCAAACTGGTGGTAAAGGAGAGCAAAAATGTTTGTTGTCTACTTTTTCTAATATAGCCCATTTTTTGGTACGACAAGATGAAAGGGCGGATGCATATGTCGTATGTTCCTCGTACGCTGAAAGACAAAAGACAACGCGGATCAATAAATTTTAAACGATAAATACATACACATGTACGCTTACAATCATCTTTTCGATGCATTGTAAGATTTTCATACGCTTTGCATTCTCAATACATCCGGTAGTGCAGTGGCACCGGGCCTTAGACCTTTGAAGGAGAAAAGTGGTGCATAAGAACCACAACATTTCTGTTGCATAATTTTGGGATTATTGTCCTTTGTGTTATTATAATGACTCAGATTTTTTTCCGGAGCATCTCTGTATGTACATTTGCTATCAACTTCAAGCTTCAGTGGTGAAAAGATCCTTTAAAATGATATTACAATGCACAGGAGTCATAACTATTCCCTGTTTGATTTTTGAAGCTATTGAAATTTCTATTTTGTATTTAAAATGAAAATATTTTATCGAAATTAAGGAACTAGTTTATGAAAGAAAGCGAGATGGAATAAACAATACTTGCAATTTATGTGATAAGTAATGCAAAAATGACCTCCCGGGAACTTCGTAAAATAAATATCTTAGAGAGATATTGGTTCCAGTAGAGGTCAGCCGGTGTTCGCATTTCAAAGTTTTTCTTACTGGAAAGAAGAAAGATCATCACAGATTCAGAAAAAAAAGCCAAAGGCAAAATGTTACGCCTGTGAACAGTCCGCACAGTCTGGCTATTATCGACTCGTCACGCAATACCAAGAAGATTCCTTTTCGCTTCACGGGTCATATTTGCAACTCACTTCTCTTTTTACAAGATCATTTAGAATGATGTATTTTCTATTTTTGGTGTGAAAACGAAACATTTTACTCGAATACATGTTATCCATGCAATCCAAGATTCTAAAGCTACATGTATATGGATTCAATACCAGCTGCCCTTATTAATGACCATTACATGTAATTAATAGTTCACAAATTTAGTGAGATATGTCAAAATACCTCCGTTGCCATAGCTACAATTCATACTGGAGGTTGTTTTCAGTTTTGCCAAACATCTTAAACCTTCCAATACTTATGTATGTCTGACAAAATCAAGAATCTGATATACCAATCGAGTAATCAAAATGATACACCTCACATGCATTTTGTTTTAAAATCCGATTTTAAAGTGTATGTTGCTAAATGTACTACCAAGAGACTTTTTTTATAAAAGAAATATTATGAAACAATCGTATGTGATGTAACCTTTAGTAATAATACTAATTTCAAAACGTTTTATTTTTGCGTAATGGCGAGAAATTGAGAGATTGATATTTGAAGACTTTGACCAGAATGTGCGGATGCAGAGACAGATCTGAGTCTGGGTGTTGCGCACATATAGAAATAAAAAAACATCAGGAAGGATTATGCATTTTTCAGACATGATGACTTGCGAGAAAAATTTACTGATCATATATTTTTCTTGCTTTCCTTTCTTTTTCTTAATATTTCCATAGATTCGTTATTCAACCAATACATTGTGCTTAGAATTGCGTATCTTTTTTAACCAACAGAGCAAAACAGAATTTTGTAAGTCGACTAGTACAAAGCAGACAAGAGTCATAAAAAAGAGGGTTCCTGGCACTTTATCGGATAGTTTTGCGAGTCCTAATTACCATATGGGAGTCTCGGACTCGAAAAAACTGCTCATCTTAAAACCATAATCATAATTAAGACATATTTCTATTTTGACAATTTCTTATACTGGTATAAGTTCGTAAAGCCTAGTTTACATTTGGATTAAGGAACCCGTAACTCGCCACAATTCAAAAATCGTGCGACGCCCGCGCGGCGACATACGGTGTCCATGCGATCATCGCATGGTTTTACGGGTGTCGCAGAACCTAGCAATTTTTTATAAAAAATAGGAATACAAATTTTTAAAATTGCAAGACCGTACGGAGAGCGTAGTCCGTAGACACGTCGTCTAGGCATCGCACGATCGCCGCACGGACATCGAAAGGCTACCGTATGATGTTTTGCCTATAAGTATAGAACGGATCATCCTAGGGTCCCCGCGCGGGTTCCGCACAATGGTTGTACGGCGGCTGCACTGTCTACAGTGTATAAAGTTGTCAAATCGCACAATTCTCGAAGCGGGGGTCGCACATTTACCTTGCGATGGCCGCAAGGGTAACTCAATGATTCTTGTGACAGCTTAATGAAACCCGTGCGGACACCGCACGATTTGTGAATCGTGGCAATATCGTAAGGCGATCGTGGCAAATGTAAACTAGGCTTAAAGCAGAGAAGAAGAAATGCTTTAGTGTTACTCAGTTATTAAATGTAGAATATGTATTTGCAAATTCCGTAAACTTGAGAAAAACTGGGGATACCAGGTAATGGTTTGATGCCCCCTTATTCGACATCCATGTTCTTGCTGACCTGCATAATATAATTAACGGATCGCCCAACTATTGCAAATGCAGTCTATTTTGGTTATGTTATTTTAAATACCATATGAAAACCTTAGCATGATACTCAACCGGTTATTACCGGGACTCTAAAATCATATCGTCTGTGAGCGACCAAAATCTTATATAGCCCCAGTGTATTCAAGCCGTAAAAACGAGGTTTAAGTCTCTAGCCGACGATGTACCAAAATTTATTGTTACAAGAATTTAAACCATGATTTTGAACATATCAGTGTAATAATTTAACTAAGTTTGATCGCTATTCTCTTATATGTTTTTGTAAACACTTTTTGTAATATTGTTTCGGTGGCCTAAATTGTGCACTATATATATATATAAAAAAATCTTATTCGTAAATACCCAAGTACTCACAGAAATTAGCTGATACCCTTTTTTAACCTTTTATAGTACTAGATCTCCTTTTTGTAGAAATATGCTCAAATAATTCGATTTTGTGACATTTCCATTTCGGAAATAGTATACCTACCTCCATAGAAAAAATGTGAATGAACATATTAGCACGAAACTGTATTATAAAGTCTCGAAAACAATATTACCAATGTACGACAAAAACCTCGTAACTCACGTTCTTTCAAGCTGTAAATACGAGGTTTAAGCCTTCCGCTACGATAAACCAATTTTACTACTTTGAGAATTGCAACATGGGTGATTTTGAAATTTCTCAGGCAATGGTTTGATTTTACCTATGACTGTTACATTGAACTTGACACTATTCAGTGAAATGTGAACGGTATTCTAAATATGACCGAAACGGCGGCACATATCATTTCTTACATTCATCTCCCACCTGAAGGCCAGGAAAGGAAGTAATTTTTAATGGTAGTGCTGATGGGAGAAATACCAGGAATATAATGTTGGGTGCTCCAACTGTCATGCTATACATGAAAAAAATACAAAAAAAAAAACAACCTTAGTTGCACCGTCTATAGATATCATATTTTCGAGGTAGCTTTTCGACCTTTGCAGAATAAGATCAATTACGACGACAGACATTCAATGATCAAAAAGGCTCGTCCCCATGAAACACCATGTGCTCAGGTGAGCTGAAAGTTAGCTGAACATTCAGGAAATAGAAAACGTTAAACATAAACAGTGTTCAGGATAGCGTGCGGCCTATCTTGAACATACCGAACGTTGGCGCTTTAAAACTGATATTTTAAAATAAATAGAGTTTCATCATAAAACATGACAGAAAAAAAAATCTGCCATATTTGTTTGCTATACTCAGCATGTCGCTCGCCAATCATCGTTTGCATTTCAATACATGAATACTGAATAGATTTAGAACATTTTCCAAAAGTAAAAAGTTTAATCTCGGTCAGTCCGATCATTTTGCACAGTCTAGTCAGGATTTGTATACATTTTTGAAATTAGAGCCTTCGAACGTTAGAGTAACATTTTTTACGTAAATGATGAAATGTATAATCTTGTGTACGAAAGGAAGCGAGACATTGACTAATGTTCTGCATTATCATTTATAGAAGTTTAGGCGTGAAAGCATCCAACAACGCATCATCATATCTCTGAACCCCCACCCCACCCCAACTCATCTTTCCAAAAAGAAAGATCGTAGAGCTTCCACGGGGCGCATTTCCTTCTATTTACTTCAAATTTTGTTTTCTTTCCAAAAGACTCTGAGGCCACATGTTTAATTCGAGCCGCAAACATGGTTCCAGATGTGTTATTTATGGGAATGAAATGACCATTGCATGTAATTAATTGTTGGACATATCAAATTTTGATTGCGTTGCTATGGTTACAATGGAAGATGCTTTTATTTTTCCCAACAAGTGTAACATCTTAGCTTGTTAAATAAAATATCGAACTTTTAAGGGAGTCGAGTCAGGCTAGCTCAACGGTAATGCATTTGGCTGTCAATCTTAGGTGGAGAGTTCGAACAACGACTTGGCAAGATTCATACGGCAAAATTAACAAAAGTCGTTTTGACACGAGTCATTATTCTCTAACCTAGTACGTTTGATAAGTAGTATTCTTGAGAGGAATAAGCAGTTGATGACTCGGACGAAATATTGTTAATCTTCCGCTGGTGTGAGAAACGAAAGAAAATCATGTGATGGTCACCAGCCGCCGCAATATAAGAGAGAGAGAGAGAGAGAGAGAGAGAGAGAGAGAGAGAGAGAGAGAGAGAGAGAGAGAGAGAGAGAGAGAGAGAGAGAGAGAGAGAGAGAGAGAGAGAGAGAGAGAGAGAGAGAGAGAGAGAGAGAGAAATAGAGAGAAATAGAGAGAAATAGAGAGAAATAGAGAGAGATGAAAAGTGAGAGAGAGAACAAGAAAGAGAGAGGGCATGCAGACAAACAGACAGACAGAGAGTGAGACAGACAGACAGAGAGGCGGAAAAAGCAAGAGAGACAGAAAAAGAAAAGAGACAGGAAAAGATAAATTCAGACAGATAGAGGAGAAGATTGGTTAGGATATTTTTTGTATTTTTTTTTTTAACAAAACGATAGAAGATCAGCATGGGAAAGAATAATGTTTAATCTTCCTTTTTACCATAACCCAATACCATATTAAAATATTCCAATGCCTTACTGCTATAACATGATCTCTTTCGCAGAAATAGTGTTATTGAAAAAAAAATCTTTGCACGTTGTTAATTGAAAAAAAAAGAATTTTGAAGACGGTATTTCCCGACTGCATTTCTAATCAACCTTTGATCGATCCAATCCAATCTTTTGAGCATTTTTTTTATTTTCTCAAATTGTATTATTTTTAAGGTTTAATATAAAACTTTACAACTAAAGTTCAAAACTAGACCTACGTATTGAAAAATTTGTGACGAAAGCAAGAATATATGGGGTTTTTTGTGTTTTTTTTTCTTTTTGATTTCTGTGTATTCCTGAAGTAACGTATAATTGTTATTTAAATAAGTTTAAGAAATAGAATCGAATACCATAAAGAAAACAAAGTAACACAACTTTTTCTACTTTAAACTGGTCATTTTTAAGCAATGATAAAGTGAAAGACCAGGTAGACAATGAAAATGTGTCCAACAATCCGACTGAATAAATTTATGGCTTCTCGGTGCCCATCAGGGTAATTAAAACCGCATACATAACAAAGACGAGACTGTCTACTGTTCTCTGACAATTTTAATGGGATATTAACGGACAATCAGAGAGATAGGGTCTTTTTGCTATTATTTCTTAAAAGGGAGTTTTGGTACAGGATATTCTTGGCATGGACTGGTGACCTTGATTTGGTCATCTCCTGAAAGGTCTTGTCACAAGTAAGATCTTTGAAGTGATGTGTTTGAAGTATGGAGGCTTTATCATTAACCATGCAAACTTGTGGCTCACTAAGTTTTAATTTTCCAAATAGTGATATTGAAAACTATCTTTGGCATTGACTGATGAACTTGACCTTAGTAGTCTAGTAACAGAAAGGTCTTGTCACAAGCAATGTAAATATGAAATATAAAGACTATATCTGAATCAAAAGTTATGGCAAATACAAGTTTTTTGAGGACAAAAGAAGAGTTACAACTTAATAAAAAGCTTCAAACTTTAAACTCCTTTTTTTTTTATTGAAGACAGGTTTACCTGTCTTTCAATATAGGGATCGTCGCCATCGGATTTTGATAACAAACCAACATGTGTCATTACGCTAAAAAAAGTAGACCCATTCATAAAAATAAACGCGGCAAAAATAATCAATAGTGTAGTAAAATACCGTAAAATTTTGGTGCTGACCTAAATTCTGGCCGGGAGTGAACACGTGATTCATGCAGAAGTCGCCTGCAGAAACGTGTTTTGCATTCGTAAGTGGTGCTGTTTTAGGGCGTTTTCGGCTGCAATCTTTTTCATTTGCTCCAAATATTCAATTGCATCCTATGTATAACTGTTTTTATGCATTGGCAAGCTATTTTCAGTTCCCCATTTTAGACTCGCTATTTCTCGTTGAATTATGCGTTTGTGTGCCCTTAAAGTTGCTTTATTTATCCGTCTCCCGGGCCTGTCGTAGTGTAAAGGATAAATACTAAAATAGCACAAGGCTA
Source organism: Fragum whitleyi (assembly GCA_948146395.1). Lineage (NCBI taxonomy): Eukaryota > Metazoa > Mollusca > Bivalvia > Cardiida > Cardiidae > Fragum > Fragum whitleyi. Next base: position 34,969,243 of record OX411556.1, read on the forward strand.
TTTGAATAAACTCTTAAACCCTCGGAATTTCCTAGGTTTGAATTTTTACTTGGATTTACGGAGAAATCATTTCGATGGCTTTTCAAATTACTTTATTATTAGTAGGCTTGTTTTGTCTATCCATGTTGTACAGCATTCGGAACATCACTCGGCAATTCCGTTAACTACAATAGATCGTGATCGTGATATTCACTCGGCAATCTTCGGGCGATCTCCGCAGTCTCCGATCTATCTAAATGTAGGTTACGGAATCGGCCGAGCCGAGACGAATGCGTGAGATTGGCCGAGTGGTGTTCCTAATGGCCTGTAAAGTCGTATCACGCATGCGCGACCCTGGTTTTGAGTTTCCGCTTTTGTTTTCGACAATTTTCTGACAATAACAAAAACTGTTTTGAAACTGGAATGGATTTATTTGTAACATTCTGGAGTGGACTTTAAAAGAATTCTACTCAAGGTGATAAATGCTGTAGCTCGGGAGTTCGCTTAACGATCTGTCATTTTGACGGTTTTGTCAAAATTGATAGTTCACCTGATAGTTCAATCCGAATCTTGATCTAGAAAAGCAGTCCCGTGGAAAAGACTTGAAAGGTTGGTTGTCTTAACAGGTTTATGTATAATTTTGTGGTAAAATATTTTTCTACTAAGTAAGACCAACAAGAATAACCTGAAACATCTCAATTGAAAATTAGAAATAGAATTTTTCACCCCTGGAAGAAACTTAAATATTATTCATAAAAAAATTAAGCTACAGCTATTCTACGGGAAAATACTTCTTCTTGGTATTGACTTTGACTAGTAAAAGAATAAGAATATTGGTATTACTTTCATTGCTTCTTTTATGTGGAGATATTTAGTCAAATCCTGGACCAGATAATAAATGTAAAAGAAATTTGAACAAATTTCCAATTCAGGGCAATATTCACCATGCCATGGCAATGAAATGTTCAGCTCTTCATCAAGGGATAAGCAATGTGTGTCATGTGGATTAATATTTTTATTTAAGATTTTTACACATCCACTTAATGAGTTCGCCTGGAAAAAATCGGATTTGGATCATATTTTGATTGCTGGGGATAATCTATACAATTTCATAATACAGGGTTGCAATAATTCATATGAGTTTTTAGAATTCAGAAATTGCCACCATATATCTGTTGGTTAAATGAATGTTTTTCATTTAGGATATTGAAAACTTACACTGGGGGATGAATAGCGATTATGAGGCAGTTACTCTCTTGTTAAGCTTGAATTGGCTGGAGGGATAGGTTTATCTGGAAGTAATGAGTCTTCAAAGTATAGCATATTCATTTGTAATGGAAGTGCAGTTTTCATATGTAACCATCGATGATTGTTTTAAATTTTTGATTCCCACTCAAGAGATCTTCTCAAAACGTCACAATTTTCATTCCAATTGATAATATTCAGTCCTGTCTTCAATTCAGGCCTTTCAGGCCTTTGATCATGACATTTTTAGATACTATATGGTCAATGGCATCTGATTTGCTACTCAGAAAAGAATTTTCATGAAATTCTGACCATAAGTCTATTTGAAATTAGAGAAAAACTAATTAATGCAATAAGACCTCTTTTCCCATGACGCAGCCACAAATTCAGAAAATTTAAAGTAGGGGTATCCTGAAAATTTCCTATGAGGTAATATATGAATTTTTATCCAATTTTTCCAAGGATTTTGTAGAGATATGGCAAGGGAAGGACAGTTGCCCGCACAAGCCAGTGAATATATGCTCCTGGAAAAAACTAAATAATGTAAGAAGCAATGATTTCAGGAGCTTTCCAACATTGAAATTTCAGCAGTCTTATTAGGAGTGGACAATCCTTCCCGAAAATAATTCAAAGATAATTTTTAACCCTTGTCATGCTGATCCCGGAGTATTCCTGCTTTGGCAGGAGCTATAGACAAACATGAGACTGCACATATGTGCAGTCTGATGTAAGTCTCTACTACCTGTTTCTCACTTTCAAACCAGAATTGTCAATAGATTATTTTTTCAAATAAGCATTGACATACATTTGGTACTTACAGTGCTTTTTGCCCGTTGATTTTGATGAAATGTTTAGCCAAAATTTTTTATAATATTTTGGTCTCCCAAAATGTAAAATGTCTCTAATAAGAGTGTCTCCTTTTTGTGGCCAGACCCAAACATCTTGAGCTCACTTTGCATGTTTACACTTTGCATGTTTATACTTTCTCAAGCTGAGTGCGGAATAATTCTGCTTTAGCAGGTGGTTAAGACAAAGATCAGGATGCGCAGGCTGATCTTAGTCTATATTACCTAATTTTCCACTGTAAACCAGAAAAATTAAAAACTTAAAGTTATTATCAAAATAAATTCGGACTCACAATAAGTGAATCCCCTTCTCTCGGTACTTTGATTTTAATGTTGTTTTTTTTTCAACATGACAAGCATATGTTTAGTTTTTGAAATTGTTGTATTTTTCCTTATCAAACATCTGTATGGCATTGTATTGCATTGTATTGTATAATATTGTATTGTATCTTTATTGCAGGATGGTGATGATGTTGATGTAGAAGCAATACAAACTGCTGACAGGCTCCCTAGTGAAGACGGGGTACCTTTCAATGAGGACCAGCTGAATGGAGAGGCTTATGAGATTGAACTAGTTGATGAAGTAAACACTATTCCTAGATCATGCTTAATATTTCTTGATCATGCTTATCCCTATATTCCTCTGTGGAAAAAAAATGAACAAAGATCAGCCAGCACCTTCATGCTGTCTGATCTCAGTCTAAATACCTTTGACCTTTTTTAACGTGGTGTAACCGGACGCATCCGTATGGACGCTTGAACAGACACAAATCTATTGATCTAGACTGTTCTAGTTTGGACTGTAAACAAACACGCACGGACAGACAATGAGTGGTCACAGTTAGTTCTGTTCTTTAGATAAACACAAGGAATTTAAACGACTGTATTTCAATAATTCATATTTAATACGTATTCAAAACCCAAAAATATTTATAACCCTCAACAAAAATTAAACAGGATAGGACAGGGACGAAAGAGAGAGTTTTGGAAAGAGAAAAAGCTGCTCAGTGAATAGTTTAAAGGTAGGAAATACCTGTATAACTTCTCTCACTGAGAGAGTTACACAGTTTCGATTGGCTTATACAGCCTAGCTAGCGTAAGAAGCATGTGCAGTGTGTAGCTTACGCTTTACTAATATTACTATGACGTATCTTTAACCTGGCAGTTAAATAAGCGTTTCAGAAAATCAAGGTTCTGCTTAGAAAAAACACTGCAATTGCAAAAAGAAGATGAAATATGACCAAACAGACACGCCTGCAAGCGAGGATAAACTCGTAAAAGCGGTTTAAATGTAGATTTCTGCAATTATAAACAAGTGCATATTGCCAGGTCAAAGAAATGGTAGAATACATTGAAACATATAGATTTAAAACTACAAGTCATGAGAAAATGGGATTTAGTGGCAGCATAGATGTTCTGACGCCGATTAAGATTGTATTGAAGACAGGAAAAGTGGTTCCCGTTACATTGGAATAATCCATAGATTCACTTTTCAATTCAATATCATTGAAGCTAGATTTAGTCCTTTCAATTGGCCATATCAGTCCTTTTATTTCATTTATAATTCTAAGAATTTTAATTAACCATTGTCATGCTGAACCCTGAATATAACTGCTTTTGCAGGATGTATGGACAATGATCAACCTGCACATATGTGCAGTCTGATCTTAGTCCACACCACCTGATTGTCCTTACTAAGTTAGAATAGTTTAGATAATCATATTTTCAAAATATACACTGACTCACAATTAGTGCATCCAGTGCTTTCATTGTTTTAATTCTAATGCAATTTGCCAAGGTTTTTATTCAGCATGACAAGTGTTTTATTAAAAGCTCCCCTGGATGTAGTCCAAAAGGGCTTTGTCATGGCCCGGTGTTCATGGAATATCCATGCATCCTTTCATCACGGGTCAGTTTCCTGTTTTAGCTCCACTGGCCGAAAGGCCAGCGAGCTATTGTCATGGTGGGGTGTCTGTCGTCGGTGCTTCCATGTGTGTGTGTGTCCGTCCATCCGTAAACTTTTATTTTAAAAATCTTCTCCTCATAAGTATTGGATGGATTTCAATCAAATTTTACAGGAATGTTCCTTGGGTGACCCTCTATCAGATTCCTACAAAAGAATTTTAATCGGTTGAAAATCATGGCTGTAGTAGGCGTAGCTAATTTCCATATATGGTAATAGGTGGCTTTACTGGAACTAATTGATGGATATAAACAAAACTTCACATGAATTATCCTTGAGTGAAAAATGTGTATTTTATTGGCAGATGTCATTTCTCTAAATGTTATATAGGGGAAACTTTGAAAAACATTTTCTCAGAACCTAACAAATGGATAACAACCAAATTTCATTTGAATGATTTTTTAGTGATCCTTTAAAAGTCTGTAAATATATATTGTGGTCAGATGAAAAATAAGTGTTTTATGGGTGGAGGTCATTTCGCTATATGTTATATAGTGAAAACTTTGAAGATCATTTTCTCAGAATTTAACTAATAGACATCAACTGAGTTTCACTGGAATGATTCTTTAGTGATCCTTTATCAGTGTGCAAAAATTATTGTGATCAGATGCAAAATATGTCTTATTCTCAGAGGTCATTTCTTTTGATATGTTATATGGTGTAATATCCAAGATATTGGGTAAAACAAACTTTTTTCAAAGTTTAAACAGATGGATTTCAACCAAATATTATGGGAATTTTATTTCTGTGAAGTTGTATCATGCTGCAAAAAATATTTGATTAGATGGACAGCATGCTTTTTATTGGCAGAGGACATTTCAACATATAAAGTGAATATCACTTATAGTTGGTATCACTTAAATGTGAATTTTTTAGACTCATTAAATCTAATTGGTGCAAAGATTGTAGGTTAGAAGGAACATAACCTTTGTTGGAATCCAAATGTGTAGAAACATTAGGTGACATAGGGATCCTGAGATACTCCCTGAGAATTGGTCAGTTTAGTTGAACAAAGGATGACTCTGCACATAGAGGACAAGTGGTGTAAAGTGGCCTACTGAGGTTCAGAGTGGGGAAGAAAGAGCTGAGTTGACTACACTCTAAGGCATCGGTCAGAATAGATATACTGGATTTAATATTTTACTTCTTATTATCATTAGTTAGATTTTGTTTTGATGACAAACAATTTTTGTGAAATAACACCCTTATAGTGGTGTTTAATGAAAAGCTGAAAGGACTGCAATCAAAATTTTGCGGACAAAGTACCAGTGTTTTGTGCAGTACCATTCTGTAAGTGTTGAAATTTTTATTTTTGGATTTCAAAGAATTTCACTGGAATGATCCTTGTTTTATACAGCCTTATCATTCTCTAATAATTATTATGAGGATATTCAGGCCTGTGGAGCGGATCAGGCGCTCAAGCATTTCTGGTCTTTTAACATCTTCTTCTCTAAAACATAACCAAATCTCACATGAAAGAGACTTAAGTTATGCTGTTTCAGATAATTTCTTTGTTAAAACCTGATTGGGCAGATAAAATGGGAGTTAAACGCCATATTCCTGCTTAACACAAAGCTGTGACAGACAGCATAGTTAAAGATCACACTGCACAGGTGTGCAGTCTGATCTGTTTCTAAACTACCTGCTTTCAACTGGGAAAAAGCCTGAAAATTTTAACTTGGGTCAATATGGGTTCAGACTACTAAAAATCAATATTCAACATAAAGGGGATGGGCATTTACTCCAAAAATTCAGTGGCTGGCCTTATGATTTTTCTCTCAACAAAGAATTCATTCAGAAAGCATGATATTACTAGTGGGCAATGAGGATATCGAGTACCTGATGATTACTGTCTATATATTTATTACACCAACTAAACACAATGGCAGATGCAGAATTTCTATTAAGGGGGTTCGAACAAAAAAATTCCAACATGGTTTTAAGGGACACAGGTATTCCGAGTCAGTGGCTTGAAAGTAAGTAGCCAGGACTCTTAGAAATGAACAGTCTTCAATTCTTTTCTGAATTTGATCCCCAAACAAACATAATGCTTTCACAATAATTGAATAAAGGGTGATAATTCAGGACCCAGATATCGTGGTCTAGAGGTAGAGCATCAGCCTCTTGACCCAAAGGTCCTATGTTTAATTCCCAAGAGCTTCTACCGATATTGGTTCTTTCATTGGCCAAGACATTTGCTGTGAGTACTGGTGAATTTTCGAGGAAGCAGAATTGAAAGGTATTAATTTAGGTTGTAAGAACTTCCCAAATCTGTGAAAATAAATAGGTTTGAATTAACCTAGGTTATGGGTAGGAACGTTACCCTACTCGATACTCTAGTACTCATGCAAGCTTTACATTCATGTACAAGGTCAACTCAAATAAAACCCTTGTTACAAGGATCTATATTGCTCATATGTTTATTTTAAGGATGAACTCAGCCAACAGAGACAGAATGAGAGCACTGGAGGAAGTCATGAACACGAGCTGGAAATACAAAATATTGAGGCCCATTATTATGAATGGTGGGAAGGTAGGCAAATAAGAAGTAGTCCTGTGTTCAAAATGCAAATATGTTGGCAATATTTAAAAATTGTACCTAAATTTGCACATGCTTTCACATGTAAAGTTTCATTTATGTTTTCATTTTGAACACTATGAAGTTGTTTTGAGTCTGTGGTCTTGTTGGCATATTATAATTTGATAACAAAACACAGTGATACCAGTTTTGTTCACAAATTACTATACCCAGTGTTTGTCTAACTTAGTTTATTTTTTTTTTCTACTCAACATCATCTTTGAGTATTTGGGTTGCTTTATAGAAGTTTTTGCTGTAGCAAAGTCTTTTGTATGCTATTTCTAATAAATACCAATTTTTTTTTAATAGAGTATCTGGAAACCGGGCTTATGCCAGAAATCACAGAAGAAGTCCAAAACTTTTTGGTAAGGTACTTTTTTAGCATTATCACCTAGAGGTAGAGTGTCGGTCTCTTGACCCAAAAGTCCTTATCTTGGTTCTTTTATTTGCTCATACATTCAGTGCAAGTACCGGTGAATTTTCCAGGAAGCAGAATCGAGAGAGATTAATCTAAGTTGTAAGACCTTGTTACCCTATTGATGTAAAATAAAAAGGTTTTAACCAATATAAGTGTCATCTTTTCTTGAAATGAAACACGAGGAAGTTTTTTTGCCGGCCCAGTCCATTGACCTTTGTCACACCTCAAATCTGCTTAACATATGAGCCTGTGTGTGACATTTCCAATAATTTCCAATCTGCGCAAATACATAGGCACTTAGGATAGTATTGCGCTGATCCCTCAAAATGTGAGTTTTGATTGGTGAAGCAATTATCACATTCCAATGAAGGTGGACCTATATTGGTATTATCTTCTATGACTGTCTGTCCATCCATCCCCTTTGTCAATTTTTGTACGTTGGTCTGTACAGTACAATCTTGTGAATGCAACTCCTCCCTCATTTATTAACTGATTTGGATGGAGCTTTCACAAAATGTTCCTAGTCACCTGACCTTGGGCATATTCTCATGGTTTGGTGAATTACAGCTGTGTCATGGAAAAAGGGGCCTTTCTGACTATTTATTGTGAATGTACCTCTGCCTCCAATTATGGACCAATGTTGATGAGACTTGTACATAATACACATAATGTTCCTAGCCACCAGACCTTGCACATATTGTTGTAGTTTGTTGAAATTCAGTGGTGTCATGGAAAAAGGGGCCTTCATGTCAAAGGACAAGGTTCACGAACATTAGAAATTGGCACTATAAAATAAGCATTTTTCAAATTTCTAATGTACTCAATTGAACTTACCTTTTTTTATTAACCTATACACAGTCTCTGAAATAATATGTAAACAATTTACCAACACCACATAGTTTTCTTACAATAAGCCAATAAACTAGCCTAAATTCGCAGAAATGCCTTATTTTCCCCAAAAATAGTGGTTTAAAGTTACAAAAAAATATGAAGCCCCCCTTGCCACACCTCATTATTTTGATCAAGTAATAGCTATGACTTCTAGAAGGTTTAAGTGAAATATTGTGGTGTCGCTATTTGGCTTCATATTTTTTTAGCTGCATAAATTTCAAATTTTGTTAAAAATTGACGAGATATCAGTTTTAGGACTGCTTTAACCTCGTCTAATCTTGTGAGCGCCATGTGTATATTGCTCTCATTAAGTCATGTGCATATTGTCCTGATTTAGTGAACTATTCTATGTCATGGAAAAAGTGACCTCATCGTAAATTTTCTGTTAACACAAAATGTACATTAGAGATAAAAGGAAACAACTCTCCATTTAAGGATTGATTTTGTTGATACGCACCATCATGATATAGGGGGCTTTCATTTAAATGAAAATCCTTTATGCGGTGTATCTTGTGTTCACAAGACATTTAGAAAAAGAAGTGTGCTTAGCTTCCTTGTATAGCAAAATAGAGACAAAAAAGTGAAATTTCCTGAACAAAGTCTTATACAGTATTGTTTTGCTTTGGAATCAAATTAAATATTTATACATAATGTAATTCAAAAGTAATCAATACTTGCATCCTTGGTCCTTGAAATGTACGTATCATTCAGTGGCTAAATACAAACAAAATAAGAATAACTGATTGCACTAATGTTATAGATTCATGTGGTAATACAAAAAGAAATAATAACAATATTTGGGAACTTTTAAAAATGGTCTTGAATTCTTTTCTGAAGTTGAGCCCAAAAGCTGCAATTAAAGGACTCTAATCAATTCGTTTTTTAAACTCACTGTTCTTGCTACTTTCTTGTGAGTCTCCAATACTTATTATCTTTTGAGTCTCTGACTCACCAAGCATGTACTCCTTCAAAGCTTGCTTACAATTTTCAACTATAACTATTACAATTACAGGATGAGAATGGTATCACAAGAGATGACCTGTTACAAGAGTATCAACGTAAGATTAGTCAGGGTAGTTCATGGAGGAAGAAAAGATCTTACTTGGCTAGCAGTGCTGGCGTATGGACCAAATGTATTGTACCTTATGTGTACTCAAAACTGTGTAAGTTTTGACATTTTTATATGCGTATTTTCATATTATTGAGTTATGTACTAGCTAAAATCCTTTCATTTCATGTGCAAATGAATGGGCCTCTATTTAAGGAAGATTTACTCATTTTTGCTTACTCTCAGACTAAGCTATGACCGAAAAATGTTATAATGGCTATTTAGGGAAGAATGAAAGAACCTACTTGGCTATAGCTAGAAGTCTGGGTGTATGGACCAAATGTATTGTACCATATGTGTCCTCTAAACTGTGTAAGTTAGACACTATCATATGCATACTTTCATATTTATGGGTTATGTACTATCGGTAACTATAATCTATTTCTGTATGAATTTATTTTTATTATGAATTTATTTACTCCAACACTTAACGTTCAAGCTAAAAAATTATTAAGTTAGATTTGCTCAAGGCATTTCAACAAGAGTAGTGCTGTACTATGGACCAAATATGTCAAACCAATAAAATGTATGTGTACATGAAATTGTGTAAGTTAGACATTTGTTGTACCCTGTAACTTCAAAACTATTTTAATTGCAATGCTTATGTTTGGTTGAAAATTAGCTGCAATAGGTTTTTGTGGAGCCCTTGTATGTGGAGTAACCCACAATGAACAGTTGATGTATGTGTGTTAAAGATTGAGTGCATAATAGCATATTAATAGATGAATTGCTAAATTACGAAGACACACATATTCTCTACCATGTGCAGATTTGCTAATTGAAATATTTTTTTAAGGTTCTAAGGTCAAGGTCACAGCTCAAGGTCAAACATTATTTTGGGAGCTCTGTGCCAGTTGTCCTTGGACAATCATTTATTTTTCAAAAACTTATATATCTGCCCTGCATTCACATATATGGCAACTTGTTTGCAAATTATACCCTGTTTTGCATGAGACATGCAAAACAGGTATAATTTGCAAAATAGTTTGCCATATTTTGTCATCCTGAAAGCAAGGTTTGTTTCTTCAAATTCTCTATTCATTCCTGCCTACCAAAACAGGGCTGGTTTCTTCCATTTCCCTGTTTTTCCAGCTGACAAAGACATAGCAGGAATGGATAAAGTCCATGATTACTACCACAAGTACACCGGGTTCCGTTTTGTGCCATGGAATGAGACAACGACGAAAGAGGAGTACGGACTGGACCATAATAACTATCTCAGATACATTCGATCATCTGGGTATGTCCTCTACTCATAATCCTGTGTTCAGAACTGGGGATCCTGACTTTGGAGGGGGGGATGGTGTCTAGAAATTTAGGCAAATGTATCGTCATCAAGTCAGAAAATCAGAATATTGATGCACCATTGGTCAGTTTGTTTTATTTATGTTCATTGATCATCACCACTGTAGTGAGTGACGACCCCAGAAGACGTTTAGTTGTTACGGGGGATAGTGCAAGGATACATGAAGAAACTACTGCTAAGATCCACAAAGGTTCTTTAATCTGCTTGGTGTAAAGCACTGTCTCACAAAACCTGGGTTTAATGTCTCTTCCTGAAAGACAATAAGTTTGTTAGTGTGCCAGCCTGGGAATTGAACCCACAAGTTCGACCTTCAAATGTTTTGAAGTCCTGTCCTCCACTGACTGATCAGGCTGAACATTGGTAAGCTTTGGTATTTTTCTTTATTTCATGTTGATTGAAATGTTGAATTCTATTTTTATTGTGGCTAAGCCACTTGTGAAATTATAATTTTGAATTGATTTTACACTTATGCAAACAATCTCTATATATTCTTGTAGATGCTGGTCCTATGTTGGTAACCTAAGAGGGAAAGGGCAGAACATTGCACCTTGTGGTGGTGGGGTATGTTTATGATCGGATAGATTTTATGAAATACTTTTGATAGAAACTTTGCAAAGATTTTACTAGAATGATCCTTTTTCCAAAATTGTTCATGAAATCCAAATTAAATTTGAGGCTCTAAAACAGCTAGTCTAAACTAATGGCAGTAATGTCCTTTGTTGAAACCTTTACAGACTTTATGTGTGAAATTTGTATTTGAAAAACAGGAAACATTTTTAATGATTTCAATGAAAATATTTCATTAGTAAAAAACTATGATTGCTTAACATTATTACAGTTAGTTACATCCTGAAATTGACATTCATCTCAATCAAAACCATTCAATATCACTTACCCAGCGCTCCATCCATTTATTCCAAACACTCACTCAAATCAATCAAAAACGCACAAAATCACTGAAAATGATGGAATTGAGAACTGCATTGAAAAAATTGAAATAGTTGAAAATTGCAATTTGACTGATATAGTTGAAATTGTAAGCGTCTTATAGGGTTTTGATGAAATACGAAGCTATTTGTAAAACTTTCTATGCATATTTTGCTAAAGGGAGGTAATAAATACATCCTGAGCAAAATTTGCGATATTGATTTACCTCCCATTAAATTCACTCAAAACTCGCTCCGCACACTCACTCAATTTTCATTCAAAAATCATTCCAAAATCATTCATCTTGTCATTTCTTGATGTTGTTAACTGTAGGTATTTAAAATCTATTCCACAGACTGTTGGGAGTCTACTTTGCGCTTTATGTTTAAATTTATAGTAATTAACATACAAGGCTCTTTATTATGTAGGGTGTTGGTATACATGAGATAGCTCATGCCCTTGGAATGATGCATGAGCAGAAGAACCCAGAAAGTTTTCCATACATCCGCATTGAGTATCAAAATATCAACCCATGTAAGTTAAATACTTATTTAATTCTGACGTGAAATTTAAAAAAGCTTTTGAATGAAGAAACCAAACTCAGAGTTTGAGTATTTATCCAGTTTCAACTAATGTTATGCTTTTTGAGGTCAATGATCCAAGTGGGGCCCATTATACAGATGATGTCTTTGGGCCAACTTATTTCACGCCCGGCCGGGGCCCGTTTTTCAGCTTGAATCCAGCCCTGCGTTCAGGATGACAAACCGGTTCAAGTTGTGTCCCGCTTTACCCGTATACTTGCATGTAAAGCGGGGTATAATTTCAAAACGGTCTGCAATATTTTTTCAGTCTGAACGAAGGGCGGGTTTCAAGCTGAAAAACGGGCCCCGGCCGGGCGTGAAATAAGTTTGCCCTTTGTTTAAGCATATTATTTTATGTACTAAAAGATGGACTTTTTAGACATTTACTCTTAAGAAGTTTCACCTTGTATTGTTTTTGGTATTTCGCTTTACAGAAAGTGATTATGGAATAATCATTGTCATAAAGAATTCAATACATTTACAAAAAAATAAAGCGCTGAATATTCAAGTTTTACAAAGGATGAAATGATATTTCTTTTATGTTGGTATAAACTAAATTCTTTTCATGAAATGATAAAGCTCCATAAATTTATTTTGTTTCAGGAAACTTATCTTACTTATCAATGTTAATGATTACAGAATACATGTAATTGTATTAGAGAAGTTATTGAAAAACATTCTTGTAAAAATATATGTCTCAAAATTATTCCTAAAGGAATAGTTGAAAAATGCAATGAATCATTAAGTATTTCAATATTTCAGAACAATTGCCTTTATAAAAAGAAAAAAAGAAGATATTTTTTACTTGAAAGGCAATTTTTGCCTGGATATTCAAATTCTTAGTGTTTTGATCATATGTTTTGGATATTGAAATTCTGAGTGTTTTTATCCTATTTGTGTATAAGTTACATTCGATTTATAGCCTACAGGAGTGAATATTACAGAGATGACATCACTTCTCTGGCTGACAAAAATGGGTTTTATGACATCAGTTCTAGAATGCATTATGGCAGATGGGTAAGTCTAGAATTCAGAGATCCATACACAATTAATATTAGTGTAATTACCCAGATAAAAATGGGTTTTATGATATCAGTTCAAGAATGCTTTATGGCAGAGAGCATGACATAGTTCTTAGCAATTGTAAGGTATTTCTCCTAATAAACACTCCCAGGAGCTAAACATAAGAAAGTCAGGAAGCTTTTTATTTAGTATGCATTTTCTGATTTAAAAACCATTGAAATTGATGTCTTAGAGGAAAGGAAATTCATCTCAAATTAGAGAGGTAGTTTCCAATAGTTCTTAAAATTCAGGCATTTGAAGTGGGTTTTCTTAATAAAAAATGTAGGGGTGCTACTATTAGGGAGGGCGCTATAATTAGAGGAAATACAGTATGTTTGTTGATGTGTGTTTCCGTCCTACTTTAAGATTACTGGATTTCATTCAAACTTCGCACAATTATTCTCTATCATGAGTAAATGAGCCCTGAATAGTCAGTGTATAGCCAATACTTTCTTTAACTTCTTGAACCAGGGAATATATATATGTCTCTAATTTCATATAAAACAAGTTAAGTGCTTATAAGAAATAGTCTTAATCTAAAGAAGGGACTCCGAAACTTTAAGAAAGGACCCCTAAGATCCAAATAATTTGGTCCATTGGACCCCATTTTGTTGAATGCAGGCTAAAAATTTGTGTGAGCATTTTTCTAGGCAATTTGCCAATTGACAAGTGAGAACTAGTTCCTTTTGATTCTGTATAAACATTTCCTCATTTAATTGTCCATGGACAAGTGTTGAAAATTTGTTTTCAATATCCTGGAGTCAAGAAGTTCATTCGTAATGATCCATTTCTTGTAGGGTTTTAACATCAACTATGGGAAGACAATGGTGGCCAATGATCCTGATTATGACTATTTGATTGGTTCTGCCAATGATTTCTTCATGTTTAGAGAACTTCAAGAGTATCACCATTGTTATGGTAGGTTATTGGATCTTAGTGCTTAGTTTGTACTGAATTATTTTACTTTGATTGTAATAAAGCCTAAGCCTATAGAGTCATTCTTAAACACTCAATCCTAATGATTTTCATGTATGTGAGAGAGTCCTTTTGAACTTAAGGGTAAGGTTATAATTATGTGTAAGTGTTATATGTCTGGTTCTAATTACTCTATTGATCTGTAGCTTTTCAATTAATTATGTGGCCATTTTATAAGTTCTTAGCAAAGATTCTAATCTGTTACATTTATTCTAATGTAATTATAACCTTTTCAGACTAAGAAATTCTTTGTAACTGTCATTTGTCTGCATTGCTCTTTTGCTACTGAAACTATTGCTTTAAAAATTTGCAAATGCTTTAGGTGAACATTGCTTCAGCCTCTAGGCAACAATTCTTTACTATATGATATTCATTTAATGAACTTTCATCCAATGTCTAAATTGATTTTATCTTACTATCATTAATACAGCACTTGGAATAGTCTAGCTCTGCTGTCCTTTGACAGCTCTTGAAAGTTTGGAGTCACATAGATAAGTTGGGTTTGTCACAGTGTAAATCAACATTTTTCCTTTTTTTCTGTTTTACATCAGACGAGTTTGAATCCTGCAATGTTCGACCTGTATGTTATAACGGAGGTTATGTGTCTGTTATTGATGGAACATGTCAGTGTCGATGTCCCCCTGAACTAGATCCGGAAACCAACTGTACCACAAAACTGGGAACAAGTAAATACTTATTTGTCTAGTTATTCTACCCTTTTTATAATTCGAACCTGAGGCTATGCATTACTTTTCCTACCAATTACACTTAGTAAAGACAGCCCTGCATTCAAGATGAAAATGTTCTCGCACTGTTTGGGTAACATTACCCTTCTTAGCATGTGTATTCATATGCAAAGGGGGCTTAACATTCTCAAAGGTTTGTGCATCTACACAGTCTGGTTGGTTGAATTGGGTTTGATACCACCTTTGAAAGTATTTCAGTCAAATGGTGGTCACAGGTACTGATTCACAAAACCAAGGATAAAATGCTTTATCTCAAACCAGTACAACTTATAATCATAGAACTATCTGTGTGATAACATCCATATGATATTTTTATTGATATCACATGGATATTTTTAGAACTATGACATGATGTTGTAATTTTTAGAAACTTGCATTTTGTTAGAAATATCAACAAAACAAGGCAAATAGAGGTTTTAAGATAAATATGGTACATACTTAGTGTATTGTATGATAAAATATCTATCTCAGTAATGGGAATTGAAAATTGTCTAGGTAGATAACTATCAATTCTCCCAACCTTATTATATAATTTTTGTTCATACAAAACACTAAGTATGTATATGTATATGTGTATGTATATTCGCAAGTATCCAGCGGTTCATCCTTTTTGAAGTAACCCTTTGGTGGAAGTGAATTATGCCATACAAAAATTGACTAAATCTTAGGGAAGGTAGCTTACAAAGGTGGAAACCTGGATCATTAGGACTAGATTTAAAAGCTTTTTAATAAAACAAACAAAAAGAATGCCATACAAGACTAAGTTTTACAAACACATTTTGTTTCTTATGCTTATTTTAGCATGTAGATGACACTTCCAAAATCTCCACATGTGCAAGATACAGATCAGCCTTTGCATATGCACAATGTGATCTGAGTCTTTGTTATACACCTAAAAGAGAGCTTCAGACCTGAAGCTGTAGTTTTGAATCAAAGAATATTTGAACCAGTGCATGGCAATTCCAACACTTTCAAATGTGCTTAGCAAAGACTCTGGTCAGTCTGTTCATCTGCACAGTCTGCACAGAGTCTTAGTACTTTGTAGATAAATGAGCTCACAAAGAATCTGTAGACAGTTAGATCGTCTTAAATCACATCATGTAACTGTCTCGACTGAAAAATGTTTTGCATCTCACACAGGTGTCAAATTGTTGGAAATGTCATGCATAAGCTTATTTCTTATACACTGTGTGGCTGTCCAAACTGGTCAATGTGCATCCATCACACACAGAGAAAAATCTAGGACATATCATGCATAGCTTATTTTGAATCACTGATCTGTTTTGTAGATTATGCAATGCTTGACATGACTTGGCCTGAAGGTAAATTTACCTTGCTTAAAACATCAGTGGCAGATTGTCCTGAAGGGTTTGCGAATGGAACCATGGTACACTGGCCTGTTAGCAACATTTGGCATTCCAGTCCTTATAGACATTCTCCTAAGTATGTTTGATCTAGTTATCAAAGCTTCACTAATTCATGCAGTGTGATTAGGTTTTTAGTATCATACCTACATAAAACTAGCATATGTGTGTATTTCTGTTTATTTATCATCGCAACCGTAGCACATGCCCATATGAGCGATGCCCCGAGAAGAGGGTAGGTTGTTACGGGGGATAGTGCAAGGATACCTGATGAAAATACTGCTGAGATCTGCCATGGTTCTTTAGCGTACTTGGTGTAAAGCACCGTCTCAAGGGGCCTCTGTTTAATGTCTCATGCAAAAGACAATTAGTTTGTTATGGTGCCAGCCCGGAATTGAATCCATTTGGTCGAACTTCGATGGTTTTGAAGTCCGGTGCTCTACCAACTGAGCTAATGGCGCTGACATATATAATTTCTTCATCTTTTAAATGAAGGTCGATATTTACATAATATTTTAAAGCCCAACCAGGAAATGGTAATCCAATTGGCATTTTACAGGTATATAATTCTAGTCCGTTTTCATTTACCAATTTTAGGAGACAGACCTATGAACTTGGTCATGATGTATGTACTAAAATAGACCCCGAAGGAGGGGCTACAGTGTGGGAGCCAGGACAATATTGTATTTTACGATATGGTGGTGAATGCCCGGAAGGTATTTTCTTTCATAATATGACCTACGTTGCGGGAATGAAATAATCCCATTGAGTATTTTTGATATTACACAGGTGTTATTACACAAGTGGAATTACTTTGCAAATGAGCTCAGAACAAATAGCAACGCTATTTTGTAATCGTGAAAATGATGTCATAATGTGTATATTGTGACGTCAGTTTTAAACAGCCTTATAAGATATGCGGAAAAATGAAATGTTGAATTTCACGAATTTTGCCGATTTTTCACTAAAATTCGGGTCATATTATAAACAGAATATAAAATTTGTGCTCATGAAATACTGAAATTATTAAATTTGTCATCTAAAACAGATAAAAACTCGGCACAGCCTCGTTTTTATCTGTTTATAGATGACTTTTAAATAAATTTTGTATTCAATGACCACTCATTCAATATCCTCTATTTATATACAGGATCTGTCATGAGTATTTGTTTGAGACAAGCTTATCTTAATGGACTCTAGAATAAAAATATTGTGAAGCGAGCCTTCAATGTACAGATATCATTTTAATTTTAAAGATGTGATCAGTTTCAAGCAGAGATTTGCATTTCCTTTTTAAGTTCTGGTTCATTAACTTTGCAGCCGCCACCATAGCCCAGTTGGGTAGGCATTAGACTCCCAATCTTGAAGTCATGGGTTCGATCCCCGGTGGCGGCAAATATCCTCTCCGACGTTTGTCTCTCACCAATGGGTAGATAATTGTAAACCTATGTGAGATAGCAGTCGGAGGCTAGGAAAGGGTGTGATGGTAGTACAGGTGAAAGAAATACCAGGAATCCATTGTAAGGTGCTCCGGCCGCCGTGAAATAACTGCGAGATTGTTGAAAGCGGTGTTAAACCCATTCAAACAAACAGCAGGAATATGCAGTTTAAAAGCATGAGAAGTTAAGTATTGCACAGCATGTTTAGCAAGCAATTAAAAAATTCTCTTTCCCAACTGTCATTCAACTTTCTGTTCCTCTGGGCAGCTGATAGCTCAGATGAAATGTTTTGGTTGTGCTCATGCAAGAAAAAACAGGAAAACATAGGAAGGTACAAATGCTGCTTCAATCAGACAACAGTAATATGGAAAGTGGCATGAAACCTTATAAGTTAAATCAACTTTCTATTTCTACTTTTAAGGATTTGAGACAGGATATCAAGATACATATGGACCAATCAAAAGAGAAGGTGCCAATGTTGGGGTCTTGCCTGATGGTAACCATGACTACCCCTTTGAATATATTTACTGTTGCCGTGACGATGGTAGCAAAGATACACCAATACAGTTACCAACCAGCACACCTTTTATCATGTTCTTGAAGAACTATTGGGGATGTCAGGCTGTAGAAGGTAGGGCTATAAGTTAACCTTTGAGTGATTTAGCTTGACTGTTTTTGGACAGAAAAGTTCTGTTGTTATGATTTCCCCATTGTTGTTGGTTTAGTTTCAAAATGCCCTTCTTTAAATCAAAACAAATCTTAAACAGTTGATATGATTGGTAAAAAAATTATTGTAATTGAAGTTGTATGTTGATAAAACTTATTAGAATCATATTCACATCATCAAAATTATGTTTTCAATTTGTAAACAAAATGTGTAATAAGTGACTATATTCTTTAAGTTGTTGCTTAATACAAGTTTTATTGTATAAGTATATTTATTAACCCTTGTCATGCTGAACCCTGAATATTCCTGCTTTGGCAGGAGCTATAGACAAACATCAGTCTGCACATATGTGCAGGCTGATGTTAGTCTACACCACCTGTTTCTCACTTTCAAACCAGAATTGTCAATAGATTACTTTTTCCAAATAGAAATTGACCTACAGCTGGTACTTTCAGTGCTTTTTGCCCTTTGATTTTGATGAAAATTTTCACAAATTCTCTGGTTGACAGGCATGCTATCATCAAGTGAATACTACAATTTTGTCAGTAATCGTTCTGAGACTTTAAATGAGACTGGGATGCTTCCTTACATGTACAGATTTGACAAACATAGAAGAAACATACACTACTGCTTCTATACACCAGTAAATAAGGGTAAGATTTCTCATTTGAATGACAATTTAAATATTTCCACGTATACAAAATCTGTTAGTATGAATGTACCTAAAATTATTAGACATCTACCAAGCACTATAAAGACTATGGTCAATCTTAATTTAAATTCTAGTATCCCGGGAAACTTACTTAAAAAATAATTGGAACAAATATTCTTTGACTTCAGAACTATTCTAGACTTTTAAACTGTTCTAGATTACAAGTAAAATTTTCATTTGTAGTGTGAAGGTTTCACAAAATATCTGCCGAAGACAAATAGAAGGATATCTGTGAAGGTCATAAATGGTAATAAAACTTCTAAAAGAAAGCTATTACTTGGACATTGTTATTTCACATTGACATGATTGATTTCTATTTATAGATTGTGGTATGCTGAAGGAATTTCAAGAAGGGGAGACAACTTTCACCTTTACGTCACCTGGTTACCCTGACAACTATGATAATGCTTTAGAATGTTTCTGGCATTTTTCTGTAAGGCTCCTTTGAACTTAATTTCAGTATATTATCTGATTACTTAGATTCTGAAACATTTGTAATTTATCCACATTCAAGATGACAAAAAAATGAAATATGTTCAGAGCAAAATCAGTGTAAGTGACAATACAAACATTAGCGTTTACAACAGTTTTAAACTGATTCATTGATTTTAATGTCTCACAGTCTGTGGATTAAACAAAAAAAGCTTACTTTAATTTTTTTGACAGAAGACAAAATTGTAGAGTAGCCTTAACATACATTTCCCTTTTTTGATTATCTGCATATAAATAGACTATGTCTTAGCTTAATACTTTAAATGCAATTTTTAGTAAATTTTCATAAATCTGCTAGACATTAAGTGCCATTGGAGCAATACTGGCCCCCTGAAAACACTGATGAAGGAAATAACTGTAATGAAGATGTATCTACAAGAGTTTTCGATTTAGGCCATGGTGTAAACCAGTTAATTATAGAATTATTCAAACTTAGTTCATTCCTTGACCTTGACCAATTGATCCAGCCATTTTATTTCAAAAAGCAGAGCTTAAATTGAAAACTCTTGTAGCTACATCTTCATTACAACTGTAGTTAAAAGGTTTTTAAAATGACAACATATTCTCATGCTAATGAAGTTTTCAAAGAATCTCAAAGCATGTTAACTAAAACAAGACAAAGGGCTACTAAACAGAATAAGTTACTTATGCTTTAGAAATAATATGAACAAAGCTGAGAATATTAACTGCTTTCTATTGTACGCCCGAAGGGTCGTATTATGTTATGGCCTTGGTTCTATCCATATGTCCATCTGTCCATCCATCTGTCTGTCTGTCAGCAATTTCTTTTGTGCGCAATTCCTCCTAAACTATCAATGGGAATGAGCTGAAACTTGGAACAATTACTTCCTATGATGTCTAGTTGTGCATCAGACCTTTGAAATTCAAATCGCTCCAGTCATTCCTGAGAAATCTTGAATTATCTGCCCTTGGATATAACCAAAATTACTGTTTTTTGTGTGCGCAACTCTTCCTTAACTATCAATGTGAATGAGCTGAAACTAGACATAATTACTCCCTATGATGTCTAGTTTAACCCTTGTCATGCTGAGCCTGGAATATTCCTACTTTGACAGGGGGTATAGACAAAGATTAGCCAGTACATTTGTGCATTCTGATTTTAGTCTATACAACCAAGTTTACCTTTAAGACCAGAAAATTTCAAAAAATATATTTTAGTCATAATAAATACTGACTCACATTGAGTGCATATGGTGCTTTCAGCACTTTGACTTAAATGCAGTTTTGCAAAAATATATTTAATATGACAAGGGTTAAAATGATTGGTTTCAGAGTCCCGAAGGCACAAAGTTACAGCTTGATTTCAATGAATTCCAAGTATCTGCCCCAGAAGCATCATCATGCAATGATCATGTTGAAATTGGTCTGGTGAAGCCATCTATTAAAGGATTCAAGTAAGTTGTTCAATCTTTAGATTTAGTTTAGCCTCTAATAAGCAAAGCATGCTTGTCTCTATCACTTTAACAAAGGTCTATCGCAAATGGTTATTACAATTCACAAACTTTTTTTCCTGATGGTTATTCTGCTTGACTATTGTTAATGCATATCAGAAACATTTCCTGAAACTTTGTCATAAGAAGTAGAGGGGGTATATTGGTTTCACAATATTTGTCTGTCATCTATCTGTCAACCCAAGGAAATGCCATTGTGTTTTTAGGACACACAGGTGAAAGGTCAAGGTCACAAATGAACTTTGTTTGAAAACTGTTTCTGGACTCTATTTCTTGAATAAATAAACCGTGAATCATAAAACCTTATACAATTATTGCATTTGGCCAAAGGGAGTCCCCTGTTGTTTTAAGGTAACATGGGTTAAAGGTCAATGGTTACATACATTCTTCTCTGATAACATTTTTGCATAGTCAAAGCATGGGTATTGGTCTGTTTATGACATTTTATCCTCAGCTGTTTTAGGAGAAAAGCTGAGGTATTATGATCACCTTGACGTCAATCATGTTGCTGTTCGCATAGGCATTGGTGTGACAAACTTTAACCTTGGTCATATTTCTGTTGTTATTGAAGATGAAACTTGGTATGTGTGTTCACTATCACAAGAACTATCCAGACTATCAAGGGAGATAACCCTGGAGACATTTTTGTAAGAGTTATGCCCCTTTATTGACTTTGAATTTTTGCATTATGCAGTACCTGCAGCCAAGCATTGCACCCGTAGTCAGTACTCTTGTTAGTTCCAGCTGTTCAAGACTAGTGACACTGAATTTGTTCCTATATGGTATTATCTATTTTAATTGTTTTCAGTATTAATTTCCAATGGCTTTACTATTATGCACATTACACAAGAGGGTAATAGAAAAAAATCCTCTTAGGAAAAACGTCATTGATGAATCATTATAACATCGAAACTACAGCTTATTTGAGCCGTAGCAACGATTTTTTGATTATTCACCAATGCTCAAATCATAGGAAAGGAGAGCAGACAGGGGACATTCATCTTTGTCACAGTCCAAATATCGCCTGTATCCTTTATATTCACCTTCAGAGTGCTTAAGTTTCAAAATTCTAGTGACGCCTATGAAGGACTGTATGGTGAGAGATTGGATCTATCATAGATCAACTGTTGATTTTTTAACCCTTTGCTGTTTAATCCCTGCTTTTTACGTGCCTGTGATTTTATGATAGAGAAAATATTGTGAAAAAAGAAGAAATTGCTTCTGACAAGCAATTTCTTCTTTTTCCACACTATTTTCTACCTGCTGAATGGTTATTTTTCAAATTAAATGCACTTTTAATTTTCGTCTGCAAAACCTTTGAATTTGGACAGGTCAAAGTTTTGTAAAACAGGAAAGGGTTAATGATTTGAACCGCAGATAAAATCTGCCACAAGCTATAAGATTCTATCCTGGTAGCTTTTTTACTGTGCACAGACTGACTAGGGTACATACATTTAGACTTCCCCACATGGTCCTCAAATATAGCTTTGTTATCATTACAGAGTGTGTGGTCATGGCTACCAGAAGACAGCTTGGTCGTGGGAGAACTTTATGTCTCTAAAGTTGGTGACTAAACTTGGAAACACATATAAAGGTTTTAATGCAACCATCACTGTCTATAGAGGTATGTGCTTATATATATATATTTGGACTAATTTAGATGTTAAATGGGAGGGAACAATTTCAAATTGAAATGTAAACAGTTTTTGTTTTATTAAAGATTTCTTAAGATTTTAAGTCAAATTCAATTGCAAATCAATTTATATTTTTGTTTGGACCTAGATGTCTTGATATAGAAAAAGTCCCAAAGTTCTTGTTAAAATTAGTTTTGAAGAAATGTGCCTTAGGTGAGTGGGTTTATGACGGTAAAGAAATCTTAACCCTTGTCATGCTGAATAAATTTTGGCTAAAAAATTTCATCAAAATCAAAGGACAAAAAGCACTGAAAGTACCAACTGTAGGCCAATTTTTATTTGAAAAACTAAATATATTGACAATTCTGGGTTGAAAGTGAGAAACAGGTGGTGTAGACTAACATCAGACTGCACATATGTGCAGGCTGATGTTTGTCTATAGCTCCTGCCATAGCAGGAATATTACAGGTTCAGCATGACAAGGGTTGAAACCTTATCCTAAATCCATTTTGATGTTATTACAGATGAAGAGCTGTGTTACAATGGCGATGGTAGTGATAGGAGCTATGCTGGAAATGTTAACTATACAAAAAGTTTCCAACCCTGCATACCATGGGAAAAAGCTACAAAGTGTTTCTTCGGAAAATTCAATTCTAAGTAAGTGTAGATTTTGTATCTTATAACATAGCCCTTCTTGGGGTGTTAATTTGTCTCTCACCAATGGATTGATAATCGTAGATCGAGATAGCAGCTGGAGGCTAGGAAAGGATATGGTGCTTGCACTGGTGAGAGAAATATCAGGAAACCATTGTTAGGTGCTCCAGCCACCAGGATATAACTGAAAAAATGTTGAAAGTGGCGTAAAACTCCATTCAATCAATCAATCAATTCTTGGGGTGTTCACAGTATATTCCTGCTGTGCATCAAGTTTTTGCAAACAGTATAGACTATGTTCAGTCTGCACAGATTTGCATTCTGATGTAAGCCTATAATACCTGCTTTGTGATTTCTCCACAGGCCAAAATGTCAGCATGCTATTGTCGTGGTAATGCCTCCATGTTGCCTGAGTCCATGGGTCCATCCATAAACTTTAGAAATCTCTTCCTTAGGAACTACTTATGAATTTCATTTAATTTCACAGGAATGTTGCTTGGGTGACCTATCAGATTCCTTCTAAGTTATTTATGATTTAAAAAATATTAAAAATATAATACTCATATTAAGCATTGTGCATCTGATTGATATGCTTCAGTTAATGTAAACACCAATGTCACCATTCAAGGTCAGAAGGATGATTATCAAACTAGGAAAATAATCTCTGTGTCTGGGGCATTAATGTTCTATGAACATTTCTTGTGCAATAAAAGAATATCTAACAAGTGCTTACCAAATTTGCAGTCGAGACATTGTGAAGGATTTTTAGGAATCTTTAAAACACAAAATGTAATTGAATAAATAATGGTAATTAAGGTTTAAGGTGTTGGTAGGTGTGCAAATTTGATTTTAAAATTTTTTTTTTAGTAAGCTTTGTAAATGACAATGTGTTTAATTTATCAGAGTAGTAGACTGGAAGCTATCCGGAAATGTGTGTAGAAATGTTGGTATTGGTACTCAACCATGGTGCTATACTAATGCAGAAACATGTGAACGACAAAATTGTGATGCTTGTATGTGGGGTAGGTAATAAACTTTATCATAAACTTTGCATATTTAAGTCAAAGACTAATTAAAACTAATAGATATGAGATATTTTCATATAAGAAAACAAACACACAAAAAACTAAAAAAAAAAATGATAAAAGAACAGTAATGTAAGGTTATCTGTATACCTACAGTCGTTGATATTTAAGGCTTAGAATAGTATGTGCAAAGATATCTCATTTAGCCAAATTTAATGATAAATTAAGAAATTCTGGCGAGAATTTTTACCAAATTCTTCTCTAAATTTCAATTTGCTTTGACATTTTTCTCTCATTCAGCCAGTTTAAATGGGATTTCTGTTAGAAAAATGAGAGAAACTCAAACTCTCACCCCAAAAAGATCCCTGCCTACTAATGAAAATGTTTCTTAAATATTTAAAAAAAGGTACTCTCTTTGCACATGCAAATATATGTGCAAAGTGGGGCTTATCTATTTAATTTCATTTGCAATATTTATGTTATCTTGAATTCTTAGATTTAATTTTCTTACAATATTACATAACAACTAGATTATTGTATGAATTCAGTCATATCTAAGACTTAAAATACACAGAAGATTTACAAAATTTCTATAAGCATTATTTATTTTTGATTATTGACTCATTTTCAGGCAGTTGTTATGACAAATTCCTTGACTGTGAGGCCCAGATTCAGAAAGATCCAGAATACTGTACGAAAAATGAGTTAGGGGAGGCCCATCATGGCTGTATGAAATCCTGTGGTATATGTGATCAAAGGGTCAGACAGGAGAGAGGTATGAACTCTCTTTGAATTCTAATATAGATGGCTCAGCACAAAACAGTTGTAACTGTCTATAAACAAATAGGCAGTTACTACTATTTCACACTAAGCCATTGTCATGCAACCCATTATGCAAAAAGGGATCATCTAGGCAGTGTTTAGTAGGGTCAAAATCTAGGTCACAGGGTCAAATCTTAGAAAAACCTTGTGGACACTTCAGAGGCCATATTTTAAGACCAATCAACCTGATAATTGGTCAGAATGATTATCTTGATGAAATCTAGAACAGTTTATAAATGAGGTCAAGTAGGGTCAATAACTAGTTCAACGGGTCAAATCTTAGAAAAACCTTGTGGACACTCCTAGAGGATACACTTCTAGCCATGATTATCTTGATAAAATCTCGGACAAGTTCTATGTTTGGTCAAGTGGGGACAAAAACTAGGTCATGGGGTCAAATCTAAGAAAAACCCTGTGGACACTCTAGGGGTTATATATTTTAAGCCCAATCAACTTGAAAATTGGTCAGAATGATTATCTTGATGAAATCTCAGTCAAGATTGAAAGTGGGTCAAGTGGTGGCAAAAACTAGGTCATGGGGTCAAATCTCAGAAAAACCTTGTGGACACTCCACAGACCATATTTTTAGCCCAATTAACCTGAAAATTGGTCAGATTGTTTATATTGATGAATTCTAGGACAAGTTTGAAACTGGGGTCAAGTAGGGTCAAAAACTATGTTGCACGGTCAAATCTAAGAAAAACGCTTTGGACATTCTCAAGGCCATATTTTTTGCTCAATCAACCTTAACATTAGTCAAAATGATTATCTTGATGAAATCTCAGACAAGATCGAAATTGGATCAAGTGAGGTCAAAATCTAGGTAATGGGGTCAAATCTTTGAAAAGACTTGAACATTTTTAGAATGTTAATTCAGGTGAGCAATTAAGGGCCACTACGACCCTCTTGTTTGTGATAAAACAAGGAAATTTTGATGTTGATCGGTTCAAGTAATTCTGTGAAACAAATCTAACACAGTTTGTGAAATGCTTTAAGCAAATCCATTATGACGTCAATGGTCATTTTCACAAAGGATGTATAATGTTGCTTTCTGTCTTTAGCTAACTTGCATAGTTATTCCACTAGTGTAATAACATCTGTGTAATGAAAAATATTAAACAGGGTTATTTCACTTCTGCTACATAGGCCATATTATAAAGTACTCTATTGCATGTTTGTTCTTTGTCAACAGGAAGCTGTGGACCTCCACCCAATGTAGGAGATATTGTTGCTGAACCGTATCGTGATAGCTATGATGTCGGTGACATCGTGACCTATAGATGTCCAACAAGTAACGACTACAGGACAAGCACCTGCACTTCTGAGGGATCATGGGAAAAAGTCAATTTTGTTTGTGAATGTAAGTCCTTTACAAATTTCACTGCTCTTTTCTGTAGTGTAAAGTTTGGCAAAAATTGGTCATTATATTTCTCTCAGGGATCAACACTTGCGTCTGTGAATAAATAGTCTATTTGACTCCAAGCTTATGAAATCAAGGAATCTAAACTCATAGTAAGGAATCTTAATGAACTAAATGGGAGAAAATTGTTAGAAGAAATTTCTTCTTTTCCACCAGTGTCTCCCCTTAAAGAATTTTATTCCCACCCCCCCTCGAAAGATCGGGGACATATTGTTTAACTGTTGTCCATCTGTCTGTCTGTCTGTCTGTCAACAAGTCTTAACCAATGAATAAACTTAACCCTTGTCATGCTGAATTAAAACCTTCAAAAACTTGAATCAAAATGAAAGTGTTGAAAGCACTGGATGCACTAAATGTGAATCTGTAATTATATTTCTGGATTTAACAGGAAAATCAGGAGATATAGGCTAAGATCAGACTGCACATATGTGCAGGCTAATCTTAGTCTATACCTCCTGTCCAAGCAGGAATATTGCTGGTTCAGCATGACAAGGGTTAACATTGCCAATATTTTCAAGGCTATTCAAAATATATTGTTCATATTTGGTATGATGATAGATCTCTATGATATGCATCTACTGGTACCAAGGTTAAGGTCATTTGACAAAGTCAAGGTGATCTGTCAAGGTCAAAGTTCTAAAAAAAATTGCGGTTTCAGGGCCATCCGAGCTTCAAAAACACATCTTGTTCTTTTCGAAATACTACAGGATGCCAGCATATTTTGTCTTGTTCAACTGTTGCAGTGATAAATATATAATACATACTTAGTGTTTTGTATGAAATAAAAAATCTAATGAGGTTGGGAGAATTGAAAATTGTCAAGGCTCTGCCGAGACAATTATCAATTCTCACAACCGAGTTAGATATTTTTTCATACAATACACTAAGTATGTATTATATTTATCTTATAACCACTATTTGTCTTGTTTTCGTTGATGTTTCTAACTGAAATGCAAAATTTTAAAAATAAACACATTATATTTCTGTTCTAAAAATAACTATGTGATAAGATAAAAAAAATATCATACGGGATGTTATCACACAAATATTTGTATAGTTACAAGATAAAATCTATAATTTTTTGACAAGGGTTGAAAAGGAAACTGACCTGTACATTTGTTTTTCAAAATATCCTAACATGATCCTCGGGGAGTCCATCTGACTCCTTACTTGCAAGAAAAGAAGTCCATGTTGTGTTGAACTTTGACCATTCTCTTGAAATAATTTCAAATTGACAAATTGGGCTGAACAAGATTTCAAAGAATATTTTCCAACTGTCTTTAGCTGTCTAGTAAAAAAATAGTTTAACTGATAAATTGCTTGTTGTTGACAAATTGTTCTTATTTGTTTTCAGGTCAAAAATTTTTGAATACACTATGAGATTATTGAAGGATTTCAGATATTTTCATAACCAGAAATATTTACAAAAGCAGCTTGATTTCATCTAAAAGATACAAATTTACTTTGTTTGGAAGGGGGTACAGGGGTTTCAGACTCTTGAAAACTTTTCAGGTTTTATACCTCAAAAGAGATAGGTCAAGGGCATATCATTTTGCCCTTTCAGTTTGTCTGTCTGTATATCTATCAGTTTGTCCCCTGAAAACTTTTATATTGGTAAGTGGCAGATTCATATTTTACACATGTATTGCTTGTGACAAGACCCCTCTGATTAAATCAATTTCAAAGTCATCAGTTACGTTCAAGGTAATTTTTTGAATATGAAATATGTGAAAAATCTAAGCTTTAAACATGTTTTTTTTCTACTGATTTAAACCACTGTTTCTGCTAAATTAGCCTGTATGCGAGATTTCCAACAATTTCATTTATGTTGTTACGGGCCAATGTAACAAGAACAAAGAAGCCAGCAACAAACTTTACAATTAACAATATTTATTGACAATAATAACAGAATTATTGACAATATGAAACTAATACAAAAACAAATTACAATACCTTGAATGTTTAATCCTAAAGTTTTTAATTTTAGATCCAATTTGTTTAAGTTCCTGGTCCACAAATAATAAGTCCAATAATATCCGAATTTAAAATTAAACACGCTTTTAAACACACTTTTAAGATAACGAGAAATCCCCTTTAAGTTTAACACAGTACTACTAAATGAAACCATAAGTCTAAAACAAGTGAACAAGAATGCTGTAGGAACCCCTTTATATAATACTATAGAACAATCTGGAATAGCATAGAACAAAAAGAATACTCTAGAGTCTGAATCACTTTCTAAAAGGCCTTTCTAGAAAGATCTAAAATCTTCTACACACATTTATCTATTAGTCAAGGTAATTGGAAAATTCCCAGACTAATTCTAAAAATAGACACGGTAAATACCATTAGGTTTATTTATAGTTTATATATAACACTTTCCCCCTTGAAAGAAAAAAAGAAAGGTTTATGAAATAAATCTTTCTTTTTGCATTATCATTAGCATATACAATGATAATATACATCACATAATTGATAATATCATGATTCATTGCAACATTTCAGCACATCTAGCATGAAAATACAAACAATTTTCATCAAAAGAATTGAAAAAGAGTTATATATGCAAACATACATACATATATACAAAAATTATAGTAAAATGTAACTGTTAAATTCAATGTTTTATTAAAAATAAGACAATTCAAAATTTTAGACTCTTGACAGAGCATCTGGTATAATGTTGTCTTTTCCTTTAATGTGTCTTACATCAAGATCAAATTCTTGAAGTGACAAACTCCACCTCAATAACCTTTGGTTCTTACTCTTAAGTTTGTGAAGAAAACTTAAGGGATTGTGGTCACTGAATACAACTATAGGAGAAGTTGCAGATGTTAAATAAACTTCAAAATGTTGGATTGCCAAAATCAGAGCAAGACATTCCTTTTCAATGGTGGAGTAGTTTTTCTGATGTTTGTTTAATTTTTTAGGATAATAACAAACTGGATGATCTATACCATCATCGTCTTCTTGCAAAAGAACAGCACCAATACCAACATCACTTGCATCAACAGCTAATTTAAAACATTTGTCAAAATCAGGTGCTAAAAGAACTGGTGTGCTCTTAAGTATGGCTTTTAAGCGATCAAATGCAACTTGACAGTTATCAGTCCATTTGAACTTCACATTTTTCTTTAATAAATTTGTTAAAGGTTCAGCTATTATAGAAAAATTTTTACAAAACTTTCTATAGTAGCCAGCCATACCAAGAAATCGCATCAGTTGCTTTTTAGTAGCAGGCACAGGAAACTCAGAGATAGCATTGACCTTAGATTATAAAGGTTTAACTTGACCCTGTCCCACAAGATGTCCTAAGAAAGTAACAGTAGCATGACAAAATTCTGTTTTTCCAAGATTAACTGTCAATTTTGCATCATCCCAAATGGCATAACTTTGTACTGGTACAGACCAGTTGGAGTAGCAAATGCTGATACTTCTTTAGCCCTATCAGTGAGCGGAACTTGCCAGAATCCTTTGAGAAGGTCAAATTTGGTGACATATTTAGAATTACCGACTTTGTCAATACAGTCATCAATTCTTGGTATTGGAAAAGAGTCAGTTTTTGTCACAGAGTTCACTTTTCGATAGTCAGTACACATTCTGTATGTTCCATTTGGCTTTGGAACTAATATACATGGTGAACTGTAATTACTTTGGCTGGGTTCAATAAAGTCACTCTCCAATAGGTAATTCACTTCATCTTGAAGGGCTTTTTGTTTCACTGGATTCATTCTATAAGGATGTTGTTTTATTGGTTGAGAATCTTCAACAATGACATCATGATATATTTTATTAGTTCTTGTGGGGATGTCAGGAAACAAGTGTTTATATTCATTAATCAACTGTTTCAGCTCTTCTCGTTGAGATGGCTCCAAATGTGAAAGGTTGTCTTCAAGATTCTTTAGTATTTCAGAGTTCTCAAGTTTAGGCAGACCAGGAACAGATTTTTCACTAAAGTCTGAATTAACTTCTGATTCAATCATATTTGATTGTTTTGGGACAGTGTTTACAACTGTAACTGGTTTTGAAATAGAGCTATCTCTGTCAAAATACTTTTTTAACATGTTTACATGACACATTTGTTTATTTTTACGCCTTCCAGGAGTATTGATGATATAATTCAAATCACTTGTTTTCTTATCAATAGTATATGGGCCATAATATCTTGCCTGTAAGGGTCGGCCAGGTATTGGCAAAAGAGCAAGGACTTTATCACCTGGTTCAAATTTCCTATCAACACTATGCTTGTCATATCTTGCCTTCATTTTACTCTGAGATGATTTAAGATTTGACCTAGCAACCTCACATGCCCTAGACAGTTTATTTCTGAAGTCAGAAACATACTGTAACAAGTTCAAGGGTGTTTCATCATCAGCAAGAAATTTCTCTTTTAAGAGTGTTAATGGCCCACAAACAGAATGACCAAAAACTAACTCAAAGGGGCTAAAGCCAAGAGATTCTTGAACAGATTGTCTGACTGCAAATAATAGCAAATGAATACCTTCATCCCAATTTTTATCAGTATCAAAACAATATGACCTTATCATATTCTTTAGGGTCTGATGAAATCTTTCTAAAGCACCTTGACTTTCAGGGTGATAAGCAGATGACCGATATTGCTTGATACCTAATTCATGCATAACCTGTTGGAATATGCCTGACATGAAGTTTGATCCTTGATCAGACTGAACTGATTTTGGAAGGCCAACAAAAGTAAAGAACTTGACAAGAGCCTTAATGATTGACTTTGCCTTAATGTTTCTTAAAGGAATTGCTTCTGGGAAGCGAGTAGAAGCACACATAATTGTCAACAAATATTCAGAACCTGACTTGGTTTTAAGGACCAAAGCAGTCTATTATTATTCGACTGAAAGGTTCATCAAAAGCTGGAATGGGTTGTAACCTTGCTTTTGGAATAACTTGATTAGGTTTCCCTACCATTTGACAAGTGTGGCAACTTTAACAATATTCGGAAACGTCCGATTTTAGTCCAGGCCAAAAGAAGTGAGTCATAATCTTGTGATAAGTCTTGTTTACACCTAAATGACCAGACATCGGACTTTCATGGGCTATACTAAGTATTTCACGGCAATATGACTTTGGAACAACAATTTGGTGATGAACAGCCCAATCATCATCAGCTGGGACATCAAATGGTCGCCATTTTCTCATCAGAATACCATTCTTTTTATAGTAACAAACAGGATTCTGAGACATTTCTTTTTCGGGTAATGCCCTATCAATTAACTTTGAAATCTCAGGATCATTTTGCTGTTCCTGGATTAACTTTGACTTTGAATGCGTTTCATGACCTTGGTCATTTGACCTTGGAGATGACTGACAAAATTTTGACGAGTCTGTCTGAGTATCAGGCAGACTAAGATTAAAAGACTTTTTAACCTCGTCATTGAAATATTGACCAACAAAAGTATCAGTTAAGTCAATATCATTTGAATTTTTCAAGGAAGCTTTTTTAGCCATACCCTGAGTTACTGCACATGAAGGGTACAAATCAGGTATTTCCTGCAAAATAGGATCATCTGTTTGACCTACATTAGGTGTGTCAGTTACAAGAGGATTAACAACAACCTTATCTCCAGCTAAGTCATTGCCTACTAATAAATGTACACCTTTAAATGGTAAAGAATGTTTAACACCAACAACCACAGAACCAGTAACCAAATCTGAGGACAAATTAACCTTATGAAGAGGAACATTAATAATACCACACTCTACACCCTGAATAAGGACACTAGTACCAGACGAAGTCTTCTCAGAAAAAGGCAGAACATCTGCTAAAATAAGAGATTGAGAAGCTCCTGTGTCTCTTAAAATTTTAATAGGGGTAGGTGGGCACATATCACCTGAAAGTGATACAAAACCATCTTACATGAACGGTTCAAAAATCTCCATACAGGAATCAGAATTTGGTTCTGCCTTAACAATTGAATTAACTCAAAAGAAGGCTGTGATTTAGGCTGAAGGCTGGTGAGCCCTGTAGGTTTGGCTGCACTCAGTTCCTTCTTCCTTTTTAATCTAAAACATTCTGAAATAAGATGACCTGGTTTTTTACAAAAAGTACAATGTACTCGAGATAAGGGATTTTGAACATTGGTTTCACCAGTAGACTTTGGTTTAGGTGAATTCGATTGACTAGACATGCTAGATGAATCACCAGACATAGATTTATTTTGGGGATGTGAGGAAGCAGGTTTTGCTTTATTAACAAAGGAATTTTTGTGTGTAAGGTAGTAATCATCAGCTAAGCGAGCTGCTTCATGTATAGTTTCAACATTTTTTTCATCTAAATGTGACTTAATGTCAGATTGAATGCAATTTTTGAATTGTTCAATCAATATAAGTTGTCTAAGATTATCATAATTTTGGTCTATTTTCTTAGAATAGCACCACCTGTCAAATAATTTTTCTTCATTTCATGCAAATTCCTTTAATCGTAATTGGAATTCTCGTTCTTTTTCTCGCTCTCTCTCTGCTCTTTCTTCTTCTCGTTCTCTTTCTTCTCTTTCTCGCTCTTCCTTTTCTCTTTGAAATTGCCTTTCTCTTTCTTTTTCTTCAATTTCAATTTGTGCTCCTCCTCTTTCAATTTCTTCCTTTTCCCTTTGAAATTGCCTTTCTCTTTCCTTCTCTTCAATTTCTAATTGTGCTCTTTCTCTTTCAATTTCCAATTCCTTCTCCCTTTGTTGAAGTTTTAACAGTTCAAGCTCTCTTGAGCTTGCAACTGATGGAACATCAACAATGAGAGATAGAGCCTTTTCATCAAAAATGTCCTCATCAACAAAATATTGAATCAAAATATTTTTAATTTCATGCTTTCGCAATGAGGACTTGACTTCTTTTAATTCATAATGCTTGGCAAGATTGAGCAAATCAGACTTTTTACCCAAATTCAATAGCTCCACGGAAGGTTCGTGCGTAAATTTTTCTAAGTCAAAAGACATGGTAGCTTGTTGCTGTATTCAAATAAGAATGTAAGATTTTGATAAATAATAGTGAAAGTACACTCTAGATTTATTAAAATTGAAATATGAAATTAATTTCTTAAATAATTTTGAACAGCAGATTTAAATACAGAATTTGCTTGATTTGTTTTGTTTTGTTTGTTTGTCTGATGTTCGTATCTGGAGACGAGCCCCCAATTTGTTACGGGCCAATGTAACAAGAACAAAGAAGCCAGCAACAAACTTTACAATTAACAATATTTATTGACAATAATAACAGAATTATTGACAATATGAAACTAATACAAAAACAAATTACAATACCTTGAATGTTTAATCCTAAAGTTTTTAATTTTAGATCCAATTTGTTTAAGTTCCTGGTCCACAAATAATAAGTCCAATAATATCCGAATTTAAAATTAAGCACTCTTTCAAACACACTTTTAAGATAACGAGAAATCCCCTTTTAGTTTAACACAGTACTACTAAATGAAACCATAAGTCTAAAACAAGTGAACAAGAATGCTGTAGGAACCCCTTTATATAATACTATAGAACAATCTGGAATAGCATAGAACATAAGAATACTCTAGAGTCTGAATCACTTTCTAAAAGGCCTTTCTAGAAAGATCTAAAATCTTCTACACACATTTATCTATTAGTCAAGGTAATTGGAAAATTCCCAGACTAATTCTAAAAATAGACACGGTAAATACCATTAGGTTTATTTATTGTTTATATGTAACAATGTGCAAAGCAAAGACTCAGACCAGCTTGTGCATCCGCACATTTGCATTTTGTAGTTAGATAAGGTCTCAATGTATCAGTAGACCATCAGCTGGCTCTATATTTCCAGTATGTGGCTGTCTATGCTTCTCATTGTTTGCACTTCTCACACATTTCAAATTGTGAAAATACCACGCAGAGGCTCAAATGGCAGTTGCAGGGACACTGCAATTTAACAAACACATCTTGTTTCCTGAATAATTAAATCTCATACCTGTAAACATCTATGCAACATTTCCATGAAATACTTATTTATCATTGATATTAACCATATTTTTATTATTTCCTCCAAACAGCATGCCCAACTGGTTTTGCAGTGTTTGAACAAAGGTGTTTCAAATGGCTTGGATATGAAGCTAAAGTAGATTTTGACACAGCTGTTGCTATGTGCAATGAATCTGGGTCAGTGTTGGTGAGAATAGACAGCCCCACAGTTAGTGCTTTTGTACAAAGTTTGGCTGAATATGATGAGTAAGTGTATCTTCATATACTGTCAATTTGAGCTTGTAGTATTAGAAATATTCAATTTTTTCTTTTCAGCTCATGTCTTCTTTAGAAAACAGTAAGAATTTATACTTGTTTCATCCATAACTTCAAATTCAAAAGTCTAAAAGTGTATTTGTATAATTTGTATCAATATTTTTCTCTTGAGCAGTTGGCCATATGGTAAAACATGATACAATTCTGAATTGAATTTCTTTTTTTTAAAAAAATGCTTACTTTTGGGTCATTAACCATTTAGATTATTAAGTATTAAGCAGGTAGAATAGACAAAGATCAGACTGCACCTCTGTGCAGACTGATCTTTGTCTATACTGACTGCCGAAGCTAAGTGTACAGCAGGAAAATTCTGTGAGCAGCATTAGAAGGAATAATTGAGCCATTTACTTTATTTTCAAGGTATGATAAGACTGAGGTTTGGATTGGTGCTAAAGCCGACGATAATCGTGATTGGTATTGGGCAGGGGGAAGTACAGCGATGATCCAATCATATAAATATATTAATACTAACTTTCAATGGACCAATTGGCAATCAGGTAAGTAATTGATAGTTTTCACTTATCAATTGAAAAATAAAGTTACCTATTAAATTATTTAAACAGGCAAAAAGTGAATGACTTGACCTCTTACACGTCTATTTGATTGTTTAATTTTTATGGGATACAACAACACTTTTAACATTATTGCGGTTATTTGCAGGGGTTGGTGCACCTACACTTGGTTTCTTGTTGTTTCTCACACCAGTGCAACCATCACTGATAGGGACAAATAAGTATCACTGCATTTGGGATTAAATGGTAAAGACAAGATTTTTAAATAGAGAATATTAAATGAGTGGTCATTGAATACCAAATTTATTAAACTAAACGAGTCTTCTATAAACAGATAAAAAGGATGCTGCACCGAGTTTCATTCTGTTTAAGATGACGGGTTTAATAAATTTGGTATTTTATGAACACAAATTTGATATTCTATTTATAATATGACCCAAAATTTTCCAAAAAATCGTCGAAATCTTAGAAATACAACATATAAATCTTCCGTGAAACTTATAATGCCGTTTAAAACTGACGTCACACTATATAGATTATGACGTCATTTTTGCGGTTACAAAAATAGCATTGCCATTGGCTTTGAGCTCATTTGCATAGTGTCACCCAGTAAAAATAGTTGTCATTGCTTGTTAAAATATGAAATTAATATTGAGATATGAAATTAATAATTTAGAATTAATAATTGAATTTGAATTTAGATTTTGATTTAAAGTTTAGGAAAGAATTATCAGTTGATCTTTGTTAAGGTTTTACTATCTATAACTCAACAGGAACTCTTAGTATGAAACATATGGTAATATTTAGAACCTTATGTATCTTTGATAACTTCAAGCTAGTGGAACTATTTCATTAGGCACTTTTGGTTTATCTGTTACAGTTAATTATTGCAAGTAGGTGTTAGATTTGTTTGATGTTAAATGACCCAGGAAGAAATGGAGGGAAAGTGGAAGCTTGAGCAATTGACCAATCAGAATGAGAGAAACAAATTAATTAAGATGTATAGATGTAAGAATAGTTCTGATTGGTTGAGATTTTAGTAGGAGGTC
Source organism: Fragum whitleyi (assembly GCA_948146395.1). Lineage (NCBI taxonomy): Eukaryota > Metazoa > Mollusca > Bivalvia > Cardiida > Cardiidae > Fragum > Fragum whitleyi. The sequence goes on from OX411556.1 coordinate 35,005,414, forward strand.
ATGTGATGTCTGAGAAGCTGAGAGGGAACTTTGAGTATGATAGGGACAGAATGTGTTTGGCTTTTGAATTATTAAGATTGGATTTTAGATATTGACTTTGGCTTTAGAAGAATTTAGGATTTAGAAACTTTGGTGTTGAATTAGAAAATATATAAGAATTTGAAATAACAAAGTGAGAAAGATCAAAATAGATGGACAGTGTTTGTTGAACTTGAAATATTGAAAATAAGAAATTATAGAAATTGATACTTAGAACTCAACATTGTCTTGACTTAGTTCATTCCGAAATTATCCCCATATAAGAAACACCACACATTTATGTTAGAAATCCCTCGGTGATAATAGTTATTCTACTAGTGTAATAACACCCGTGTAATATCAAAAAAATTCAACAAGGTTATTTCACTCCTGCAATGTAGATCATTTTATAAAAAAAATCTTTTTGTCTTCAGGTCAGCCTAACAATTGGGGAGGTAATCAAGACTGTGCGAGAATGAAGACCAATCAACAATGGGATGATGTCACATGTACACATAAACTCACTGTGGTCTGTGAATACCAGTTTGATAGTAAGTATAATCCACGATTTTTCCCCTGGCAGGTTGGAGCCTAAGTAACGGGACGTTGCACTTAAGGTTAAAGTGAATTAGCCTTTATTAGTTATTATTTACTTCTAAAGATAGTCTACATGATTAACTTGAGACGGTAAAGCGTAGGTTGGTTACCAAACCCTCGTAACTATAGCTCGGACAAGCTGAGGTTACAAGGCTTTGGTAATCCAACAATTAAATGTGTTCACTTTCTTTAAGCATGTGAATCCTTTTGGTTTTAGGATACAGTTATATGCACACTTTCATTATTTTTTCCGATTAACTTCCGATTAACTTTTCAATGAATCCAAAATATTCAAAAGATAACTCGCCAAATTACGTCACGGCTAAGCCCCTGCCCTGCCAGTTCATTAATAATACAGAATACCTGAGTGAATCTAAATATAGTTATATCATAGTTATATCACAATACTAGTTTAACCTGTATATCCCCAAAAATCTTTGTTTTTGGGATATATTGGAGTTGCCTTGACTTTGTTAGTTGGTCTTTCTATCCATTTGTCTGTGAGTCCATCTTTAACGTTTTTGTATCCACTCAATTTCATAGTGACTAATGGATGGAATTCATTCAAACTTTACAGATACGACCAATTAAAGAAGAGATGTGCAATTATAATGAGACCTATGTTACGGGAGTGAAATAACCCCACAGACATGTGATATCTCCCGATCTTAGCGTATTTTCCCGATATGTAACCTTTCCTCCCACTCTCCAATTGGGAGACCATTTCTCCTGACCTGAGAAAATTTGAAAAAAAAAAGAAACAAGATCTAAACTGGGTGAAACGTTGTTTGCCGATATTAGGAATGTAGTGGATTAGATTTTTATCACTAATTTTGAAAAAATTAGAATGGCTGTAAACACAGTAAATTTCCACCGTATTTTAGTATCCTATTCCAAAAAGCCGCTAAAATTTTCCATTTTTTGCAACAAGCCTCATGAAGGAAAGGTCAAACATAATATGCAAAGCAACACTCACACTACCTTGGTAAAATTATGCGGCATCGCATAAAAACCCTCGTGTCATAATGCATGATTGAGTAAAATAAGAAGTGGTCATGCTTTAATTTCGACACATATATTTTTTTAGTGGATCTATGTATGTTTTATGGTCAAATTATTAAAGTAATAAAAAGTAAAAAATGTTTCAGGTGTTCTCAAATTGTCATTCAAATTTGATATTTGATATTGAAATTAAAGAGACTAACATCAGACTTTCGCTTTTTAATGCCATGGCGATTCCACCGGATCTTAATTAGAGTCGTTTGAGAGTTTACACACAATTTATAAATACGAGACTGTCTTTCTGGAATTAGGAATCGAATGGTCAAATCAAGTAATTTGTCAACACAAATTTTACAGATTTTAGAATAGAAAATTGTGGACTGGCTCTTTACTGCTAACACAGAGCTTCTCATAAAGCGAATCAAAATAAATTTATTTGCCAAGAGGTGCTCTTTCACTTTCCATATTCTATCCTCTTTAACATCCGGGAACTTGGAATATGCCGGCTGTAATTTCATCTTTTATTGTCATTTTGCTATCAAAACCATTCATTTTTAGCCTAGGTCAGTAGCAGTTTAAGTGCCAGTTACGATTTATTGGTCTGTCTCTTCGTCCCTCCGTTCATCCATGCATCCATCCGTCAACAATTCTAAAAATAACCTAATCTAGTCATCAGATTTCATACACAAACTACACAGAGATGATCCTTAGGACAAGTCCTTTCAAAATATTTCACAGAATATCATAAATCATGAAGAACTCTGGTTGCCATGGCAACAGAATGAAAAAAAATGTCTCCAATTACAAGGCCTAGAATTTCATACTTTGCATAAAGCAGAATTTTATAAATGCAGTTTTACCTAATTCTTAGCTACCAAACCACTTGAAAGTTCTCTCCAATAAAAGTAAGCCTCGTGATTTTGGTTTCTTGATCACTCAAAGATTTAACAACATCTTCTTAAATTGCAAGGCCTTCATCTTTTAAATTTTGTAAGATATTATTTTCTACTGATTATCTTCTTTAAAAAAAACAACATATTGTTGGATCCTGAATATTGCATAGAAATAAAAAAATGTATTTGTAACATCTATTTCTCTGAAATTATACGACCAAATTCTGTAGCATTGCAATACAATCCTCTCTCAAAATACTTTAAATGATAACCTTTTTTAATTGAAAATAAGAAAATAAAATGAACTTGTATGGAAGGTATCATAATCAATTTTTGGTCTAGACATGCATTGCGAAAACCATCTTTTTTAACCACAACACGTGTTACGCAAAATCTCCCTATCTGAGACCTAATCTCCCTACGAAAAGGTCTTAATCTCCCTATGAGTCCCATTGGAAATAACACATGTATGACCCCATTGAATATTTTTGTTATTACATGGATGTTATTACACTTGTGGAATAATTATGCAAAAGAGGTAAGAACGGCCACCAAGGTTATATTTTCTTTGTGAAAATGATGTCATTATGGATCTGCTGACGTCATTTTGCAAACGGTGTTAAATGTTTTGCGGAATATATTGAATTGATTAATATTTTAATTTCCCCATTTTATTACAAAAATAAGGATCATATTATAAATAGAATATCAAATTTGTTGTAATTTTTCATACGGCATTTATTAGACTGGTCATCTAAAACAGATAAAAGTTTATAGATGACTTGTTTAATAAATTCCATATTCAATGACCAACCATTCAATATCCTCTATGTCCTATTTTTGTAAAGGTTCATTGACTTTTGAGAGTCTTTGGTCCATTGATGGATAGTCTTTTCTGCTTAATTTTTCAGTCACTTTTTGGCAGATTTGATTCAAACTTCATTGAAGAATCAGTATCAGGTAGAGATGTGCACATCTAATTTATGATATTTTTTGTACTGTTACAGCTTATTATAGTTAAAGTATCAAATGTTTGCTTGGAATAAGCAACTGTATTTAATTTTTGTAATCATGGCAAAACCTGACTTAAAACTGTCTGTCCTGGTAAGAAAATGTAGATAATAAAATAGCTGAACTTATGTTCAATTTCATACTGAAGTTGCCCCCTTATTCATGTTTGATTTTGAATTTTACATCTTCTTCAGGTTTTCTTTGAAATTTTGCATCTAATCAATGTGTCTTTTTTGAAATTTTGGATCTTTTTCATGTTTGATTGTACATTTGTAGAGACAGGAGCATGTGATGATCAGATACCAAACTGTCTAGAGCTACTCATGGAGAACCCAGAGATGTGTACGGAATATTCCCTGTATGCATTGCATAACTGTAAAACTACTTGTGGCATTGGAGGTTATTACTTTGTTATATCTTTTTCAAAGGAACTTTTCAAATACTGTAATTACCAAAAGGCTTTGAACCTCAAAAGTTGAATACTTGTTGTTGGAAAAATCTCTTGTAGTGTATGTAGAATTGAAGCATGTAAATGTCTCTGAAATAAGGATTAGTGAAAAACAAAAATGAGCCTGTGCATGAGATTTCAAGGAATTTCAAATAACCACAAAGCAAAGACACTTGCCAGCCTGTGCAGTCGCACAGTCTGATCAGGGTCTTTACAAAGCGCTTGGTAGAAAGATAAGATCTTCAATTATCTGTAGACAGTCAGGTTATTTATTACTTGCAGTATGTTACAGTCTACGCTGCACAATATTGGTCCTTCATTCATATTTTAAATTGTTGGAAATGTCACACACAGGCTCAATTGTAGATCAAGTTATTACTGCAAAGAGCAGTTTGATCTGGATCTATAATTGTTATTTTGACATATGAGTCTGTGCATGACATTTCCAACAGTTTGAAATATTTGCTAGGTGCAAACACTGAGTAGAGTTACCTGATGGTCTTCAGATACTTTGAGACCTTTTCTGTCTACTAAGCACATTGTGAAGACTCTGGTCAGAATGTTCAGGTGCACGGGCTGGTCAGAGTCTTTGCTTTGCATCTAATTGAAATTTTTGGAAATGTCAAACACAGGCTCATATTTGTCTGAATACTTAGAGTCAATATGGCACAGAAACTCTGGTTTTAATTATACTGAGGGGACCAGAGAGAATACATTGAAATAAAGAAATGTCATTATTACCAAAAGTCTTTTAAAAAGAAAACCTGTGGTGCCCTAAAATTAACTTCATGGGAATCAACTAAGTGATTGCATGAGATGTTATTTAGTTGAAACATATTTAATTGATTAAAAATGTATACAGAATGTCATTATGCAGAATAATATTTCAAATGAATAAGAAAAAAAGCAAAGCATATTGAGTTCCTATTGAGCTTATTGAGATGCTATTTCACTCAAAAGCCCATCACATAGTAATTTGAAAAGATAGATGTTTTTTGAAATGCAAAAATTTAATGTTATTTATTTTATTAAGATTTAATTAAAAGATTAAATTAAACATAATTTATAGTTTAATACTTTTAGTGTATTTTGACAATGACAATTGGAAGGATGATCCATGATTTATCTTATAACTATACAAATATCCATGTGATAACATCCCGTATGATATTTTTTTATGATATCTCATAGTTATTTTTAGAACTATGATATAATGCGGTTATTTTTAGAAACTTGCATTTCAGTTAGAAGCATCAACCAAAACAAGATAAATAGAGGTTATAAGATAAATATAATACATACTTAATGTATTGTATGAAAAAATATCTAACTCGGTTGTGAGAATTGATAATTGTCGAGGCTCTGATCAATTCTCCCAACCTCGTTAGATATTTTTTCTCATACAAAACACTAAGCATGTATTATATATTTGTTATTTCTGTCACATAGATTGTAGGAGTGATGTACAATGTGCTGACGATAACCAGCCAGAAAATTATGCAACAAGATTAAAAGGAAATGATACACTCTCGCCTGGAGAGGTTTGTTATACTTGGTTTCACTTTGAATAGGATTTTTATCTCGTCTGAACAAGAAAATCCGAAAATTAGCTATTGTGATCATCCAATGTCTGTCGTCAGTTATGTGTTGTCAGTTGTGCGCCATGCTTTGCCCACTATTTCTGTAAGAATCTTCTCCTAAACTGGTGGGCCAATCATGATGAAACTTTAAAGCCATATTCTTTCGGTTAAGCTCTACCAAAGTTGTTTGAATAATTAAAATCCTCCATTAACTCTGGCTGCCATGGCAATAAAAAGGGGGAAAATAGGAAAATCTTTAAAAATCTTCTTCTCAGAAACCAGTATGCAGACAGCTATTATATTGGGTATGGAGCATCTAGTGGACATCTACCAAGTTTGTTCATATCAAGACTTTAAGCCATATGTGGGCTCCAACTGGGTGCATCCTGTATTACATAGAATGAAAGAGCAAAAATTTTAAAAAATCTTTTTCACTGAAACCAGGTATTAAGCTTTAATATTTAGTAAGTAGCCCCTACTAGAGTACCTCACCAAGTTTGTTCATATTATGACCCTTTCGTCAATTTTGGGCTCCAACTCGGCATATCCTGTTTTACATAGAACAGAAGTTTAGAATTTTCAAAAATATTCTTCTATGAAACCAGAAGGCAGACAGCTTTTTTTTATTTGGTTTGTAGCATCTTTAGTTGTCCTCTACCACGTTGTTCATATCATGACACTGGGATAATATTTGGGTTTTACCCGTGTGCACCCTGGTTTAAATAGAGACAAAGTGAGAAAATCTTCAAAAGTCTTCTTCTCTGAGACCAAACAGGATATAGCCTTAATATTAAATATGTAGCACCATCTACTGAACCTTTACATATGTTGATATACCCTTTGGGTCAAATTTGGGCTCCATCCGGGTGTATCCATTTTTTTAGAAACAAAGTGCAAGATTTTCTTCCTTGAAACTAGAGGGCAGAAAACCTTAATATTCATCATGTCACATAATCTAGTGGATCTTTACCAAGTTTGTGTATATTATACCACTTGGGTCAATTTTGGGCTCAGTCCAGATGCTTCAGATTTTACTTAGAAACAAACAAGGAAAATCTCAGAAAATCTTCCCTGAAAATTTTTTACTTAGAAGGCAGACAGCTTTCATATATTTTATGTAATCTTATATATTAGACCTCTACCAAGTTTGTTCATGCCCTTGGGGTCGATTTTGGGCTTTGAACAGGTCACACCCCCCCCACCCCTTTTTGCAAAGAAACAAAGCAGGAAACAATTCAACCATAATCTTTGCTGAATACATTCTTTGGTCTTTATTTTAAATAGAAAGTATCTTCTTGTGGACTAAAAACATTCTATGGTCTTAATTTTAAGTAGATTTTATCTCCTTGTGGGCATCTGCCTTTTTAAATGATAAGATGTCCCAGGTGTCAAAATGACTTAGGTGAGCGATCTAAGACCATCATGGTCCTCTTGTTAATATTACTTAATTTCACTCTCAATCTGGATTTTAACCATTTTAAATACTAAACCCGGAATATTCAAGCTTTTGCAGGAGGAATAGATTGAGATTAGCCTGCACATTTATGCAGTCTGATCTTAGTCTGTACCACATTTTTAGCTCACCTGCATCGCAAGCAGGGCTTTTTTGAGCCCAAAATCTTTAATTATTTTCTCCTCAGTAACCAATGGGCCAATTTCAACCAAACTTAGCAAAAATGTTCTTTTGGTAACCCTTCTCAAAATGTTTTTGTGGAATTTTGATTGACCCCCAAATATAGGTGTGGCAGGGTGGGGCTTTTCTGAGCTCGAAATCTTTAAACATCAACTCCTCAGTTACCTTTTGGTGGATTTCAACTAAACTTGGCAGAAATGTTCCTTGGATGACCCTTCTAAAAATGTGTTCCTGGAATATTGATCAATCCCAAATATCTATGGCTCAACGCAACACTAGCCTAAGTCCACTTTTCACCAAAAATGGTTTTTTTGCCTTATATTATTGCTTAATGCAAGGTTCATGTTATCCCAAGTTTTCTTTTAATTATTTCTAATAGTACCAGAGAAAATCAAGTATTTTTAAATAATCTCAAAAACAACAATTTTGTAATGCAACACTAGTATTATCTGGAGATAGTACTAGTATTGCATGAACAATTTTTAGCTCCACTGGCCGAAAGGCCAGTGGGTTATTGTCATGGCTTGGTGTCCGTCCGTCCGTAAACTTTTACTTTAAAAATCTTCTCCTCCTAAAGTACTGGATGGATTTCAATCAAATTTCGCAGGAATATTCCTTGGGTGACCCTCAATCAGATTCCTTCAAAGAATTTAATTCGGTTGAAAATCATGGCTGTAGTGGGCGTGGCTAATTTCCATATATGGTAATAGGTGAGTTTTCTCAGATTCTAATTCATGGATACCAATTAAATTTTACATAATGATCCTTGAGTGACCCTTTCTCCGTCTACCAAAAATTATTGTGATTGGATGGAAAATATGTATTTTATGGGCGGAGGTCATTTCTCTATATGTTATATAGTGGAAACTTTGAAAATTAATTTCTCAGAATGTAATTGATGGATATCAATCAAATTTCACTGGAATGATCCTTGAGTAACCCTTTATTAGTCTACCAAAAATTATTGTGATCAGATGAAAAATAAGTGTTTTATGGGCGGAGGTCATTTCTCTAAATGTTATATATTGAAAACTTTGTCAGAACCTAACCAATGGATAACAACCAAATTTCATTTGAGTGATTCTCTAATGATCCTTTACAAGTCTGTAAATATATATTGTAATCAGATGAAAAATAAGTGTTTTATGGGTGGAGGTCATTTCTCTAAATTTTATATAGTGAAAATTTTGAAACTCATTTTCTCAGTATCTAACTGATGGATATCGACCGAATTCCACTGGAATGATTCTTTAATGATACTTTATCAATCTGCAAAAAAATTATTGTGATCAGATGCAAAATATGTATTTTATTGTCAGAGGTCATTTCTTTTGATATGTTATATGGTGTAATATCCAATTTGGGGTAAAACAAACTTTTTTTCAAAGTTCAAACAGATGGATTTCAACCAAATATCATAGGAATTTTATTTCTATGAAGTTGTATCAAGCTGCAAAAATATTTGATTAGATGAACAGCATGCTCATTATTGGCAGAGGACATTTCAACATATAAAGTGAATATTTGACCACCCTTTTGGTATCACCTAAATGATGAATTTTTTTAGACGCATATAATTTAATGGGTGTAAAGATTGTAGGTTAGAAGGAACATAAGCTTTGTTAGAATCCAAATGTGTAGAAACATTAGGTGAAATAGGGAGCCTGAGATACCCCCTTAGAATTATTAAGTTTAGTTGAACGAAGGGTGACTCTGCACAAAGAGGTGTAAAGTGGCCTACTGAGGTTCAGAGTGGGTAAGAAAAAGCTGAGTTGACTGCTCTCTAAGGTATTGGGCAGTATAAAAATATTGGATTTAATATTTTACTTCTTACTATCTTTAGATAGAATTTTGTTTTGGTGAACACCCTTATAGTGGTGTTTAATGAAAAGCGGAAAGATCTACAATCAAAATTTTGTGGACAAAGTACCAGTATATTATGCAGTAGCATTCTATTAGTATTGAAATTTTTAGTTTTTGATTTCAAACAAATTTCACTGGAATGATCCTTATTTTTAACAGCCTTATCATCCTCTAATAATCATTATCAGGGTATTCAGGCCTGTGGAGCGAATCAGGCGCTCAATCGCCTCTAGTTTGAGATTGCTGGACAATGTTATTGCAACACTATTCTTAAACTGAGTTAGGCATAATTTTGCACTAACAAATTTATCAATATTTACAAAGAATGAAATGTGTTTTTTTAATAATTTTGAAATATTTTACAAGGTGCATGTTAAATAAAGTCATATAAATATTTGTTTGAAAAATGATAGACATTTTGGTAATTATTAATAATGATGTAACCAGGTATTTCTATTTTTTCCGTCTTGACCTTCATGATATAAGCACTGCCAGTTTGTGGTGAAAAAAAACAACAAAAAAAAAAACATCTGATGTCACACTCAGAGCCAGAAGAAAACAACAGCAGTTAAGCGTTAATTCCAGTTTTTTATACGCCCGTCGAAGACGGGACGTATTATGGGATCACCCGTGGCGTCCGGCGTCCGGTTGTCCGGGCGTCCGGCGGCGTCCACTTCTTTGTCCGGAGCATAACTCTGTCACTTGAAGTCCGATTGACTTCAAACTTGGCAATTATATTCTTCTCATCATTGCGGAGTGCAGTGCACAAGAACCATAACTCTACCTGGCCTATTTTTTGAGTTATTGCCCTTTGTTGTTTTTCAGACTTGAATCTTGTCCGGAGTATATCTCTTAAAGTATTATAGCTAGGATCATGAATCTTCATGGGTGTATAGACCTCACCAAGGGGGAGTGCAGTGCACAAGAACCATAACTCTACCTGGCCTATTTTTTGAGTTATTGCCCTTTGTTGTTTTTCATACTAGAATCTTGTCCGGAGTATATCTCTTAAAGTATAATAGCTAGGATCATGAAACTTCATGGGTGTATAGATCTCACCAAGGGGGAGTGCAGTGCACAAGAACCATAACTCTACCTGGCCTATTTTTTGAGTTATTGCCCTTTGTTGTTTTTCAGAATTGAATATTGTCCGGAGTATATCTCTTAAAGTATAAAAGCTAGGATCATGAAACTTCATGGGTGTATAGATCTCACCAAGGGGAGTGCAGTGCACAAGAACCATAACTCTACCTGGCCTATTTTTTGAGTTATTGCCCTTTGTTGTTTTTCAGAATTGAATCTTGTCCGGAGTATATCTGTAAAAGTATTATAGCTAGAATCATGAAACTTCATGGGTGTATAGATCTCACCAAGGGGAGGTGCAGTGCACAAGAACCATAACTCTACCTGGCCTATTTTTTGAGTTATTGCCCTTTGTTGTTTTTCAGACTTGAATCTTTTCCGGAGTATATCTCTACAAGTATAATAGCTAGGATCATGAAACTGCATGGGTGTATAGATCTAACCAAGGGGTAGTGCAGTGTACAATAACCATAATTCTACCTGGCCTATTTTTTGAGTTATTGCCCTTTGTCGTTTTTCAGACTTGAATCTTGTCCGGAGTATATCTGTAAAAGTATAATAGCTAGGATAATGAAACTACATGGGTGCAAAAAATATTCATTCAAAATAACCTCAGTTCTATTCAAACCCCCAGTTAATACTAAGCAGTGTGACGGGCGTATCTTGTGACAATTTGGCACCTTGTTTAAAATCTATATTCTATTGTTAAGGCCACATCAGCTTGTTTTGGGATTGGGTAACCGTGGAAATAAGTTATCTTAAAATATTGAAAGCATTTTATACTTAAAACGAAAATGATTCAGTTGGGTATGGTATCATGAAAGCAATTATAGATTCATTGAATCAAACAAGTTTAACTGAATGAGTTACTGTACAAATTCTAATAGAGCTCCTTGCTCTAATATAACCCCATTGCACTCTTCAGAGGTCAAAATTGACCCATTTTTGAGTGTTTGTTGTTTTTTTCAAATCTTGAAGCTTCAAGTAAACCGCCCCCCTCCCCCGCACCCACAAAATCAATTTTATAATGGTTTCAACAGATAATCAATGTAACTTTTCCTGACCTAATTTTAAGCTTTTGTGTTAGTTTAATTGCAGGGTTGTATTAGAGCTTTATGGTATATTTTTTTTGAATTTCTTGGCAAAGAAATCACATGTTTCTTTTGAAAGATCAGTAAAAAGCAATTGTTAGTACCTATATGATAAAGACACTTACAGTGCTCATTTTGCACTAATCCATCAATTTGTTCTAGGAGTCAATACAAGGAGAAAAGTGTATGGTCATGCTTTAATGAAAAAGAAGTGAAAAAAAAAAACAAAAAAAAAACAATTAGCTACACACATACACATTTAGATTTTTTGAAGAACAGTCATATCCTTTATTGTATGTATTAATTTTGAATAGGGGTGACTATTGAGTTCAAAATTAGTTTCACGTTAGTATTGCGATAGTAAAGTTGCTATTAGGAATAGTATTGCAATAGTCAGAAAACTATTGCAATACAATCACAATAGTTGTTTTTACAGAAAAATTAGATAATAATCAATGTTAAAGCATCATACCTTTTCATTAGGCAGAAACTTTATATAGTTCTTGTAAGATGCTGTTTACCTTGTAATTTGCGAGTAGTTAATAACAGATATTTCCTTAAAAGATTTGGATTTGATCTCATTCTCTGATGGAAACATGCAGAAAGGCAGCATTAATTATTACTACATTTAGTTTTACTTTCATGTTGATAAAAACTATTGTAAACTATCGATAGTCAGAGGAACTATTGCAATATCTATTGACTTGAAAAAATGCTATCGGCCAATTGCTATTGCAAGGGAAAATATCACAATACAACAATAGTTCGACCTATTGTTACACCACTAATTTTGAACAGCCTTTTATAGCATAAATAATTTTACATAAGGTCCAATGGAAAAGTGAAGATGTAGATGTAATCATTCACAATTTTCAACTGAAAGACTGATTGCCCCCTTAATTATTACTACTATTATTATTTCTTATTCTTATTTAAGGACATGAACAAACCTCATTCTTTTAGACTGTTCCAAAATAATAGAAGGAAGTTATAGATAAACATTTCAAGTAAATTACTTAGTCAGCAAAATTGATGGTCACTATAATAAATCTATTTCCACAATAAATCCTTTTTTTGCAGCATTGTGTGGAATGGGAAAGTTAACAGTCAAAAGTTAAGAGTTAAAAGTACCATGAAATAATGGACTTGCTAGTAACTTTTACTTGTTATGCAGCTGCATATTCATTGTGCTCAAATATTTTGTATAAATTTTGATAATTAATGTAATCTAGTGTGTGAGTTGGTCTAAAGACAAATAATTCAATGGTCAAACCTTCTTTTCCTTTGTTTGAAAGCTCTAAAGAACAAAAGTTAGAAGAGCTTTAGCAACAGTGTGTTTACTTGCTTAGAATGATTCTATCATCAGGATTGACTCTCTTTAAATATCTGTCCAAACCATTAAGTATCATAGATAACGATAACGATCCCTTAGAAAAAAAAAATTGTCTGATCCAGGAAGTGACTCCGGAAAAGGGACCTTTTGAAATGTTAATTTGATAAATGCTTGTTTACAGTCTAAGTCTTCAGTCCAAAGATTTTATCGGAATTTCTTTTAACTTGACCAAAATAATTATTTGCAAAAGGATTTTTGCTTTGCAAAATTGGGACCTAATGGATATTAAAGTAAAAATCCTTTCTTGTTTTCAGTATCTTGAATATGAATGTCAGAGTGGATATGTAAAAAAGTCTGGTGACAATATCAGGGTGTGCACTGCCTCAGGAAACTTAACAGGTTCCAGTCTTGTTTGTGAAGGTATACTGTTTTTTCTTGTGCAAATCAAGAAGGTGTGACCAAAGGTCAGTTCCCCCCTCCCCCCCTTTAATTTTTGGTATACTCATTTACTCACTCACTCGCTCACTATCCTGTTAAGATTATCCAGGCTGTTGATTAGTCCTTTTCTGAAGGTGGGTCTGGCAATCAAACATGTTAGTGTAGCTCAAACCTACAGTCTCATGGTCTCTTCTCACCAGTTCTTCCCAGGTAAGCTTTGGTCTGCCATGCGCTCGGTTTGCTTGCGTGTTGATGGATCGGACCTTAGACACCCTGTCTGTACTCCGTTCTACGTAACCTAACCATCTCAGTCTATTTGTTCTGAGGGTGCTGGGTAGGTCTCTGATGTGCAGCAGTGAGATAAGGGTCTCGGTTGTAGCCTTGTCTTCTGGTTTGGTGCCACACCTCAACATGGCCTTTTCGTGTGTAAGTAAAAGTACATGCAGCTTGAAAAAAGAAGTAAGAACAGCATTTTAATCATGGATCATCATATATAACAATTCTGGTATGTTTTAGGTTAAATCTCCTAGTAATGGATCCAGGAATGTAACTCTTCTCAAAGTGCTGCATTTATCTGTGCTGATGAAAGATACATGTGCCAGAATAATTATAGGAGGAGATCTTAAATTCAAGCTGAATAAAACTGTCTGATTTAAAAAATGTAGAACTAATATCTAGAGGTCTTGGGAAATGTAAGACACACAAGCCATAATTATGAAAAGAAAGAAAAATCAACTCGATCTTCAAACACTATCTTAAAGATTTATACATTAAGTGTGTCAACCCCTTCAAAGTCTAAAACTATGATCAATGTGTAAATGAGTAGAAGATGACATTTTCCTTTTGTCAAGTTATTTCGATCAGTGCGAAACAGTTGTAACTCCCTATAAACATATAGGGAGTTACAACTGTTTCGCGCTGAGCCTTCGATTTGTAGACTTATTCAAGCTGTACTTACAACATCATAGAAGTAATTCTAAAACCTAGTTACTAAAGCTTGATAAAAGCTGTAGATACAATGTTTTAGAATTACACAGACACTATTCTAACCCTTTGCTGTTTAATCCCTGCTTTTTATGTGCCTGCGATTTTATGATTGAGAAAACATTGTGAAAAAAGAAGAAATTACTTCTGACAAGCAATTTCTTCTTTTTCCACACTATTTTCTACCCTACTGAATGGTTATTTTTCAAATTAAATCCACTTTAAATTTTCATCTGCATACCTTTGAATTAGGACAGGTCCAAAATTTTGTAAAACAGGAAAGGGTTAAGTACTCAGTGATGTAATACTTGCCTAATTTTCTGGCAGACACTGATGTATGTGGAGACTATCTAGAAGACTGTGGAGATATTTTACAACAGAATCCTAAACTGTGTGAGGACAGTCCAGACTTTGCTGATAGATATTGTAGAACTACATGTGGCGTTGGAGGTAGGATTTATAAATCCATTTCAAGGGGATAAATAGAGAAAATAATGTTAGTGTTTTAAAATGGCAATAATTTTGTTTAGGTTTTGCAGAAGGTTTGCATAGTCATGATAATATCTACCAACCTCTACTAGATAACATTGATATTTCAAGACACTAACATATCATATTTTTTATCTTGCAATCACTTTAAAGTGCTTCCATTTTTAAAAAAAAACAACTTTAAAATAAAAAGAAAGATAGGACAAATTTAGACTATGAATATGCAAATTGTTTCTTAAAATAGAAGTACCTGATATAATTTTTGTTATGAGACAGATGATATCAGGTCAGCAACAAATTCATTGCATGATAACAAATTGAGACTGGTAAAGATTGAATGATTTGAGGGGAAAATATAATGTGTGAATTTAAAGATATGAATACTCTATATAGTAGAGTCGCTTAGGTAAAAAATCGTGACAAGTCGGACGAAAGTGCCATTTTTTGTTCATAGTAAGAGGGATTAATGGGCAAAATTTTGCACCGGGGGTGCCCGGATTTCGAGGCCTATGAGACTAGAAATCGTTGATTAAATATTCGGATAATGTACTATCCGAATACTGTTCCTTTTAAACGAAAAAAGTCCTTTTTATGTCAAACTCCTATATATATTTTGCATTAAAACTATATTTACAATTAGAATGTATTAAATTTCAAATCTAAAAGCATACAGGAATTGAAACTGATTGTTAAATTTACAGATTTAAGACCAAAGTATCATTTTTGTATTACCGGCATTTCAATATTTTAAGGGATCGGTAGTTCAAAAATTCTGGCCAGCGAAGTTGCAAAAAGGTAGCCCTGATCGTAGGTTATACTATCAGCGTGAATTTGAAATGGGAGTGCCCGATTTTACTAGCTTTATTATCTTTATATCGGTGATTAAATATTCGGATAAATTGCTATCCGAATACCTTTCCTTTTGAGTTTTTACAATTTAATTCAACCGGACAATACTCAGAATATTGTTGTGTAACCGACAGAAAGGAAAGTAATAACAAGGATTAAGACTATTAAAATGTCTGCATTATATTCTTGGTGAGTCTATGTTATGAAAATCTAATGATTTCAATAATTTTGCTTCTTGATCTAACTTGTTGATGCATGATACCTGAAGGGTATTACTAAAATGATTACCAAGCCGCCACAATTTTTTACATTTCTCGCGTATATGTGACTTGATAGTGCGATCCGGGTGGTAGTGAATTTTCACGTCACTTACACTAAGCAAATTCATCGCGGGTCAATCAATGATGAATTGCTAGAAAATCTTTTCAGTACTGATTTTCGCCAAGCAATCACGACTTTTGCTGTATTATCGACAAATCGCCGAATATGTCGGCGAATTACCACCAATTGGTCGCGAATAAAGAGACGTCACACGAACACGAGCTTTTCTTTTTAAGAAAAATAGTGCTTTTTTATTCCAATTAAAAATGAAACTGGTAACCTTACACTCAGAAATAATCAAGTGATCGAAGAAATGAAAATTAGGCACATGATTGATTTAAAAAACGCGTTTGTTTACTTTCCCATTTTGAGATCTGTTTTGTCTATGTTATGCTAAAGTGACACAAAGGTCAGCGTGTCGACACATCGGCGATTCCTATTTTTCATCGGCCGATTAGTAAAAAATGACGTCGACCTGGCGTCGGCCGCTATCTCAGGACAAAAATACTTTGCAGTTACATAAATCTCAGCCGACGTGACGATGGCTTATTTCTTGTCCAGAAATCATGGTCAATTAAACAGCGTGCTGATGATACTCCGGTGAGATGCGCCGGCGATGCATGGCCCACTAGTCGCCGATCATTTCCCTAAGTGGAAGCGTCAGAAAAGACTTCTGCGATGTAAACAAAATCGGCCGGAGCCCGGAGGATAGACAGCGATTAGTCGTTGATACAATATTGTCATCCACAAATCTAAAAGACGTGAATTAAACATAGCGTGCTGATGATACTCCGGTGAGATGCGCCGGCGATGCATGGCCGACTAGTCGCCGATCATTTCCCTAAGTGGAAGCGTCAGAAAAGACTTCTGCGATGTAAACAAAATCGGCCGGAGCCCGGAGGATAGACAGCGATTAGTCGTCGATACAATATTGTCATCCACAAATCTAAAAGACGTGGTCGACTAGTCGACAGCTTTTAACTTGAAGATAAAACTCACCGACGCCTTGTCGATCTACAAAAGATCCGCTTTTTAATCGGCTTATGAACCGATCAGTCGCCGACTATTCGGCGACTAGTCGTCGTTTTTATCATCGATTCTGTATAAATGCGGATCGCCGACTCGTCGGAGCGTTTATGATAGACTAGCTTTAGGGGCTTTTATAAAAATAAGTATTAGTATTAGAGAGCTACCTGATCAGTTACAGTAAGTATTTCAATGGTTAAATCTTATTTCACATCGTAGACTCATGAAAATGATATTATACTCATGCATAACCTGAATGTCCATCAAATGGTTCTATAGGTTTTTGCAAAAGTACACACACACACAAAAAACACACAATGTGAAACTCTTTCGAATTGCGTATCAATGCACTCAACAGATGAACAATTAAGATAATAATTAGAAATTAAAAAAGACCCCAAAAAACAACAGTGTACGACGAATGATCCAGAACTTCGTAAAATGAAAACCATCAAAAGAAAAACTATACAATAATTTAATGCATTATTTGTATAATAAATGTGAAAAGTTTTTAATGTGTGCAATTAATAGCGATTGTAGGGAAGTGGAGAAAGGCTAAGACATACACCCCGCACGTAGGCTGAGGAGCCAGAACGTTAAATATGACGCCATCGTTGACTCTTTTCTACATAGTCTCCGTTTACTAGGATGCCTTTCTGTGCTTGATTAGCTAGCTTGCAGAAATTATCCACACTCAATTTGGAATTGAATTTGTGTAATATTTCTGTATGAATCGTATTAATTCTATTAAAATGCAGACCCTAATACTGGACCTTTATTTGGGAAAATAATAATAATCAACTGAACGACTGTTTTGTTGAAACTTAATTACAATGTATACCCTTCTAAATCCCCATTAAAATCCTGGCCCTCTTTGAACATCCGGGGATAACTTTAGAAAAAGGTCCAATTTGCACATAATTATATTTTCCCAGAAATCATTTCGAATTTTTGGGTTAGTGAATAACTTTGACGAGGAAAAAATATAAGAATTAAAAGCCAATTTTATATATTGTTTTGACGTCAGATCACTATTCTCTGGAATAATCAGTCTTATTTCAAATACTCCTTGTCCGTAAAACAAACTTTTCCAACCAAGTTTAAAGTGTTACAATTGATCTCCTTTTGGGTCTTATTTACTTCTGCCAAGAAATTTCAATTAACGTTTACTAATACGCTCAGAAAAATATTGATGTAACAGATTTTCGTTGGTTTAAGCTCCCTCCGCCTGAGCACCTGTGTGTTACTATGCCAACACAATTTTAAGGCTGCCAAATATTTGTTTTCATAAATTAAACCATTTATACCGTGCGAAGATACTAAACTACACACTCAATGAATTATACACCGAACAAGCATAAATGCGAAAGTTATGGGCCCATTTTACGAATTTATGGATCAACCCTCGTATGGCTATAACCACCGTTTCGTCATCATCGTGTAACTGGCTTTATGCGAAAACTTTTTTTTCTTTTTGCCTGTATATTATAATCTTGAACAGAGGGCTAAAAGCATTTGAATTTAACTTTGAATATTTGATCAATATATATTTAAGAGCAATCTGTACTGTCAAAGGGTTCTTGTAACTAAACGCATGTTCGCATGTTCCTTTTTATGATTTCATATCTTCATACACTTTATAGCACCGAGCAGCTGAGTGTTGGAAGCCGCACACGGTTCTCTTGATTAGTTTTTTTAATTGTTTCATCTTAAATAAATGTTTAAATATCGTCACCATTTGATATGATGTCACTCTGTTACCCCTGAAATGTATTGAAAGTCCTGTCCATTCTTCAGAAGACGCACTATCTATTATAGAAATCCTAGGACCGAGTATTAAAGTTTTAACATGGATAGTATATGACTTTCAGGAAGATATTTACTGACTATAATGGCAATCAATTAGCTCTTCCTAGGTAAAGACATTGTTTAACAAAAGTCTTTGTATTCACCAGGATGTATAAACACTTTTCTATGATTTTCTGTCTGATTGGGGCTGCTGGAACACCTAACCGTTGAGCTCTTGTATTAGTCTCACTAGAACTAGCAATTTTTAATAGTGATTAACACATTTTTAACACGGCTTTTAAACACATCGCGGAGTCTAGAGCTACTAGCCATGGGTTCCTTGATTTTCTCTTACCAGTACTACTATGGTGTCTTTTTCAGTTCTATAGCTGCTAATCGAATATAGGTTAACGAGTATTAACCCGTTGATGGAAGAACATTGCCGGTAAGGGTAAGTGCCTCCGTCGAGGATCGTTTAGGAACACCCTAAATAGAGTCTAGTGCGCTACCACATGCGATATGGCGGCATTAGTTTCACCATTCGAGCGTAAAACAGCTCATTGGTGAGAGACTGATACGAAAACCTTTTCAACGCGGACGGGGATCGATCTGGGGCTGGGGGCTGCTCTGCATTGTGCTTCCCGGTGCTGTGCAATAGCTGTGCTTGGCCAGATACGTCAGATAACCTTTTTACCTTCGACATCAAGTGATACTTAACAATAGGAAATAACGTGGTTAAAAGTATTTGCAATCAATCTTAACTACGGTTATCAAATTACACACAGAATGCAGTTTAGCTATACTATGGCATACAGATGGTAAGACAAACAAACACATGGACACCGTCTAAAATTACCGTTATAATTGATGCGGGACATAAAATGAGTAAAGTATAGATAAAAACGGCCTTTTGGTGTCATCTTTGTACGTCTAACAAAGAGAATTCGCAAATTTAAAAATAAAAGGAAGAGTATCCGGATACACATCTATCCGAAATTTGAAATCGCTCTAAAGTCGTATCTAGACCCGCCAAGTCGGGCACCCCTAGTGCAAAAGTTATCTCATGAGAGTAGCTTACCATAGACAAAAACTGGTACTTTCGTCCGACGTGTCACGATCGACCATATATTTTTACATAACAGCCTAGACTAATAGTTTGAGCTATGAATAGAAATTTTAATCCAAAACTTATCCACAGGATGAAAAATATTCTATTTATTGCTATTGTTTGCCAATATGTACTTTGAAGATAGTTCTAATACAAATAGAAAAAAAAAGACTAAGAACTATTAACAAATTGAAGCCAGGATCATGAAATCCATTAGAATAATTGTTTTTTGTGTTTTTTTCCACATAAAAAGAATGACTACTTCTCACATTTCATTAAAAGTTTGAAGGAAGAATTTAACTGACGTTGTGATATGTTTCAGGTTGTGGGCCTAATGTAACTTGCTCTGACAACTTTTATAGCATGCTTACAACACGGGTCTATGGATCTGATGTGTTAGCTGTTGGACAGTATGTAGAGTACAGTTGTAATGCAGGAACACTCAAACAATCTGGGGACAATCTGAGAGTATGTCAGTCTAATGGTGACTTAACTGGCTCACCTTTGATATGTACAAGTAAGTGATTACTCATATCATCATATGATAATTGATTGGTAATGTAACATTAAGGTAGTGGACCTGTAATAGTTTGGCAACATTGCGGAACTCATGATGCTTCACAATATTGACCGAGGTTTCCTGATGAAAATCATTAGGAAACCTTGTAACACTGTTTAAGTTCATTACTTCGAAAATGTCCCTAAACTTTTACGGTTCCACTACCTTAAAATAATCTGGGGTCAATCTACTGCTGACTTGACTGGCTCTTCTTTTACATATACAAGTTTACTTACAGCAGAGTTGGACAGTTTGTAGAGTACAGTTGTAATGCATGAACACAAAAACAATCTGGGTAGATCTTGGTCTTGGACAATCCGAGGGTCTGTCAGTCTACTGGTACTTTAACTGGCTGTCCTTTGATATGTACAAATAAGTGTTGATTTATATAATTATAGAATTGTTGGTTGTCTGTTTACATACAGCGCAGCTTTTCACCCACTGCACTAAGACTAAAGATTATCATTGGTTCAAATATATACACTTGGGTGGAGAGGAGCAACCTTGTCTTGGTTTTTTGCTAAGAAAATGTGTGGTCGAGGATATTCCATTCTTAGATTTAACTGAACCTAACTCAAAAACCATTAGACTTTGAAAAATGAAACTGTCAGAAAAACATTTCTGAAATCTGATTCAAGAATAAAGTGTCATAGAATCATGAAAATTTGTACAATTGTTTCCCATTATCCAAGGAAGTGTCCTTTTGTTTTGAGGTCATGCAAATCAAAGGTCAAGATCACAATCAAACTTTCTGAAATTGTGCCAATGACACAAAGAGATGCCCTATTATTTTGGGATGCACAGTCACTGATGGCACGTATGTAGGGATGAAGCACTTGTGGGGGCTATTAGTCCGCTTTATGACTGGTCTTGTATTCTGAGAAAATACTGGATAGATTTCAATCAAATCTAACTGATTTCACAGGAAATATTCTTAGAAGAGCCTCAAGTGGCTTTAAAAACCAATGTTATCTGGTTGAGGTTGGTAGAATTAATTATGAGAAGGCTTGGAAAAAATTATGAATTGTAAAATCTTTGTGGCTAACTTCAGTTTATTTTGTTTATAAGGTATGTCTGTCTGTGAGGACAAACTTGATACTTGTGAAGAAATACTGAAAGAGACACCAGAGATGTGTGAACTTCACTCTGATTTTGGGTGGAGAAATTGTTACAACACTTGTGGTTTTGATGGTGAGTCTATTGTCCAATTCCCATTCTCTGACTGTAGAAAACATTTTAGAAACTAAGGACTATTGCTTTTTAAAATCAACGACTTTAGATTCTTAATTGTTAATATTAGAGTTTGGTCAGTATAATAATCTTGTTTATGAATATCAATTATGTAGATTTAAGGTTTCACCTGATCAGTTATACCTTAGGTTTGACAATTCTTTAATCCATTGATCAGCACAAAAAAGTTGTAACTGCCTGTATGCTTATACAATCAATTTGCACTTTGGTGGACTTGACTCGGATAATTGTTGCAGCCTGACTAAGGGTAGTGGAAGTATAATGCACAATTTTGAAATTGGCCCTGCATTCAGGGATTCCTAGAGTTACTTAATTTTGTAACCTTTCAAAATCATGAGTTCAAACCAGCATGAATAAATGACATATATAACACATTATTACAATTCCTGAAATGGTAATATTCAGTAATTTGAAAGTCTCGCAACGTTGTCTGGGGAAGCCAAAAACAACCGGTACAAAAACTTTGTTTTAAACAGTTTTTAACTTAAAGGGTCAAACCATTTGCTATCCAACAATCAATGTTTTTTATACTTAATATGTCACATTTCATCCACAGACTGTCAGGCGACGACTATGTGTACAGATGATACAGACCAGGGTCAGGCTGCTGTGAGAATGAGAGGTCAGGATCAAATTAAAGTTGGAGATGTAAGTCTGATATGAATAGAGAGTAGGATCATTACATACAATACAGTACAATATTTTAATTCTAGTGAGAAGGCTAATGGCCAATTATCATTTATGCGATAACAAACCAGAAAACTTGCACTGATGTTTGAGAGTGGGTGGTAGGTATGTGATTTTGACTGTTCAAGTTTTATGTGTTGACAGAAAATTAATTCTTTAAAAATACTTCTTTATTCCAGTATTTAGAATATACCTGCAATGAGGGTTTTATGAAGACAGGTGGTGACACCAAGAGGGCATGTCTGCCTGATGGTAGCTTGACAGGCAAACCTATTGTTTGTTCATGTAAGTACACATAAGCTATCTGCCAAGCAAAAAGGGACCTTATGGGTATTCTGTAAAGTATCAACGTTTAGTCAGACTGCACAGGTTGTGCAAGCTGTCTATTGTCCAAACCCTTTGCATGTGGCTGACTTTCTAAATCAGGAATAGTCACCCTTCCTACCCATTTGGAACATCACTCAGCCATTTCCGTAAACTGCAACAGACCTCAGGTGTATGTAAGGCGGATGGGTATGTAACAAAATAGTGCATTTTGTTAGGCGGAAACAGTGTAAGAAAAAATAGCACTTTAGATTTATATCTTTTACAGTAAATAATGGCTTAAATCTTAATTTTCCAAAAGATATTTATATTAGGAAACGATGGTTTCACTTCCGTGACTTAAACAAGTAGCATTGGTGACGTGGATGGTTTTCACTCACAGTTTCAAGGGCTAACGCCAATTTAACTGACGTCCTCGAGTTTTTCCAATGTTTTCCCATAATTTTTAAAAATAGTCTGTTTATGTACAATCGTAAGATTGGCTGAGTGGTGTTCCAAATGCCTTCCTACCTGTATAAGTATCTATTTACTCGGCTTCCAGTTGATCTCTACTGGTTGGAGACCTATTCTTGTTGTGTACGAGTTCTCACCACCTTACCATTTTCACAGTGAAGCAATGTTTATGTACGACAAAAATTTTTTCTGAATAAAAGAAGTTATTATCAACTTGTTAACTTGTAATTTCTGTTTTTACAGTGAACTGGGTCAGTTGGCAAGAACAGGTACTCGGCGAGAATTGGTCTCTAACCAGTAATGGAATAAATAACTTGTACAAATACTTGTTCTACAGATATTCCAGATATTCATTTAGGCCACATATATCACCTGTTATTATAAACTTTGATATTGTCTCTATATATTTGAATGGGAGACAAATATGCAATAATTTTTGATATTGCATACTTTGATAATGCACTAAGATTATTTTCTCGTGCACAAATGGACTGAACTACTCTCAGGTTGCTACATTCACTGCTTTAAATTGAAGACATTAAGGCATGAACAATTCTAGTACTAAAATAGCAGCATGCCATGTCTCAGTCAATCAGAGCCTTTGTTGTAAAATTGAAAAATTAACCAAGACTTACCTTCGAAGATGGGAAGTTGAAGGTTGATTCCAATTTCACTGACCATAAACTCCTTGAGGGCTCACACAGAGAGATAACGCAGCAACCCAGCAGCCAGTAATCAGGTTTTAGAGATAAACGAATCCAAGTTCCGCAATATTATTATCAAACTTGGTTGTTATTATTTTATATATTGATAATTTCACTTATAGAGCTTAGAAGTAATTACATCTATTGATAATTTCGAAATACTTTTCCAATTGGGTGGGTTTAGGGAGGGTGTGTGAGCCCTGAAGGAGTTTATGGTCAGTGAAATTGGAATCAACCTTCAACTTCCCATCTTCGAAGGTAAGTCTTGGTTAATTTTTCAATTTCACTTCCCATAAACCCTTGATGGGCCCCAAAGAGATTTGAGAGCTTGTATTTTGAAATTACAATTTTAATTAACCAATGATGTTTTAAATATTTATTTACACAAGCTTTAGACAGCATCATCAGTAGAAATCATATAAAAGAAACATACATATGTACAACCATCACATTCCATTAATTTCCCGCCATTATTGCCTTTTGAACTGTTAATGGGTTTTCAATGACTTTGTCATAAAAGCGGGCGAATGTTTTAGCATTTGACCAGCCTGCAGTCTTTATGATGGTACCCAGATCCACCCCTGTTTGTTTTGCCCTTGATGTAGCGGCAGCTCTAGTACTGTGAGGAGCATAGTTATTCCCTAATCCAGCTTTTTGCATAACAGATTTGATCCAGCGACTAATTGTACTGCGAGAAACCCCTTTATGAGGGCTCATTGTACTAATAATTAACCTCTCGCTTTGTCTTAGAGGTTCTGTCCTTAGTAAATATTCCTCTAAACACTTAACAAAACATAACTTTTCCTCAGAGAATTTAATTAAATTGACTATTTGTAGCTGGAAACCTGGTCTTGATTGTTTCAGAATGGAACTATTTTGAATCGTCACTTGATTCTTATCATAATTAAATTCTACATCATTCAAATTTAACAAGTGTAAAGTTTGACAGCGTTGAGCTGTTACCAATAAGTACAACATACATAATTTTTGTGATAGTTGTAATAGTGTGACACAATTTTGTTGTCGAAAAAATCGTAGTACAATGTCAACATCCCAAATAACTGTATATTTGGGTAAAGTTGGTCTTAACTTAAAGCATTCTTTCATAAATCTTGAAATGTGTCCATTATCATGGATATCTGTATTACTACAAAGTTTAATAAAAGTACTAAGAGCAGATCTAGCTGTATTTAGAGCACTATAACGAGTCCCCTTTTCAAACAATTGTGAAAGAAATTTTAGAATTAGGTTTATATTTGCTTGAGTGGGATCATGGCATTTCCCACAGAAATGTATCCATTGTTCAACATATCTGTTGTATTGCAACTTTGTTGATTTTTGCCAAGATTGAAGGATAAGTTCCCGAGCTTTTGTAGGTACTCCTTGTGCCTTGAGTGCCTTCCCGATATAGGAAAAACACCTAGCCTCAATTTTTTGAGGGGATGTTGTAGATGAGGTTTGTGAGACAATGACAGCATTGTCTGTATTGGTGGGACTAGGTGGCATGGTCCCCATATAAGATGTAGAAGGCTGGGCCACCAACACTGAGTTGGCCACAGAGGGGCTATGAGTACTCCTGTGGCTTGGTCTTCTTCCACTTTTTGTAGAATTCTTGTAATCAGACTGAAAGGAGGGAACATATAGAAAAAGTTTTTGTCCCAACAAAAACTAAATGCATCAATCTTCCATGCTTGAAAATCAGGGTACCTTGTGCAGTATTTATCAATTTTGTTGTTTATTCTAGAAGCAAAAAGATCCACAGTCATGTAAGGATAAATGTTTTTTATCTTGACAAAAATTGACTTATCTAGGGACCATTCCAGATCATCATTGCATTTGCGCGAAAGCCGGTCGGCTTCTTTATTGCAGGACCCAGCCACATGAGCAGCTGTCAGATGAATTTGTCTTTCAATGCACCAGTTCCAAATTGATCGGGCAATATTATTTAATTCCATCTTTTTCCCCCCAAATTTTGATATGTAAGAAACACTAGTTGTATTGTCCATATAGACCTTGATATGAGTTTTACTGGTGTTCTGACACAATGCCATTAAAGTCAATTGACATGCCTTTAATTCTAAAATGTTTATGTGAGAATCCTGTTCTTCTATTGACCATTTTTCTCTAGTTTTCCTACCATCAGTCTCACAATAGCCCCCCCAACCTACCATTGAGGAATCAGTGTAAATGACCAATTTTGGTTTTCCATGTGAGATCAATTTGTAGCTGTCCTGAACATTTTTTATCCACCAATTTAAAGAAAGGTGACATGACTGATTAATTTTCATGTAACTATCAAAATTTCCTTTATTGACTTTCAAATATTTGTCTTTCTCTTTCTCAAGGGGCCGTATATTTAAAGTGGCATATTCAACCCCTGGCTCTGCAGCCACTAGTTTGCCGACTAATTTTGAGAACAGTCGAATTGTTGCCTGCTTGTTGTCTTCTTCCCCCTGTAATTTTGCCAACCCCCCACCTTTTTGGCTAAAAAAGGCTTCATGTAGCTTTTGTTGTTGTTGTTTCTTGGACTGGTTCCTATTGGAAGTTTTGAATCTGTGAGAGATTTCACTGCTTCCGGCAGATTCTCCCCAAATAACTTGTTGGCTGACATCTCCCTATCTGCCAAAGACTTAAAACGGTTATCCAAATCTCTTTTCACTTTTTCTCGTCTGGTCTGATTGGTAGTTTGGATTCCGTCAGCGAGTAGTTTGAAGGTGTCCGTGATCAATACTCTCAACTTTGGATCTGCTTTTTGTGCCATTCCTAAAGCTTTTACCAGAGGAACAGCTACTTGTGTCAAAATACCAAGGGACTTTTGTGAAGCAAGATCAGAAATTTTGTTTGAGGAGGTAATTGACGCCAGATGCATTCTTCAATTTTGGCCACGTGAAGCCATTCAGCGTTGACAGGCCGTTTGTGTGTCTGTTTAAGGTCCTTTATTTTTTCAGCGGATCCTTTGAATCGGACCGTTCTATTGACAACGTCTGCCAGTTTGGATTCAATTTCTGGACCCACTTCTTGTTCTTCGGTGAAGAACTCGTCAAAATCATTGAATTGAGAATTATCTGACTCAGTCAGTGCATTGTTGTCCGGGGCCACATAGGTGTCAATGTCAATCTATCCTTCGTCATCGTTTGTTTCCTCGTCGTCGTCGGACACGCTTTCCTGTCGCTTTCTTTTAGAAGTGCCTGGCATATTTTCGGTTGCCTTCATTTTGTTTACCTCCGATTTGAGGCCTTTCATTTCACAAGACAACTCCCCGACTGTTTTGGCAATGCTGTAAAACTCGGTCATTCGCTTTTCCAGCTGGCTAAAAATAGCCTCACTCCTCTTCACCATCTTTTCCACGGGGCTCAAAGTGGGG
Source organism: Fragum whitleyi (assembly GCA_948146395.1). Taxonomy (NCBI): domain Eukaryota; kingdom Metazoa; phylum Mollusca; class Bivalvia; order Cardiida; family Cardiidae; genus Fragum; species Fragum whitleyi. Next base: position 35,032,311 of record OX411556.1, read on the forward strand.
ATTTCGTTTTTCTCAGAACTCATGATTCTGTAATAAAATCGAAATAACAATATACTTTACTCACCCTTATTGATCCTATTTTTCCCGAAACGTGTTATCCATTACACAGAGAATTTAAAATTCTTTAAAAAACAATCGATATTATAAACACAATTTCTTTGTTATCGAGAACACGCGCGAAGAGTTAGTCGGGATCCCAAAAAACCCAGCGGCCCTGGACAGGTGTACTGCATAACCAAAACTTTCCCATGAGAAATCAATAAGTAAAGTAAACAGGGACCTGCCATCCCTCGGAATCTCGATATTATCTTGATTTGTTTATGATCATGATGGTTCTCTAGTCCATCTTCCCATGGGAACTTAACTGTAGAAAAATTCGACAGGTAGTCAACTACGTGGCGGACCGAAAGCTGCCCTCCGAGTTTTTAACTTTAAATCTACCAAGTCCGAATATAAGTCATATAAATGACAAAGCCAGGTCTTCCTTTGTAAAAGACAAGCCGTTCCGTATTTTGAACGGTTTCCGAACGATCAAGTTACAAATAATCATATTAGTGGTTTGTGTCGATTCTGTGCAATCTGTGCAAACTGAGAATTTTACACTACCAACGTAGCCACGACGATCGGAAGAATTATATCCGTGTTTTCTTGGTCGCTTCTCATGTTTTTTCACTACCGATGTTGTGATGGCGGTCACAAAGAATCATATCAGTGGCTTGTCGGCCGATTCTTCAATCTTTCACTACCGATGTAGTGACGACGGTCACAAAGAATCATATCAGTGGCTTGTCGGCCGATTGATCAATTTTTCACTACCGATGTAGTGACGACGGTCACAAAGAATCATATCAGTGGCTTGTCGGCCGATTCTTCAATTTTTCACTACCGATGTAGTGACGACGGTCACAAATAACCATATCATTGGCCTATCGGCCGATTCTTCTATTGCTAACTACCGTTGTAGCGACGATGGTCTCAAAGAATCATATCATTGGCGTGCGCCGATTTGTTATAAATGGTCTTAAAACCCGAATTTCTCGGTTTTGCACCATTGGCTATTTTGGAAATATTGCACCGCAACACTTCCAAGACCCCAGGGGATAACGCATCATCCCCTTGGACATTTTATGGGGTACCCCATTTAATGTCCGAGACCGTGACCGTAATGATTTGTACTTTCTCCATCATCCCGACCTAAAGCAATCCTGTTCCGATTTTCTCGACCGTTTTAAATCTTAATGCAGTAGATGTCCAGCTATTTCTCTATCTATTAATCACGACCGCATTGTAGGTACTCTGAAGAAGGGATCCAGCTTAATTTTAAATCTTAATTTTTTAATAAAATGAATAAATTGCGCTATTAATTCGTCTTAAAAAACGCCGTGAAATTTAAATCTTCGCGTGAGAATTTAATCGTACTTAGGACAGCAAAAATTGCTAAGTCCGTAAACTATAATTAATTAATTTCCTGATCTACAAAAAACACATGTTGATGCTGGCTGAAGGACGCCTCGTTCTGATTACTGGCTGCTGGATTGCTGCGTTATCTCTCTGTGGGGCCCATCAAGGGTTTATGGGAAGTGAAATTCAGAATAAACCATTTATTCTGACTTGCTGTAGAAAACATAGAGGATATTGAATGAGTGTCCATGGAATATCAAATTTATTAAACGAGTCATCTATAAACAGATAAAAACAAGGCTGTGCCGAGGTTTTTATCTGCTTTCAGATGAGAAGTTTAATGAATTCTATATTTTATGAGCACAAATTTCATATTCTATTTAAAATATGACCAAAATTCTTGCAAAATTCATCAAATTTTTTGAAATTTAACATTTCAATTTTCCTCAAAACTTGTTATGGTGTTTAAAACTGATGTCACAATAAATACATTATGACCCTCTTTTTCGCGGTTACAAAATAGCCTTGCTATAAATTTTGTTCTGAGCTCATTTGCATTGTCATTCCAGTAGTGTAATATCACCTGTGTGATATCAAAAATATTCAAGGGGGTTATTTCACTCCCACCACGTAGGTCATTTTATAAAGATTGTTTTACAGCTGTAGGAGACTGTGAAAGTGATCAACCAGAATGTGAAGCCATGTTGATAGAAAACCCCAAGATGTGTAGTGAACAGGGACAATTTAGCTGGCACACATGTAGAAAGACTTGTGGTTATGGAGGTATGTATTCATTGTTAGTTCTGTCTTTCATAAATATGCATTCTGATTTGCTGAGAAAAATGTCTATATTTCCATGAATAAACATCTAGCATGCAGCTAGTTTTGATTTGTTAAACTTTAAACTAGTTAAAAATTCATGAAAAATAGAAGAATATTTATGTCTATCTCAAGGCTTATCAGAATCAGAAAGGTTAAAATGATAATGTTTTTCAAAGCACATTTAAGTAAATTTTGGTACGAGAACAATGACTTGGAGTAATGCTCTTATCTAAGAATGTATTACTGAAATAATCCTTTGCATTTATCAGAGGTGCAGAAATATTCAGATGAGCTATCTAGTGCCACTTTTCTCTTCTTTGCACTTGATGTCATAAGATAAGAAATTAAGAGAATCTTTTGTGTTTGCTGTTATGGAGGTTTAGAAAACCACTTGAGATTAAGGGTTTTTCTTATTTACTTAATGAAAGACAAACCAATTATACACTGAAATACACAACAGAGTTTTTTGTATTTCTACCGAATCAAAGAAACCAGTCAAGGTCAAATATTATATTCATATGTCTGATTATATGTGACCCGTCACATGAAAAGGCACCATCTGGGAATTCTGTAAAAATGAATTAGAGATATGATATAGCATAGGCCAACCAGAAGTCAGATTTCAAAAATCCTTTCACTGAAAGGTAGATTGAACATTCTAGATTCAGAAAATCAGCATGGTGCAAAATGTTTCAACCCTAGTCAGTCTGTCCAGTCTGCGCAGTCTGACTAGACTCAACACTTCACGCACTTCCCAGATGGTCCCTTTTTGAATGACAGGTCACATATATTTCTTGTTTCAAAGTGTATACAAATTCAAAAGACATAATTTAGTATTTTTTTACTCATGCATGTTTCCCTGCATGTTTCCTTATTTCAGAAGACTCTGTGGCTTGCAGGGATGATACGTCAAATATAACCATGGCAACAAGACTTGTTGGATCTGACACAGTAACCCCTGGAAAGGTACAGCAGTTGTATACAATTTGTCGATAACTAGACTTGGTCTTCACTGCTTGCTGTTGATCAGTCAAAATGTCTCAAAATGGGCTTTTTTGATTTAATTTTGATTCAGGAGAATAAGGGGTAAACTGAGATAATTTAAATAATTGCTTTACAACTTTCACTTTTAAAGCTACTCTTTCACAGATTGGGAAAATGTGATTTTTAAAAATTTTAGTTAAATCAATTGGAAGTAACAACCTCATCATGTTGAAGCCTTTGAAATAATAAGATTCAGTCTGGTAATGCATTGAAAGAAAGACCGATATTCCTGAATTTAGCGAAATTCATTCTGAAAAAGTAAAGCAACTACTAACGCCTTAAAAATAATTCTTCAACTTCAAGTCAACTATTTAGGCATGTGCATTCCGCATTTTTACCTTATTCAATCAAAGATTAAGGTAAGAGAATTTGAAAGCTGGAGATTTCATATCAATACAAGCAAAAATGAAAGATTATTCACGGAAATACCGATTTTGTAATTTATAGACTCAGACATGTGATATCTCCCGATCTCGGCGTATTCTCCCGATATTATACCCTTCCTCCCGCTCTCCCAATCGGGAGACTATTTCTCCCGACCTGAGGAAAATTTTAAAAAAAATTCGGAAGCCAAAAATGCAAATCGCCGGTCTGAAGGCTCTAATGGCCAGTGAGAAATCCAATATCGGGTAAAGCATTGTTTATCTGTCTGGAAGTGTCATCGTTCATCGTCGTCGGGTAGATCAATTATTGCCGACAAACGGGTGCTACTGTACCTATCATCCTTCACACTGTATACAATGTATTATGACGATCAGCAATTGCAATATTGATCTTTCTTAGAAAGAAAAATATCTAAACTGGGTGAAACGTTGTTACCCATTATTACTTACAAAAATGTAGCGGATACAAGTTTAGCTGTGGTTAGATTTTCATCACTTATTTTGAAAAATTAAAATGGCTGTAAACACGGTAAATTTCCGCTGTATTTGAATATCCTATTCTAAAAAGCCGCTAAAAATTTCCTCTTTTCGCGACAAGTGTCATGAAGGAAAAGGTCAAACATAATATGCGAAGCTACACTCACACGACCTTGGTAAAATTAGGCGGCATGGCAGAAAAACCCTCTTGTCGTAACACGTGATTGAGTAAAATAAGAAGCGGTCATACTTTAATTCCGATGCAGACATTTATTTAGTGGATCTACGTAATGTTTTTCGGTCCAATTATTAAAGTAATAAAAAGTAAAAACTGTAACATGTGATCTCAAATTGTCATTCAAATATGATATTTGATATTGAAATTAAAGAAACTAACATCGGACATTTGCTATTTAATGCCACGGCGATTTCACCGGATCCTCGTTGGGGTCGTTTGAGAGTTTACACACAATTTATAAATCCGAGACCATCTTTCTTGAAATAGGAATAGAATGGCCTAATCCAGTTATTTGTCAACACAAATGTTACAGACTTGAGAATAGAAAATTGTGGACTGGCTCTTTACTGCTAACACAGAGCTTCTCATAAAGCTAATCAACGTGGATTTATTTGCTGAGAGGTAGCTCTTTCACTTTCCATATTTTCTACCGTGATCATTAAAAACGTCGGCTAACTCGGAATTTCATCTTTTATCGTCATTTTGCTATCAAAACCATTCACTTTTAGCGTAGGTCAGTAGCAGTCTTTGCCAGTTACGATTTATTGGTCTGTCTCTTCGTCCCATCGTCCATCCATGCATCCATCCGTCAACAATTCTAAATATACCTAATCTAGTCATCGGATTTCATACACAAACTACACAGAGATGATCCTTAGGACAAGTCCTTTCAAAATATTTCACAGAATATTATAAATCATGAAGAACTCTGGTTGCCATGGCAACAGGATGAAAAAAACAAACGTCTCCAATTACAAGGCCTAGTATTTCATACTTTGCATAAAGCAGTATTGCATAAATGCAGTATTATCTTATCCTTTACTACCAAACCAGTTGGTTTCTAGACTTGTAAAAGAAATAAAAATTAACATTTTCCTCTTAAATTGCAAGGCCTTCTTCTTTTAAATTTGGTTAGATATTATTTTCTTCTGATTATCTACTAAAAACACATTGTTGGATCCTGAATATTGCATAGAAATAAAAAAAAAAGTAATTGTAACATCTATTTCTCTGAAATTATAAGACCAAATTCTGAAGCATTGCAATACTATCCTCTCTCTAAATACTTTAAATGATAACCTTTTTGAATTGTGAATAATAAAAAATCAAATAAACTTGTATGGAAGATATTATAGTCTATTTTTGGTCCAGACATGCATTGCGAAAACCCCCTTTTTTAGCCACAATGGCATTACGCAAAATCTCCCTATTTGAGACCCAATCTCCCTACGAAAAGGTCTTAATCTCCCTATGAGTGCCCATGGAAATATCACATGTATGTAGACTGGAAGACATAGACTGGACCCATCATTGATCTTGACGCTTCGAACAAATGATTTACAAAATTATTGAAATATGTTGTTTTTAGTGCCAATGACCTTGGGCCATTCTTAATCATCTAAAAATACATACATTTCCGAATCTAAGAACAAGTTTTGTGTTTTTCTATGAAAAACTGTGAAAGAGCCGCTTTAAAGAACTAGCTGAAGCACATTGGTAGCTCTTTTCTGTACCCTAGGCATAAGAGGCTACTGATATGGGCAAAATATTGTGATAAAGATGATATTAAGCCAGATATACAAAAAAAATATTGATATTTAACAAGGGACAAAAATGCCCTATCTTATGACATCTTGGATGTTTTAGAATAATGCATCATAGTATTGTCTTCACCTGGGCCATTTTGGTGTTGTGGTTGGCATGTGTGATATTTTTAATCTTGATTTGAGTTCACCATAACAATTTAATGGCTCAATGCGGAACAGTTGTATCTGCCTATATGTATATAGGCAGTTATAATTGTTTTGCACCAAGCCATCAAATTGATGTCCAAGAGGATAATTCTAGGAGCATTTATGAAAGAATTTTTCGTTATTTTGCACTTGGATTTGTTCACTATCCAGCACATGCAGCCAAACATTCACATCTACAAGCAGTGCTAGTGTTAAGAATCACTAGTTATCAACCTTCCTTAATATTACAGTATTTAGAGTACCAGTGTGACGATGGATATCTGAGAGAATCAGGTGACTTTGCCCGTGCTTGTCTACCGTCTGGTAATCTGACTGGATCTCCTTTAGTCTGTACACGTAAGTGTTCTACATGGAGTTATACTTACTTTGCATAAATATGGAATTAAAATTTCAACAAATTCATTAACATCTCTATATGAAAGACATTAGATTCACAGCTATTGTAGATTTTAAAAACCAAACTAAGGACTTTTTCATTGTGACATGAATGCTTTCCCTTTATTATGACTCTGAGGCTGCCGTCATAGCGCAGTTTGTAGCACATCCGACTGTCCATCTAGAGGTCCTGGGTTCGATCCCAGACAGCAGCACTCATTCTTTCTGACTATTTGTCTCTCACCAATGGGTTGATAATCCAGACCTATGTGAGATAGCAGCTGGAGGCTAGGAAAGGATGTGGTGGTTGTACTTTTGAGAGAAATACCATTGTTAGGTGCTCCAGCAGCCACAATATAACTGAAAAAATGTTGAAAGTGGCGTAAAACTCCATTCAATTAATCAATCATTATGACTCTGAACACAAGTTTTCATAATAAAACTAAGCTTAGATACTCTAAAACCCAGAGCTGGTAAAAAATGATAGGTCATTTAAAACAATATGGTTATAGGTGTTTAAGGAAAGGTTGTATAAAATAAAACTGTAAAAGAAGTAAACATTAAACTGTAAATTTTTGAAACTTTATTGTTGCAAAAATAGAATTTTGATCTTAATTTGTTTTACACTATAAGAGAGTTTTATTTTTAAGTTTAAGATCGAATTACATTTCATTAAAAGATTAATAAATGCTATATTTTCACAAGTGATGGAGCCACAAGATATTAAAGATATATTTTATTGTTCTCGAATTGAAATATCAATCGATCTTACTCGAAATGCAAACAATTGTTCTATATCTTTAATGTGTAAATTATCTTGTAAACAAATTAAAACACATTGTTTTAAGAATGCCATGCAATGTTCATGATAACATCACTCATTGGGGTGTGCTTAGAAAATGTCAGATAGGGTGTAAATGAACAAAAAATGGTTATAAGTTTTTGATTATTTCGCAGGTTTGCTAATGAGTGTATCAAATGATAATCTACCTTTAATTCTCTATGATCCACAGAAAAGCATTTAAGAAAACCTTGTATAAGTAGAATTCGCTATTTTGACTCGTGGATTGTATACAAATGTACTGTAATCACAAGTCACAATACAGTACTCGAGTTATAACTGCTCAATAAAGTAGAAAATGATTAACATTTGACCATTTGCCTCAGCATTCTTGGACTATTCCCAGTGATATTTAATAGCATTCACACACTGTTCTTCTTTGGGTAGGGCAACAACCAAGGATGATAACCATTGTTTTCTTGAACTCTTGCCAGGATGCTAAGTTGATATGACTTCTATAGGGACTATTGAAAAAATTGTAAAGTTTCAGTAAAAAAATGTCTTGTTTAAGGATCATCCACTGTTGTAGGCTGTGAAGACCTATCTCCCAACTGTGAACATTGGCTAGAGATCAATCCAAAAATGTGTGTGGTGTACACAGACTTTGCTGATCACTATGGTAAAAAGACTTTGAGGTTGATTATGTTTTGTGATATTAATCAATTAATTTTTTTTTTCATGTTTTAGGATCATCCACTGTTGTAGGCTGTGAAGACCTATCTCCAAACTGTGAACATTGGCTAGAGATCAATCCAGAAATGTGTGTGGTGTACACAGACTTTGCTGATCACTATTGTAGAAGGACTTGTGGTGTTGGAGGTACTTTGGTTTTAACCTATTCCCTCGTAAAAAAAAACCTGTACAAAAAATCTGGATCCACCTTCCCATTGTTATCCTAGAAATGATTTCGCGTGTTATTAGTTCGCGTGATTCGCGGGAGGGATGAAAACGCCAACTTTAAACGCCGCAAATATCCCACTCATCATGCAAACACGAACTTTAATCGCATTTGCAAGTTTTCTTCAAAGGAACTAACAAGTTAACAGATTATTTGCTTCTATGCATAGTTTGTATCTTTAGGAAACAATGGATTTTTTCTGCAAGTGTCAGTGAAACGTCTCTTATATAAAAGTTTTTCCGTTATGAAGTTTCAATATTCACATAATTGTCGTCATCTTCTGCGTCTGTCCGTCCATCCATCCATCTGTCCGTCCGTCCGTACGTCCATCCACTTTTCTTGTCAACGCAACTCCTCCTAAACTTCTGACTGGATCTTCTTGAAACTTGGTCAATATTATCACCTCAATTGGTAGATGTGCATGAAGTAAGGATTTTATGGTTCGTTGATTTTTGCCTGAGTTATGCCCCTTGATAAATTAGTCTCTGGGTCCACTTTTCTTGTCAAGCAACTCCTCCTAAGTTTCTGGCTGGATCTTCTTGAAACTTGGTCAATGTAATCACCTCAATTGGTAGATGTGCATGAAGTAAGGATTTTACGGTTCGTTGATTTTTGCCTGAGTTATGCCCCTTGATAACTTAGTCTCTGGGTCCACTTTTCTTGTCAAGCAACTCCTCCTAAGTTTCTGGCTGGATCTTCTTGAAACTTGGTCAATGTAATCACCTCAATTGGTAGATGTGCATGAAGTAAGGATTTTGCGGTTCGTTGATTTTTGCCTGAGTTATGCCCCTTGATAACTTAGTCTCTGGGTCCACTTTTCTTGTCAACGCAACTCCTCCTAAGTTTCTGGCTGGATCTTCTTGAAACTTGGTCAATGTTATCACCTCAATTGGTAGATGTGCATGAAGTAAGGATTTTATGGTTCGTTGATTTTTGCCTGAGTTATGCCCCTTAAAAAAGTAGTCTCTTGCTCCACTTTTCTTGTCAACGCAACTCCTCCTAAGTTTCTGGCTGGATCTTCTTGAAACTTGGTCAATGTTATCATCTCAATTGGTATATGTGCATGAAGTAAGGATTTTATGGTTCGTTGATTTTTGTCTGAGTTATGCCCCTTAAAAACTTAGTCTCTGGGGCTTATTGCCTCAGTTATGCCCCCTTAAAATTTAGTCTCTGGGGCTTATTGAAATTGCAGCCTTGTGAATGCAACTCTTCCTAAGTTTCTGGCTGGATCTAAATGAAACTTGGTGGATGTTATAACTGAAATTGGTAGATGAGCATGAAGTAAGGATTTTATGGTTCATTAATTTTACCCTAAATTATGCCCCCTTAAAACTTAGTATCTAGGGCTTATTGAAATTGCAGCCTTTTGAACACAACTCCTCCTTACTTTTTGTCTTTATTTAAATGAAACTTGGTCAATGTCATCACCATAATTTGTAGATGTACATGGATCAAGGATTTTATGGCTCATTTATTTCCCTGAATTATGTCCCCTTAAAACTTAGTGCCTGGGGCTTATTGAAATTGCAGCCTTGTGAAGGCAACCTAACTTTTTGTCTTGATTTAAATGAAACTTGGTCATTTTCAATTTGGTTCTGTCAAAATAAGTAGTGTCTACAATTATTTTTGTGAAACAGCAGCAAAGTGGCGGCGTATTTTGTGACGATGGCACTCTTGTTTGAAAGAAGTTAACTTTAAAGAGGCTGAAAATCTTTCAAAAATGTATGTCGAGAATAAGTTTTTACGAGTACAATGTGTGAATGTAAACAATAGTTTTATTAAAATTGATTGATTATACTGGTTTGTTGACGACCATAATATTGTAACTACAGCTTCCACTAGTTGGAGTAAGGTTGTTTTCTTGACAAAACCCTTTCCACCTGTGACCTAAGGCCTTAACATGCAAATTTACCGTAGCGTTTTTTGTTTTATTGCGGGAAGTAACAATCCGCGAAATTAAATAGCCGCGAAAAAGCCTGAAATTACAAAAACACCAACATTTCTAGCGGGAACTTTTCTAGGTTTACAGTATTTAGTTGTAAATAAATATATGGTAAGTAATCATCAAGTACTCTAGTGCCCTCTGTCAACGAGATCTCGGGTACACAGGTACTAAATTTTTTCTCGTCCAAATTCTACTTATATATTTACTGAAACTTCACAGGAGCTGGGTGGGATGGTGAATGAGGACAAACCTGAAAGAAATTCAAAAACCTTTATTTGTGATTTTTGTCAAGCTTTCAATGAGTGAAACATGGGTGTCCTTGTCACAATGAAATCATGGTATGGGTACCTAAGTGGGTCCATCCATTGTTAAGAAAGAATTATTTACAAAGACATATGAGCCTGTAGGTAATATTTCCAACAACTTGACGCCTATGAGAGATGCAAACATCTGGCAGCTTAGAAAGCTATGAAGTGTAATTAGAAGATTCAGGTACTTGGAGACCTTATTTATCGACAAAACGTAAAGTCAGACTTTACGATTGCACAGACCGGCCAGAGTCTTCGCTTTATGCACATTTGAAATAGTTGGAAATGACACACAAAGGCTCATAAGTATGTTTTCAAGCAAGGGTCAAACAAGCATAGAAAAAAATGCAAAATAGACATAGTCAGACAAGCCCAGCATTGCACACTCGTCATTTCTCATATAGCTAATATATTGATGCCTTCCATATGTATCAATTTAAATCAAAGTTATGTATAAACATCATTTACTGGCTTTCGAATTTTGTAGAATGTAGCCCAAACAACACATGTAATGCTGTGCCTGACATGCAAAACAATGTAACAAAGGTTTTTGGAGAAGATCAACTTAATGCTGGACAGGTAATTTATATCTCCCACTCACCATTCACTCTTCATTTTTCTTCATTCTTTTTGTGCCACTGCATTGAAAAATTTGGGTCATGTTTTTCCCATTGTCCATCTGTCGATCAATCCATATTTCTGTTGGGTCTGAAAAAAATTGACCCAAAACATTAACACTGCCAATAACCTCAAGCCATTATTCAAAATGCAATTTTCATTTGGTATGATGATAGATCTCACTGATTTGGAGCTTCTGATGTTAAGGTAAGTTGTGTGATAAGATCAAGGTCAAATACCAAGGTCATTTGCAAAACTTAACTTAAATACTAAACATTGCCAATTTCTTCAAACCAAGTATCCAATTCAAGATTAAATGCTACACATTTGCTGACACCAGAGTCAATGTCAATATTAGATCAAGGTTATATATCAAGGTAGTATTTTTGCATAAAACTTGCTTTGCCAATTGTTTGAAGCATTTAAAACATACGATATTCATACTTGGTATGTACTTAGATTTCATTCATACTCAGCTGCAGATACCAAGTTTAGGGTCATGTGATGAATGTCAAGTTTCTGAAAAAACTTTTACTTGGGCATTTGTGTTTCACAAAGCACATTATTTTCAATCTGCATTTATCATCTATGTACATATTTTGCTAGAAAAAAATGTTGTTTTAGAGTTTCTTTTAGAGTCAATTCCCTTTTTTCTTCTGAAAGTTATTTACTTTAAATCTTGTATTTGATTAAACAGATAAATATTTCATAAAATTCAGTTTGCCGTGTATGAGTGTGCCCCAGATTTACTGAAGCAATCTGGTAACTTTATCAGTGCCTGTCTACCATCTGGAGCCATGACTGGAAATGGGCCAGTTTGTTTAGGTAAAATAAAATATAACTTTTTTTTCATTAATTGGATTTTTAACCCTCCAAATCTATGTTTTGGGGTATGTAGAAGTCAGCATGTCAGTAAGTCGGTCCATCAGTCTGTAGCTTTTTCATGTCGCTCAGTTTCTCTGCAACTAATGGGCAGATATCATTCACATCTACAGATGTGACCAGTATCAAGCAAAGATGTGCAAGTGACATTTTGGATAATATCCGTTGACTTTTGACAGAGTTATTGTCCTTTGATGTAAAATGGCTTTTCATTATGGTCGAGCACTTGTAGGGGGGTATTTGTCTGCTTTGCAACAATCTTGTATATTAAACAAGTCTGTCTTTGTGTCTGTTCGTAAAAGTTTCGAATTAAAATATTTATATCAAAGTTAACGTGATGCTATCAGTTAAAAAGTTAAAGTTTTTAATAATTTTCATGGGTTTCCAATTTAGTGCAATGATTAGATGAAGTTAATCTTTTAGTACTTTACTCACCCTTCCAAACGAAAACACTTAAGCTTAAGGTAGTGGACCCATAATAGATCCGCAACGTTTCATCAAAAGAAATGAACTTAAACATTGTTAACCAAGGTTTCCTAATGAATTCATTAGGATACCTCTGTCAACATTGTAAAAGATCATGGGGTTCAAAATGTGCAACTACTACTGATCCACTACCTTAATTTTTTGAATTTCTCCTTTTAATATAAGCTATCCATGTTAAACAAAGTATCATTTACAGTCAATCTTGCTCGAGCGACCACGTCTATTAAGTGACCACGTCTATCAAGCGTCCATTGTAAAAAGTCCTTCGTCGTAAGTAAAATTTCCGAAAAAAGTTGACATTCTCAAACAAAAGAGTGTTTTTCATATAATCTACGACGTTAAAACCCATTAGAATTATCCCATTGAGATGATTCTTACGGGTTCGAACATCCTAAGATTCAGTCAGAATTATGTAACAATCTTTATATTCTATAAAAAACACATCTTTTCTTATCATTAATTTTTGTATTAAGCCACCATTTCCAATGGTCCCCTTAGTTGTCCCTTAACACAAGTTTTACTGTCTTTTATTCATACAGCTAACCATGAGGTATCCTCACCATCAGTGGTTTGTGAAGACCAATCAGATACATGTGAGATAGACCTAGCCAGCACACCGGACATGTGTGTGAAGTATCCAGATTATTCATGGCAGAACTGTCGAAAAACGTGCGGTATTGGAGGTTAGTTGGTTGTAGTCCTACATTATTTGACCTTAACTAGAAGTGACAAAGCAATTACTGCTTTTTGTTAGTGTGAATAAAGAATAGAAAAATAACTTAATAATGAGTAAAACAAGTTTACTATAAAGTAGAGATATGATTTATGGTACAATACTTAGAGTTGTCCTCTGTGATAAAATATTTTGGACTTTTGAAAATGATAAATTTGAGTTTCAAATACATATATAGAGTGATAGTAGAAATATTATTCTCCTCCTGTTCACAACAATCCTGATCTAGGCAAAACTTTTGCAGATTTTATAGACTATGATCACCCTGCACTGTCATGAATTCTGATCTTACCCTATACTGCCTGTTCTTTTCTATATTATTTTGCTGTTGGACAAACTTGTTGAAAATTGGCAATTTGTTTGAAGGAAATATTAAGTAAATAGGTAAGGGGTTATTCAGCAGAAATACTTGCAGAATGACAACAAAGATGATGTGTACATCTATGGCCTTTAGGTAAAAAGAAAAGGAATCTTCTTGAATAATTTGCAGTGGTTCATCAAGGAAATATGGTAGATAATTATTTTGGTAGTGAGATTATCAAAAACTTTTAATCTGCTTTGATTCAATTTTCATCTGACATCATCTAAGTGAAGCCCAGAAGATAACATCATCATGAACATTGCGTAGCAGTCATTCAAAATGATTCAAGAAATTTTGATCTAAAATGCTTACATTTTGTCTCACTTATGCATTAAAGAAATAGACTAATCGTTTGTCTTTTGAGTAAGAACGGTCAATATTTTATTTTGTGAACAACAAAAGCCATATTTTCACTTGTGGCTCAGCCACCTGTGAAAATATAGCTTTTGTTGTTGATTGAATGAAAGATAAATTGATCTTACACTAGAAGAAACAATTATCCTAAATTTATTTCAGAATGTAGAACCAGAAATCCCTGTATAGATGATACACAGTTAGGATACAGGGCATCCAGAATCACTGGTACCGACACACTTAACACAGGGGAGGTAACTATAGGAGATTATAGGATTTTTACGTCATTTTCAGTTATCTCAGATGGCTGAATATCGAGGGGTCAGGTCAACACTATTGTAAGTGCCTATGTATTTATAGGAACTTACATAAGTGTTGCACTGATCCTTTGATATGTGTTCCTTATTAGGCAAACAACAGTAGAATGCTATAGAGGGGAATAACATTCTCTGGAAGAATATTAAACAATGTTAGGAAAAAAAGTAAAGTAACAAATTTCATAAAACTTTTTGACAGCTGTTTCCTTAATAGCTTTTATTTCGAAAATATACTTGTCTATATAGTTTAAGTGAAAGATATTGATAAAATGTTGAGCAAATAAAAGACCAAAAGAGGAACTAAACAAGGGTTTCCAAAGGCTTACATCTTAATTACATTTCTATTCTAAACTCAGTTTTCATCAATTTGACTTTTAGAAAGGTCCATTCTTTCATATATATTTTTTCGACAGTTTATAGAGTATGTATGTAATGAAGGTTATTTTCCTAGCGGAGGAGATGCTATGCGTGCATGTTTACCATCTGGGCAACTAACAGGATCTATGCTTATATGCTTGCGTATGTACTAATATTAGGAAAAAATCCCTTTGCAAGTAAAATTCAACACTTCTAACTTTTAGATATAAATTGTTAAGTTATGTTATGTGTAGCTTTTGTTAAAAAACACACACAATGCCCACAATTCCTAACCTTTGTAAAGCTTTTGAACCTTCCTGATTTTATTTTATCAAGTGGTATTGACTAAGATCAGACTGCATATATATGCAGGATGATCTTAGTCAGATTTCCTGTCAAAGCAGGAATGTTCTAGGCTCAACATGAGAAGCTTTAAATTTGTTTATAGTCCATAATCTCTTTCAGTATCATTTCCTTACATGTACTAAGTCTTCAAGAAGTATAACTCCTTTGCTTTAAAAAAACTTTATAAAGTTTTTGAATTATTCCTTGAAGCAAAACTCCTTGCCTGTGAGAAATTAATTCTGAAAGTTATAATCTATATTTAAGTACTTTGCTTTGTTCTAAAATTTCAAATAATAAATGAGCTTTTCCTGCGAAAATTGTATTGCTTTGCTTCACTATCAACGTTAAAATGCTGCTTATGAACTGCTTATGAACTAACATTCCTAGAATTATGATTCCTGTCCTGTTAGAAATTGGTTACTAATTTTATTCTATCCTTTGCAATATAATTAATAACTTTCAGATATACTACTCAAAATTTGAATAGCATCAATATTTTGACTGAATTTATATCCCTTATGATAATAAGATCTCAAAATATGTTATATGATTATGAAAATACAGTCATACTTGTTTTAAGCAACCACTACACGGACCACCAAAAAGCAGTCATTTAAGAAAATGGCTTTTTAATACATGTTTGTCCACAAATAAGAAACATACTTTTTTATTGAAGTTGCATATTATTGTGTAATCCTATGTTGCTATAACTCAATAGAATTGTCTCATTGAGACGATTCTGTTCAGTTTTAACAATATACGATTCATTTTCAATAATTTTTAGACCAACAATACCCACTTTTTTAAGGATATTTTGATTCAAAGGAGGGATTTTTGAAAACAGTCACTTAATGAAAATGGTCACTTAATAGATTAATAGACGTGGTCGCTTGAGCAAGAATAACTATATATGTTTTCTTCAACATTTTGATACCACAATCCAAATGATTTAGTAAGCCGTTGAAGTGTAACGCCTTTAGTATCTTGAAAGGGGCAATAATTTGTGATAGCAAGGAAAGGTAGACAGATCAGCTTTTTACAAGAGTAAGGACTTGTGCCTAGTTGCCATTGTAGTGAATATCTTCTTGCGATTGCCAAGTGGGATGAAAAATCATGCAATGAAAGGGTTTTGCATGGATTAGCATGAAAACACTTTTTCTCAGATCTCCCTACCCATAAAGACTTTTTGTGGTGTTCACATTAAATCTTGTTTCATCAGTGATCAGAAATGCCATCTTGCCTTTTGAGGTTTATGTCTTTTAGTCAAGCACCATATGGAGGCATTCACTATTCTGTTTTCCATGATGGGATTGATGTTAAATGGTCATCTGTCAGCCACAAAAGCTCTATGTAAACTTTATGGGGCTTGCTCAGTATAAATGCATAAGGTCTTTTAATAAAGCCAGTGTCTGACTGTCTGACAAGTAAATCCTACAGATAGCAATTTTTAAGATAATAGACTATTCGGAAAAGTCTATAGACCAAAATTCAGTCTCCACCATACTGCATACTGCTCATTTAGCCAATTTTGACTAGCTCGCCTCAGTTTTCGGGCTGCTGTAGGCAACACTTGATCAGTCTGCTCAATTCTCATAGAGATAACATCTGAGGGCTTAAAAGTCATCTAGAAAACTGTAAAAATTTTGCAAAAATTAATACACATGTCATGATTTTACAAAAAAGATCTTTTTGTTACCGTTTCATGCATTGCTTGAATAAGGCGTTTCCACCAATGTTTCACTTCAACAAGTTCTTATCTCAACCTTTTTTTCGCTAAAAACAGGTTGTCAAATAAACAGCCTTTCAGAATCACAACATTTTTTTCATTTCTCAATCTGCTGCAAGAAATAGACTCAAAGTGATGCTTATCAAATTTTGAGTAGTATATATCACTGCTTTGTTTACTTACTATATTTGACATTTTAAATCTATAGTAATGGGTTGCCATTTCTAACCAATTAGTTCGCAATTATTACACCTAGGTTCTTCTTTTCTCACAATGATTATTCTTATCCTTTATAAATTATTATTTTTTTCAAACATAACCATTCTTGTCATGTCACATTCCTTTTTATACGCCCGTCGAAGACGGGACGTATTATGGGATCACCCGTGGCGTCCGGCGTCCGGTTGTCCGGGCGTCCGGGCGTCCGGGTGTCCAGGCGTCCGGGCGTCCGGCGGCGTCCACTTCTTTGTCCGGAGCATAACTCTGTCACTTGAAGTCCGATTGACTTCAAACTTGGCAATTATATTCTTCTCATCATTGCGGAGTGCAGTGCACAAGAACCATAACTCTACCTGGCCTATTTTTTGAGTTATTGCCCTTTGTTGTTTTTCAGACTTGAATCTTGTCCGGAGTATATCTCTTAAAGTATTATAGCTAGGATCATGAAACTTCATGGGTGTATAGACCTCACCAAGGGGGAGTGCAGTGCACAAGAACCATAACTCTACATGGCCTATTTTTTGAGTTATTGCCCTTTGTTGTTTTTCATACTAGAATCTTGTCCGGAGTATATCTCTTAAAGTATAATAGCTAGGATCATGAAACTTCATGGGTGTATAGATCTCACCAAGGGGGAGTGCAGTGCATAAGAACTATAACTCTACCTGGCCTATTTTTTGAGTTATTGCCCTTTGTTGTTTTTCATACTAGAATATTGTCCGGAGTTTATCTCTTAAAGTATAAAAGCTAGGATCATGAAACTTCATGGGTGTATAGATCTCACCAAGGGGGAGTGCAGTGCACAAGAACCATAACTCTACCTGGCCTATTTTTTGAGTTATTGCCCTTTGTTGTTTTTCAGAATTGAATCTTGTCCGGAGTATATCTGTAAAAGTATTATAGCCAGAATCATGAAACTTCATGGGTGTATAGATCTCACCAAGGGGAGGTGCAGTGCACAAGAACCATAACTCTACCTGGCCTATTTTTTGAGTTATTGCCCTTTGTTGTTTTTCAGACTTGAATCTTGTCCGGAGTATATCTCTACAAGTATAATAGCTAGGATCATGAAACTGCATGGGTGTATAGATCTAACCAAGGGGTAGTGCAGTGTACAATAACCATAAGTCTACCAGGCCTATTTTTTGAGTTATTGCACTTTGTTTTTTTTTCAGACTTGAATCTTGTCCGGAGTATATCTGTAAAAGTATAATAGCTAGGATCATGAAACTTCATGGGTGTATAGATGTCATCAAGGGGGAGTGCAGTGCACAAGAACCATAACTCTACCTGGCCTATTTTTTGAGTTATTGCCCTTTGTCGTTTTTCAGACTTGAATCTTGTCCGGAGTATATCTGTAAAAGTATAATAGCTAGGATAATGAAACTACATGGGTGCAAAAAATATTCATTCAAAATAACCTCAGTTCTATTCAAACCCCCAGTTTATACTAAGCAGTGTGACGGGCGTATCTTGTGACAATTTGGCACCTTGTTAGCACAAAGCTTTGGCAGACAGTATAGACTAAAATCAGCTTGCACATAATTGCAGGCTGATTTCAGTCTATACTGTCTGCTTTCTTCAATTAAGATCAATCTTAAATGAGCCTGTGTGTGATATTTCCAACAATTTCAAATAAGCGCAAAGCAATGACTCTCACCAGTCTGTGCATCAGCACAGTCTGATCAGAGTCTTCACTATACGTTTAGTAAATAGAAATGGTCTCAAACTTTCTAGAGACCATCAGGTATCTTCATATTTACAGTATGTGACTTTCTACACTACTTTATGTTTGCATTTCACAAAAAATTCAAATTGTTTGAAATGTCATGCACAGGCTAAAATTTGTGTTGGCTTTCATTATTTGTAGATAGAGATGTTG
Organism: Fragum whitleyi; assembly: GCA_948146395.1. Taxonomy (NCBI): domain Eukaryota; kingdom Metazoa; phylum Mollusca; class Bivalvia; order Cardiida; family Cardiidae; genus Fragum; species Fragum whitleyi. Next base: position 35,051,077 of record OX411556.1, read on the forward strand.
TCACCAATATTGAGTTATTTACGGACAAGGAAATTTACAAACGCAGAGATTCATCGACAGCCAAACGCTGGTCCCTGGCATTTGTATCAGATATGATGATAGATGTTTCTGGTAACATTACTTCATGGACATTCTACAGTAATTATGGTGGAACAGTGGCTTTTGGTGTTTGGAGACAGGTCGAGAATAGGTAGGATAACAGCTGTACTCTGACAATATTCCTCATTTGTGTATGAATTTGAGTTTGCAGATTCCCACCATCAGATTAGGTTTTGATTCATACCTCCATGATAAAAAGAAAATAATCTTTTCATCTTAGAAATATTTGCTAACAAATTACTCAACATATTCAACCTTTGTAGTACTTTAGATTATCTTTGAATTGCTTGGATAAATACTTTGGGAATTCAAATGATTTACACCTCATGAATTATAAGGTTTACTGTGTAAGTATAATGGAAGCATATTGACCTAGACCTGACTTTCATGTTTTAAGATAATCAGAATTGGTTGTTTCCCTTCAGGGACAGAAATTGTCCACAGAATCTTATCGTAAAGTTTGAGTGCACATGTTAGTTCTGTAAAGCCATTATAACTATATTTTATTGTAACAATTTAGTTAAGTCACTCACTTGAACTTGTACATAGATACATATATTTAGTTTCCTACTGAACAATCTTTGAATGCAGATTATATCATATATAATTAATTTATGAAATTTGTTTTAATGCAGTTTATTTATGTGGTTGAAAATGAAATGCAATCCCATTCAAACTTGCACACAAGTCGTCTGTTTCATACCCAAGTGCACTATATGCCTTGCTGTCCTGTTAAGGCCATACTACTTTCTATAGCAATTCGCACAGTGTAACTAAACATTCATGCCTAATTGTAAAGTACTGTAGTATAATTGGAATCATATTCATGTGCTATATTCATGTGCTTAACTAAGCATTTGGCATAAAGGTCTGGTTCAAGTCAAGATGTGCCTACAATACAGTTGTCCATCTTGGTCAAGCGACCACAACTGTGGTCAACTAAGCAACTGTGTACATTAACCGACCATTTTCAAAATCCCTTTCTTTAAACCCAAATATCTTAAGAATTCCATATTATTGGTTTCTAGAAGTTATTGTAAATGAATCCTTTGTTGTTAAAACTCATTAGAATAGTCAATAAGACGATTCTATTGAGTTTAAACAAGATAAGATTATTAAAAAATTTACAAATACATACATGTTGACTCATTTATATAGATCCCTTATAATAATGTGAAGAAAACAAATGTTTTATATAATCTGCATGATGCAACAGTTGTATTGATGGAAATTCAGTAGGCCAAATTGACCCCCTATAGGAAATGTTTGAGGGTCAAAATGAAATTACTATTATTGGCAGTCAAGCTAAGATGCACAAAAATTAATTCAATGCCAATATTTGTCATTATTAAATGTAAATTCTTATATAAGGGAATTGTAATCTTGCGTGTTGTACATTTTAGTCAATGTTAATTAACTTTATATCGAAACTATCAAAACCATACTCATTGAAATTGGAAAATTTGCTGTCAACGTTTACCTAATTGTAAATGTCTCACAACTGATTTCAAGATTCCAGATTCAAGTTGGTTGATATATTGTAATGAAAATCATGGCGAAAAATATTTGAAAAACTGGTGTCAGCTTTGTGTATAGCAGAAATATGTTGTAAACAGCATGAGAAGTGTTACAGATTAATGAGCCTGTGTATGACATTTCCAAAAATTTTACATAATTATGCCCAAAGCAGCCACACAGCCTGACCAGAGTCTTCACTATGGGCTTTGCAGATAGATACTGCCAAACCCCCCTTTAGATAGTCAGTGAACATTACAAATTGTATTGTATTGTTGTATAGCCACTGAAATGTATTTCCATTATAGCATGTGAAGTTGTTGCAAATGTTGTACACAGTCTGTAATGTTGTTAATATGAAAGATGTTCTGTTTGTGGATTCCTCAAAGTTAAAAATCTGATCTTACTGCACAGATACAAAGGCCGGTCCAAGCCTTTATTTTGAGAACATACAAAATCTTTGGAATTATGGCGGACAGGTTTATTTGGTAATTAGGCTGGATGGCTTTTGTTCAAATTATTAAAAGTATCTATAGGAAAAAGTGTTCTATATTTTTTACAAGTGTGTCAGGCTTGTATTAATAAACTTTTATAAAGCCTAAACAAAAATTTAAAATGAATTATTTTTGTAGTACAAATTCAGCTGTATTACTTGGAATGGAAATCCTCAAAAATATGCCAGCTGGTCGAGCTGTGACAGTGAGTTCCCCTGAAGATCTACAAGTGACAGCTGATAAGGGGGACATCATCGGCGTATACCAGGGGTCGTCTGAGATATCGTACACCCGCTGTAGTAAGACATACCAGCCAGAACATTCAGGATGGATGTACTCTAATGATAAGGTCATTTTATTACCTTGTATATACCACACAAAATTTTGGCCCCTTAATTGTGAAGCTTATGAGGGATTTAAGTCATGCAATCTGTCCATCTATCTATCTGTCCAGCAAATCAGTTTTTAGCTCCACTGGCTGAAGGCCAGCGAGCTATTGTCATGGGGAGGTGTCCATCGTGCGTGAGTCCGTCCGTCCGTCTGTCCGTGTGTGCAGAAACTTTTCTTTAAACATCTTCTCCTCCTAAACCAATGGGTGGATTTTGAACGAAACTTGGCCAAAATGTTCCTTAGGTGACCCTCTTTAAAGTTGTTCAAGAAATTTGGATTGACCCCAAAATATGGGCGTGGCAGGGTGGGGCTTATTTTGACCCCGAAATCTTTGAACAACATCTCCTCCTGAACCATTGGGCCGATTTCAATGAAACTTTACCTGAATGTTCCTTGGGTGACCCTCTTCTAAAGTTGTTCAAGAAATTTGGATTGACACCCAAATATGGGCGTGGCAGGGTGGGGCTTATTTTGACCCCGAAATCTTTGAACAACATCTCCTGAACCATTGGGCCAATTTTAATGAAACTTGACCAGAATGTTCTTTGGGTGACCCTCTTCTAAATTTGTTTCAGAAATTTGGATTGACCCCCAAATATGGGCATGGCAGGGCAGGGCAGGGCAAGGCTTATTTTGACCCTGAAATCTTTGAACAACAAAGTTGTTCAAGAAATTTGGATTGACCCCCCAAATATGGGCATGGCAGGGTAGGGCTTATTTTAACCCTGAAATCTTTGATTGACATTTCCCTTTTAATCATTGGGCCAATTTTAATGAAACTTCACCAGAATGTTCTTTGGGTGACCCTCTTCTAAAGTTGTTTCAGAAATTTGGATTGACCTCCAAATATGGGCGTGGCAGGGCGGGGCTTATTATAACCCAAATCTTTGAACAACATCTCCTGAACCATTGGGCCGATTTCAATGAAACTTTACCAGAATGTTTCCTTGGGTGACCCTCTTCTAAAGTTGTTCAAGAATTTGGATTGACCCCCCAAATATGGGCATGGCAGGGCGGGGCTTATTTTGACCCTGAAATCTTTGAACCTCATCTCCTCCTGAACCATTTGGCCAATTTCAATGAAACTTTACCAGAATGTTCTTTGGGTGACCCTTTTCTAAAGTTGTTCAAGAAATTTGGATTGACCCCCAAATATGGGCGTGGAAGGGCAGGGCTTATTTAGACCCTGAAATCTCTGAACGACATCTCCTCCTGAACCATTGGGCGGATTTTAATGAAACTTTACCAGACTGTTCCTTGAATACCCTCTTCTAAAGTTGTTTAAGAAATTTGGATTTGACTAGATCAACTGGATCTATAAAATTCAGATGAGCGGTTTAGGGCCATTCTGGTCCTCTTGTTTCAAAGTGATATCTAAATAGTTTTCTTCCTTGTAATTTTACATATTAGTTAAATAAGTTCATTCCTTCATAAGTCAGTTTCAACTTAGAAAAATTCTGAATTCCTTCTGAATGCTGTTCACTTTCATTACCTTCTATTTTCAATATCTCTCTTTCAAATCTTGAGATTTTTATGCCAGTGGAGCGATACAGGCCCTCTTGGGCCTCTTGTTTAACATCTTTACTTCTGATGAGCAAAACAAAACTTCACAGGAATATTCTCGGGTGATGCTCTTCTTGTATACTTCAAATAATCATACTCAATGAATAACTGCGGTTTACATGGCAAAAAATCAAAAGCAATTTGGTAGGCATAAGTAGTATAGGTGTTTCTTTGCCTTCAAACCACCTGAAGATGTTTGATTTTATTCCAAAATGTCTGAGATAATTTTATCTCTATTTATTTCAGAAAAGTGATGTGAGCAAATATGAAGTTGGAAAGGTCTATACCTTCACAAAGTCATCGCATGATTGTAGAATCTACTCTATCAGGGCAACCGTCAACCCATCCATCTGTAGAGATGGAGATTAACTTTTAACCTGACAATATTACTCTTGTCAAATTAAACCATGTCATGCTGAACTTATAATACTATTTCTTTTGGCAGGAGGTATACACAAAGACAAGCCTGCACATATTGATGGCTCAGTGCAAAACAGTTGTAACTGCCTATAAACATAAAGGCAGTTATAACTGAACTGTTTTGCACTGAGCCATCAGTATGTGCATGCAATCTTATCATAGCTTATACCCCCTAGTCTAAATATTTAAACCAGAAGAATTTTGAAAAAGTATTTTCAAAATCAAAATGATCACAATTGCAATCTTCCAGTCCTTTCAGTACTTTGATATTAATGCAATTTTGTCTTTATTCAGCATAACAAGGGTTAAATTTGAAAATGCTTTTAGTTATAGACATTGTAATGTAAAATTTAGAAATTGATCAAACATCAGGATTCTGATATTCTTTTAGTTGTTAGTAAAAGCACATGGCATGATGAATTTGTCATAGCAAGGCCTAGTAAGTTAGTGTTTTGCAAGTGTTTCGCAATCCAAAAGAGTAATGAAGTTTTCTGGGGAACCCTAACATACCATAGATTTCAAAAATTGTGTAATATGCCTTTTTTTACCTTTACAAGCTATTTCATTACTACATTATAAACATATCTGCAATGTTTTTGGAATTGGTTTAATTAAGTTATGATATTGAGATAATTGTTTTAGGGAACTTTAACCCTTTGCTGTTTAATCCCTGCTTTTTACGTGCCTGTGATTTTATGATTGAGAAAACATTGTGAAAAAAGAAGAAATTGCTTCTGACGAGCAATTTCTTCTTTTTCCACACTATTTTCTACCTAACTGAATGGTTATTTTTGAAATTAAATCCACTTTAAATTTTTGTCTGCAAAACCTTTGAATTTGGACAGGTCCAAAATTTTGTAAAACAGGAAAGGCTTAAATTATTTCTCATTATTTCATGGTAAGAAACTCTGTTTGAAAGAAAAGATTCAACTGGCACTTTTCAATAACAATTTCCTTTCAACTGGATTTTAACTTTTTTTTTTTCAGATTGAGTTGATAAGAATGGATTTTTTTGTAAACTTCAAACATTGAAACTCAGGGTCAACAATTTTCTTGGAATAAGATCTCAGTTTTAATCTAATCATCAAAGGGTCAACAATATTCTTGGAATAAGATCTCAGTTTTAATCTAATCATCAATCATTTTCTTTGATATCCATAAAACGTTAAATTATGTATAGGATGTTACATGGAAAATATCTCCCTCTGTCTGGAAAATAATAGTTAAACAAAAAACATATTGTATCTTTCTTATAATTAGCATGACATTGCAGCCCAGCTCAGTTGTAAAATTTATTTGACAAGTTTTTTGGTCAATCATCAAGGTCACTTTTTAACTAAAAATGTCATTTTAGCCATTGTGTTCTTATTAGCCATTGTGATTGGAAAATGTCTGCCATCTGTCATTTACCGTAAAATATCTTTTAAAGTACCTGACAGAATGCAACCAAATTTCTTATATGTGATATGATAAATTATTACGGTATTATGGTGTCTATGGTCTAGAGGTAGTGCATCTGCCTCTTGATCCAAAGGTCCTGAGTTCAATTCCCGGGAGCGGCAATCCATTTTCGTTATTTCATTGGCCATCACTCATTGTGCGCAAGTACTGGTGAACTTTCTAGGAAGCAGAATCTAGAGGGATTAATCTAAGTTGTAAGAAATTGTTTCCCAATTGATGTAAAATATATAGGTTCAAATCAATATATTATTCTTTTTCAAAAGATTTCACAAGAATGTTCAATCGGGATCAAAAGGTAGTCAAATTGGTCAAAGCTTACTTCTGCATGTTCAGTCCATCACATAGTGGTCATCTGTCAATCTTTTTTGGATAAAATGAACTTTTCCTCAAAAAATGAGTTTATAGATATTGAGAAAATCATTGTTTTTAATGAAGGTAATGCTGTAACCCAGCATTTTCTTCATTAAAGCAATGTTTTCTCCCCTTTCATACAAACAAAGAGAATACTTTCCTCCAAGATCTTTTTACTTTAGCTTCATAATTATTCTGTTATTTACTTGTCCAGGGAAACATGGCCTAGAAAAATGTACTTGCCTGAAAGTGGAAAAGTCTGTGTGGGACAAGTCGGGTATGGGAATTCCACACCCTGACCAATGAAACTATGTTTGAAGATAAGGTACCATCATGATTGCCAGTTTATTTTGCAAGAATCAGCAAAGTTATAGAGCTCTAGGAAAATTTCTTAGATAATTTCAGTTGGGCCATCAGGGATAGGGGAAAGAAGTACATGTCAACAGGTTATTTGTAAAGTTATCTCCGCCTTAACTATAGATTTAATTAAAAAAAAATGGGTTAGGAATATTTTAGGTGGTCCCCTTGATTGAAAATGTAATGTATTTAAATTCGGTCAAGAAAAATTGAACATTTCCTACATGTACTTTCTGCAAAAAAACATTGCCAATCAAGCCACATTTGGTAGGTATTATTCTCATTGGCAAAGATACTAAATGATTAAATATGTGGAAATCATTTTCTGAGGCTTCTTCTTTAGGCCTTGGTAGTGAGAGCTTTTTACTCATATGAGCAACTCTGGGGCCAATGGTCCCCTATTTTTACTTTAGAACTTGTCAATGCCGAAAGTAAATTTTAGTGTGTTTAACGATAGTTCTACTAATCTGGTTACAGACTGAAAAGATAGAGCTTGCAAGGTACTGTTTAGGATCTTCTTTACACTGTACTGTTTATCGTCTTTTATCAACATTAAAACATTTGGAAATTTATCAGACTTGTTTACTTCTAATATAACATCACCACAGACATTTGAATCCCTCATCAACAACATACCTTACAGATGAGTGGGTGCTATATATACGATTGTGTATCCTTGATGGGTGTTCCTGTACTTATTCAGAGCACCACACTAACTTCTATAAGTAAGGAATCCATTGTACTCCAACTTATGAAATCAAGGAGTTCGAGCTTAAAGTTAGGAGTCCAAATTTTCATGATAAGAGAACATTGTGGTAAAAAATAAGAACTTGCTTGTTACAAGCAATTTCTTTTTTCTACAATTTTGTTCTCCCAAAAGATAATTTTCTTTCAAAAGACTAGTGAAGGCAAGCAAATTATATCTTCAATACTTTTTGTCTACAGTTTTACCAACGGTTTAAAAGGAAACTGTCCTGCACATTTTATTTACCAAATATGCTTATATGATCCTTAGAGTCAATGGAACTCCTTACTTGCGAAGTGAATGGGTTCAAAGTGATAATCATGAGTATCGGACTCCCGGACTCCAATGAGTGCCAAACCTTGTTATTTTGTGCAATGTTGAATTTATGTTGCTCACTTAGTTACCATTGTCTATTATAACGATAAGGCATCAGAGAAAATCTATTCTTACTCTATTAACACATTCTCGTAGTAATTTTATGATCGGGGCGTTGCAGAAACGGGTAAAACATATAAAAAAAACGGTGTATAAAATAATCTGATACGCGATTTTGTTTGAGAAAAGCTGATCTTAGCCTCGTCTTGAATTTAAAAGTTGACAAGTCTTGTTTAATTTTAATTTAGACTCGGTTAAGATCATCTTGTCTCAAGTGAGCTCTCATAACAGATCCTATATGTCTTTGAGTATTTAAACAAAAAAAGGCCTATCCTAAAACATAGTGCGAGACATTGAGTGGCTTGTGTGTTTCTTTTGTATTAAATCAAAAATGAAAAAAAGATAGACCCAAATATCGCAAATACTTGGACCGGATACGGCAGGGACTCTCAATGTACAGTTTCGGTCCGTTGAAAAGGCCGACCAAAAACGTTAATTACCGCGAATCCTGTGAAGGAAAGGCACATTCAAGACGGCACTTTTCTATTTGCCGAAACGTAATAATATTTATTGACTTCTGCCAGAAAGTAGTTTTGTTCAATTTAATGTGAATATTGGTAATTCGTATACACCGCCAATCCGTAGGCTTATATTATCACCGTCTGTCCGTGCATCTGAACGCCGTGTCCTTGCAGGGTTTAAGGGATGCAGATTTTTTAGAATCTGAGATCCTCAAATAACTAGACAGGACCATCAAACCTATCAGATGTGAGTCCTATGGACCCTCTAGGGATTAACTTTAAATACAGTCTTCAATTTTTTCCTGAAGTTGAACCCAAAGTATTGATACTATACATATTCAACAAATTCTATAGGCTATCAATAACCAAGGAAAACATCTAAATTTACACGGAAAAAATGATTGCTTAGGATAGAAATAGTCTAATATCTAAAGCAGGCACTCCCAAACATTAATATAGGACTATCGAAATTCCAATTGTTGAGTCCTTCGTACCCCATTTTATTGAAGCCGGACTTAAACCCTGTCCTTGTGAACGCATCTCCTACATATTTGCACGGATTTACATACATGTACTGTATCTTTCACAAAAAAAAATCATAATTTGACGACTAAGGCAAATATTCAAGATATGGTTGAGTCGCAGAAAAAATCTTGTGAACACATCATGCCACAGATACAGCGTCCTTCATGTAAAATTTTCCCGTGGTTGCGTGTATTGCAAAGGCGTAGCTAGGACTTTGAAATTTATACGCACTCGGAAAGCGACCGACAAAGAATACATAGGATAAAGGCGAAATATGAACTGTGGCAAAAATATCAATGTCATCCACTCGCTCCTAATTTTGGCTCCATTAGTTGAAGACTACTGTGGCTATTGTCATGGTGCCGTGTTCGTCGTGCGTGCGTCAGTGCCTCCGGTCGTTAACATTTTTTTTAAATATCTCCTCAGAAACTACTTGATGAATTTTAGCCAAACTTCACTTTGGTGACCCTCTTTCCAAGTTGTTGAAAGATTTTTTATCCAATGAAAAAACAAGGTATTAATGGGCATGGCTAATTTCTATGTATGGTATTATGTGACTTTTCTCAGAATCTAATTGTTATATATCAACAAAAAATCCATTGGAATGATCCTTTAATGGCCCTTTATCAAATTCGTCCTTACATTTGGGCGTGGTTGTGCGTGGCATTATTTTAAATATGATTTTTTTAACAACGTCTCCTCCAAAACTACCGATTTCAGCGCAACTTTGCCAGAATGTTCCTTGTGCGTCCCTGTTTGATGATTGTTCGTGAAATTCTAATTGGCTCATATAAATGTGTACACGTGGCATGGCGTGGCGTTTTTTCACTATGAAACTTTGTAACGACATCTGAACCTCTGAGCCGATTTGAATGAAACTTTGACAGATGTTCCGTGCGTGACCCTCTTTACAATTTTTTCGCGAAATTCTGATTGATCACCCCCTCCTGATTACTTGGCCGATTTCAATGAAACTCTGCCAGAATATTCCTTGGGTGACCGTCTTCAAAAAATGTTCGCAAAATTCTGATTGGTCCATAAACATGATTGTGGCTTTTTTTTCACTATGAAATCTTGAACGACATCTAGACCGAAGCTAATGAAATTTTGCCAGAAATCTTCTTAGTTATTCACCAAATAAAACTGTAAACATTTGATTGACCCATTAATATGGGCATGACAGGGTTAGGTATTTTTTCACTTTGAACTCATTGAATCTCTTCCCTCTTTATTCATTAGGCCAATTTCAAAGGAACTTTGTCAAAAAATTTCTTGGGTGACCCTTTCCAAAAGTTGTTCTTGAAGTATTTATTAGACATTGAATGTCATTGTAGGGCAGGGTATTTTTTATCACTTTTAGTTCGTTGAAAGACATCTCCTCCTATAGTATTTAGCCTTTTTATTCAAACTTTACAACGGTTTTGGGCCTTTCATGGCCTCTTCAGTTTATAATTTGAGCGCTGGCCCAGTGAATAATTATAACACCGTAACTGTAGCTTGAACACGCTGTAGTTACGATGTTTTGATAATTTATCAACGATATCTTGCGAAAGGGGATTATTTTTTTGTACTATGCATTTGCGTAATTGTAGCAGAATTTTTGATTCGCACTTTGGTCTTTTTGGCATTGAATTCATCCAGTACCCTGCACTAAGGTTTCGTGTATCAAGGCCGGAATTCGTCGTTTAAACGTTTGGGGAAGTTCTAAACAATTTACAATTAATTTCATATTGATTTGCATTGTTTTATTTGTCAAAACGTTAACGGCTATCGAAAATCTTGTCACGGCTGTAGCTCGATTATCCGATGATGACGTCGTTGCAAGGCACAGTACTGTAAAACAAATAAAAGAGAGACCTATTAACACATTACCTTCTAACACGATAGAATGATCTAGAAGATATAAGATTTCCCAAATCATTGCCTATGTTTGGAACTACCATGCATAGTATTCATCTTCTTTGCCAAAATAAGAGAAGATCATGGATTAGACATCTCTTACAATATCCGGAAAACCTACTTTATCGTAACAATTGATGAAACAAGCCTGACAGGTAAAAGTCAGTGATGTTTATTCATTAAACCAGGAGACAACAGCGCCCGGTTTTCTCTAAATTCTGACAAGCAGAACTATCCCGGTTTACATATGAATTAACACCTTCTTAGAAAACTTCTGTTTTATATATTATATTTGAGACTAAAGATAGTATTCCAACGAATGATATCAAATATGAATAAAAATGTTCCTGATCTAAATTCGGCGAATTTCTTACCTCTTCTCACAAAGGGGATGATAAGTTTTGGAGCAAGCTCGATCAGCCCACTTATAACCATATGACGAAGTAACAGCCGCGCAATTGGCATCAAAGCTATCATCAGGTTGACCCGGATACCAGGCCGTGTACACAGCTGTTTCACTGGAATGGTTCCACTTCCATATGTCTTCAATGTCCGCATCCGACAACCCGATCCAAAATGTTCCGTCTATAAAAACGAAAGAAGTAATTGTCTATTGTAAAATAAGCTCAGATTCTCATAATTGCATGTTGTTTAACGTCACTTTCAAGAATATCGCCATTCCTGGTGCATATCCACCAATGAATTCCTTGCATGTCGCTCATTAATACCGCGACATGTAACATTTGTAAACAGTAAATTTCATGAATAACTAGAATATTTTTGCTTAAACTATTTCAAATTCATTAAAAAATAAAAAAAGCCAATGCCGTCGATGTTTTTGTTTTTTCTTCGATTATTTTATGGCGGTCGTTTACGTTCACCAGTATTAATACCGCGTAAGAACAATCCTGTCAGATGTTAATAGGTTTCCCAAACAGTATTGCTAACTAAGATTCACTTTACCTTTTTTCAAGAATTGTATCCGTCTGACAACTATGCATTTTAAAAACGAAGTGAAACAAGGATTCTACATAACTTATTGAAACCTCAAAATCATCTTTTAAGTGCAAAATCATATGTAATTCTGAGATCGGGTGAACGTTTTGCTTGCGTAGAACTACTTTTCAGGCTGAGTGAGTAATTTGCCTGTTGTTTCCCAATGGTCTGTTGGAGGTCACTCATGAAAACTTGGTGAATGGAATTACTGGAATGGTAACCTCCCCTGAAACTACTAATGTATATAAAACAATAGCCAATTAATGGAAATACCGAAATACATATGAAAACCGATACAGCCCGAGCAGGTAAAGTAAAGCATTCAGGTCGTGCGATAAAGGTTTATGCAAAGGGGTTTTACATTACTTTTCAAAACGCGACAGCCAATCTCGAGACGAGTGTCTGCAATTTTTTACGTGTTTATATAAACACTTACCCTTTCTTTCTTTATTTGAGAATGAAAATCGCTGAACAATTAATTACCATCCTTTTATAGAATTTTTAAGCAGATAACACCATAATTTTAATCATGGGATTACGGGGAATCGATTAGCATCACAAAATCAGAATAATAACCTAGATCATCTAATTGTCATTTCTTTCCTTTTATACCCAATGGATCAGACAATCACTCTTTAAACTACACCCGGCATAATGCCGAAAGTTATCGAAACCTTGTAATTATAGGACTATGATTGACGACCGACGATATATGTTGAGAAATGTGTATCTGAAGCAAGATGCGAACTTAGGTCAGGTCATTTTCCGTTTATCGTTATTTAAAATGTAAAATTTCTCTTTTCTCAACAAATGGAAGAATCACTCTAGTATGCCAATAGAAGCGTCCACCATCAATATTTCCAGTGCTTTAATTTTATTGTGTTGTCGACTTTGAATTTTTGTACTTCCGTCTAATGCTGCCATTTTCGTTATAAGGTACTATCTTGGTTTTAGACGAATAGCCCAGCCCCGCTTTCAGGATAGCGAGCGACCAATATATGGTACACTGTGTCATGGCCAGCATTCTTGCTTTAAGCTTGAGGAGCTTGTCTTTCTTCCTTATCTTGAACTAAGGGTCGCTTAACAGAAATGTATTTAATTCGTAATAATTCTACTTACGTGATGAATATGTACATGTACTCTGTAGAAACGTCTGTTCATTTTGAGTTTCAATTGTCACAAGGTTTGCGTCGTGTTGTTCGCAAAAATGCTGAAACGTAATTGTAGTAAACTCGTCCAAAATAAAACACATTATAGATCGAAATAAATGATTCATAACAATCGTTGATTAATATAACCATTAATGAAATACTTAATTCTGAAACGGGTTGCCAAAGCAAAGTACTTGCGTAACTTTCATAACTATATAGATATATGTATGTATATTTTAACAATATATTCTCATAAACGTTTGATATAACATGCAAGCAATATCTGGTTTTCAACTGGCAATACCCTCGGAAATTTTATTTTTTATACAACTGTGGTTTGATAATTTAATAAATGCATAATATGAAAATCTGTAGACAATGAAATTAAATTTGCATCATATAGGGCTACAGATAGAGGTGGTATTTTGGATTTTGTTATCATTTTTTTTTTAAATATTTCACAAGAACTTGTTCAACCCCTATCTTGCGGATATTAATTGGAATTGTGTCGTCGAGAAAATTCAAATAAGTACCCACAACATTGGGTTTGGAAGAGAAATAAAATTTTTAGACTGGTATTACCCCGTGCTATCTTTACCTTTGATTATAATTGAATATATTGCTTCTCATAATTTTCTTAAAACCGCTACTTTATACCATATTTGACCTTGATTTATGACATTGTATTAGTTTCTACTGAAAAGCCTCTCACCAGCAATGCACGCATGAAATATGATTGCTATATATCATCAATGCTTTGCTCTACATTTAGTGTAATTCTACATTTATTCTATTTTTAAAAAATACTTTTACTTTTACTGGTTGATTGTGAGTTACTAAAATAGAATTGTTTTGTGAAAGCATCGGCCGTGTTAATATGAAAACCTGTCTCTTATCGTTCCAAACATATGTTCCATGTTTTTTTTCTGATTTAAATGAGAGTTACAGCCAATGTTAAAGTTTTAATTTCAAATAAACGTGACCTTGAATTATGACCTAGAAGTGCGTACCAACAGAAAACAACAGGCATACGAAATATTAAAGCTTTCACCTATCTTTCATAAGATTCGCTAATATTAACAGTTTTGGTTAATAGACTGAAAGGTCAAAAACAATATGATCCCGATGCAGGGGCGTGGGTGTAGATCATATCATAAATCATACCCCCTATTTGTGCCAACTTATTTGTCACCCGAACGGGTCGCGATTTTGTTGTTTTTCAGCCGGGCCACTATTAGAAACCAGCTCCTATGTTCCGGCTAACAAGAAATTGCATACCGTTTTCAAATTATACCCCGCATGCGCGCAAAACGGGTTTAATTTGAAAAAAGGTTTGCAATATCTTGTCGGCCAGACAATAGACCTTGTTTCTTATTGTGGCCCGGCTGAAAAACGGGACCCGTTCGGGCGACAAATAAGTTGGCCCAAATGATACCTACCTGCGATTCGGTGAAAGTTTTCGAGTCATGTCCGATAAGATAACAAGATCCATTGTAAACTATCCAGCCGTCTGGACATTCGCCTGACGCAGTCCCTACAACTGTTACAAGTCTTTTTTTATCTATTTATTTATTTATTTTTACTAATGAGATCCGTCACGCGAAAAGCGACCATCTGAGTGTTGCGTAGAGTGTCGCTCCTTATCAGACTGTCCGAATTGTGCAGACTGAGTAGGGTCGAAACTTTTCTCACTTAGCTATTTTTCTTGCTCTACACTGAAACAAACTTCTAAACGGCCACATAGCTTTTGCTGAAAAAAGTAGTATTTTCTTTGGTGTCTGAAATCGGAATTAGTTAAATTCTATTAGAAAAAAATTAAGGGAGAATTTTCAACAAACATCGACTTGAAAAATGTGAGGAAAGCAGCGAATTTGACGAGAATTCAAGGGTATCCCTGTTTTCAAAATTAACATTACATGTATTGGGTAGGGTAATTATAGCATTTTATTCTTGTGTGAGAAACAAAAAAGCCTGAATGCTATTTTCTTCATTGTTTTGGTATCTGACACGCCATAGCAATCGAAGTTCGTCATTCATAGGATTAATCGCAGAGTATTTCTTAAAACGAAAATTTGATATTCTTCGAAAATGTGCAACTTTTGTGACTTTCGTGATGGAGGGTTCTTGTGTTTGATCGTTTGCTAAAGACAACAAGGATAAAAATTCGAATCAATGTTTCTTTTAGATTACGCCAAATTGAACGGTCTATCAGACGGAAATATGACTATAGACATGTTAAATTGTGGCAAGGTGGTCGTTTAGAAGTTGGTTTAATTGTAGAGTGATCAATCTACCTTCCTGTTAAAGAATTATTGAAATGCGACCACTGGCTTATGTATGCTGGACCCAATCACTTTTTCAAATAAATGTACACGTATTCATTTTACAGAGTTCCCAGATAGTCTTTTTTCGTGTGACTGATCACATATATTTGAAACTACGGTGCATTATATAAATATTTAAGCCACTGTCCCATTTTTATGAAAATGGCCTACACCCCAACAATACTAGCACCGGATTTCGATAAAAAGACTAAATGATTAAATAAGTAGGAATGCTATTAAATAGTCATAAGATAAATACTCGTGTAAAATTATTAAAAAATGATATTTGATATTCTTAATTAATGACTTGAATCTGCTGAAGATAATTTGTCAGTTGAAATGCATCTTCTATCTCAAAATGCATGGCATGACAAATTTTGAGTAAAAAGAAAAAGATTGGACCAATTTCAAAGGAGCAGACTACATCTTTAGTTCGTGACATTCTTTTAAAAGTCTTTGTATTTCGGCAAAGAAATCATTTTGGATAATCAAGCAATTTCCTTCTTGTCCACAATATTTTCAGAAGCTTTTCATCTTCAGACAAGTGGGCTCGTGTGGCAATGGGTTAAGTGACCGGTGTAGTACATGTTTATTGTCGCATCTACGCCACCCTCCAATATTTTATCAATAGATAATGACAGGCTCGCGAGTCAAATATTTTGAGTTTTAAGGTTTTTATTTTGTAAAAACACATCTCAGTTGAGTTCCCAAGTAAATTGTAAGAAAACTATATACCGGTACTGGTAAATCAATCAACTAATTATTTGTGAAAAAATCATATGAGAAATCCATAGCTAGGAACACAAATACGTATAAATTCTCACATATAAATACTACCAAGCTGCTTAACACATCCAAAATTGTAAGTGCTTTCATATTTTCAGCAATTTTGTATACAGTGATTTTCAAGAAGATAAGAAGCTAATATGAAATAATTCAACGTCCCTGACCGGGGTCGAGCGGAGAATTCTACGCGATGTATCATCTAAAAAAGAACTCGTTTGCCAAAAATATTCTAATAGAATAAATACACCCAATAAAACTTTTGAACGGACACATCTTTTATGGTTAGAAAAATATTGATGCCGTTTTTCAAATTTTTCTTGATGCAAAACACGAAAAACGATCAATCAAGATGCAGTTTGAAGAAGAAAAGCGTTTGAATTTCGTTGGAATTAAATTTAGCCAGCACCTTTACAAGCTAATAACCCATAAATACAGTATTTATATTGGTTGGTGAGATTCTCAGCGTGTTTCCTTGGTTATAAGCATCACAAAGATGATCTCTTTCAGTCCAGGGACTCTAAATATACATACATGTATATGTAATAGGGGTCCGTGTTCAAACTGGGGATAAAGGGGGATCTTTCTGATCGAATCATATTATTGCAATATTTATAATTCGTTGTTCCTTTATTATATTTCTCAAGTATTTTTATTTTTCTTCTGAATCATTTAGCATGTTTTTTACATAACTTGTACATCAAGTAATGAGTTTATTAAACATTTACAGTCTATCTTGCTCAAGCGACCATGTGTATTAAGAAACCACTTTTGTAAAGCGACCGTTTTCAAATTCTTAAGCACAAATATTCAGTCCGGTATTGTTTTCTTTACTAAACCATAACTTTTTAATGAAAATGCATTGAAAGTATTGCTTGACGTTATCGGCGTTCTCTTCAAAACACAGTGACAATTTTCACCAGCATTGGATCGTAAGTGACGTCAATTTTATCCTTATCCTTTCTAAAATTTTCCATTTAAATGTATTGAGTTCCATTTAGCCCGTCCTCTACCAAACACTGTATCACGTGATGTATTTTTAATATGTTTGTATTTATTGTGTTTTTGTAATGACAATGTACTTTGTACACGTCTTTTGAATAAAAATTTCTGTTCTGTTCTGTTCTTATGCGGTTAATGGCGTTTTCTCTCTTTACAAGCGGCAAATTTCATAACATATTTAAGTTCTGCTTGAAACCCTTTCTGCTTTGATAATCAAAGGGGAAAAAAACAACAAAAGTTGGTTGTAAGGTTGATTTTCTATCAGAAAAATTGTATTCATTTTAGCAAGTGATCTGCGTTTATGCAGTTTGTTTGTTTGGACATGAATAATGACATTTTTTGACCTTCTCTGATAAATTAAAACAAGAGGACCCTGAGGGCCCTAAATCGCTCACCTGATATTTCAAGTAAATTATCATTAAGACTCCATTTCCTATGATATGGCATGAACCTCCCGATTTTCAACAAAGTTCATTCTTGTGACCTGGAAAACATTTTGATCAAGTTTCATGAAGTTTGGACTATATTTGTGGCATTTGGAGCTCTTACGAGAAAATTGTCATTAAGGCCCCTTTTCCCGTGATATGGCACGGATACTTCCCATTTTCAAATGAGTTCATGCTCATGACCTAACAAACATTTTGACAAAGTTTCATGATGATTGGACCATAATTGTTGCTTCAAGAGAGTAAACAAAAAAATTGTCATCAAGACGCCTTTTCCCGTGATATGGCACTGATCCTTCCCATTTTCAATATACTTCATTCTCATGACCTAACAAACATTCTGACCAAGTTTCATGAAAATTGGACCACATTTGTGGCTTCTAGAGTGTAAACAAGAAATTTGTCATTAAGGCCACTTTTCCCGTTATATGGCACGGATCCTTTCCATTTGAGCAATTTTCATAAGGGACCACCCAAGGAATATTTCTGCAAAGTTTGGTTGATTTTGACCCATAAGTTTAGGAGGAGATGTCGTTTAAAGAAATTGTTGACAAAATTGTCATTAAGGCCCCTTTTCCCGTGATATGGCACGGATCCTTCACATTTTCAATATACTTCATCCTCATGACCTAACAAACATTCTGACCAAGTTTCATGAAGATTGGACCATATTTGTGACTTCTAGAGTGAAAACAAGAAACTTGTCTTTAAGGCCCCTTTTCCCGTGATATGGCACGGATCCTTTCCATTTGAGCAATTTTCATAAGGGACCACCCAAGGAATATTTCTGCCAAGTTTGGTTAATTTTGACCCATAAGTTTAGGAGGAGATGTCGTTTAAAGAAATTGTTGACAAAATTGTCATTAAGGCCCCTTTTCCCGTGATATGGCACGGATCCTTCCCATTTTCAATATACTTCATCCTCATGACCTAACAAACATTCTGACCAAGTTTCATGAAGATTGGACCATATTTGTGGCTTCTAGAGTGAAAACAAGACACTTGTCTTTAAGGTCCCTTTTCCCGTGATATGGCACGGATCCTTTCCATTTGAGCAATTTTCATAAGGGACCACCCAAGGAATATTTCTGCAAAGTTTGGTTGATTTTGACCTATAAGTTTAGGAGGAGATGTCGTTTAAAGAAATTGTTGACAAAATTGTCATTAAGGCCCCTTTTCCCGTGATATGGCACGGATCCTTCCCATTGTCAATATACATTGTACTTCATCCTCATGACCTAACAAACATTCTGACCAAGTTTCATGAAGATTGGACCATATTTGTGGCTTCTAGAGTGAAAACAAGAAACTTGTCTTTAAGGCCCCTTTTCCCGTGATATGGCACGGATCCTTTCCATTTGAGCAATTTTCATAAGGGACCACCCAAGGAATATTTCTGCCAAGTTTGGTTGATTTTGACCCATAAGTTTAGGAGGAGATGTCGTTTAAAGAAATTGTTGACAAAATTGTCATTAAGGCCCCTTTTCCCGTGATATGGCACGGATCCTTCACATTTTCAATAGACATCATCCTCATGACCTAACAAACATTCTGACCAAGTTGCATGAAGATTGGACCACATTTTTGGCTTCTAGAGTGAAAACAAGAAATTTGTCATTAAGGCCCCTTTTCCCTTGATATGACACGGATCCTTTCCATTTGGGTAAATTTATAAGGGACCACCCATGAAATATTTCTGCCAAGTTTGGTTGATTTTGACCCATAAGTTTAGGAGGAGATGTCGTTTAAAGAAATTGTTGACAAAATTGTTTTTAAGGCCCCTTTTTCCGTGATATGGCACGGATCCTTCTCATTTTCAATATACTTCATCCTCATGACCTAACAAACATTCTGACCAAGTTTCATGAAGATTGGGCCATATTTGTGGCTTCTTGAGTGAAAACAAGAAACTTGTCATTAAGGCCCCTTTTCCCGTTATATGGCACGGATCCTTTCCATTTGAGCAAAATTTATAAGGGACAACAAAAGGAATATTTCTGCCAAGTTTGGTTGATTTTGACCCATAAGTTTAGGAGGAGATGTCGTTTAAAGAAATTGTTGACTAAATTGTCATTAAGACCCCTTTTTCCGTGATATGGCACGGATCCTTCCCATTTTCAATAGACTTCATCCTCATGACCTAACAAACATTCTGTCCAAGTTTCGTGAAGATTGGACCATATTTGTGGCTTCTAGAGTGAAAACAAGAAATTTGTCATTAAGGCCCCTTTTCCCGTGATATGGCACGGATCCTTTCCATTTGAGCAATTTTCATAAGGGGCCACCCTAGGAATATTTCTGCCAAGTTTGGTTGATTTTGACCTATAAGTTTGGGAGGAGATGTCGTTTAAAGAAAAAGTTGACGCCGTGACGGACAGACGGACAGATGGACAGACGGACGCCGGATAACGATCGATCACAAAAGCTCCCTTGAGCACTTCGTGCTCAGGTGAGCTAAAAAACATATCATTATACAGGTACTGATAATGAAGTGCGCCATCTTTTCCAGACCTGGGGTATCCAACAAATTGCTATTTTTTACGAAGTAAGTTTCAACCGTCGAAATAACTTTGTTTCAATTAATTTTCTACAAAATCCTTTGCATAGAACCAACCAGATGGATACTACATCAATGTATACTCGATTTTGGGTCCGTAAATTTTGCCCTTGCCTACTAAGAGCATATTGTAACTTTATGAACTTATAATGTTTCTCATCTTTCGACGTTTTATTCCTAGGCCGTAAATCAAAACTTTACAAAACCACCTTAGATTGAAAGGTTTTAACATTACCTTAGAAATAATATCATAATCATTGGTGTTTGATATTTTTTTAAAAAAGACTTTGCCTCATTTGTATATTCGCGAAACCGGACAAGACTAGTGTCCTTTGGTATATGTTGTCAATGCGACGATTCTATTGAATTTTAACAACACGTGATAATTGAGAAATTCGCAATAACATAAAATTATGTTTCTAAATTGCAAACAAAGCGTGTACAGAGCGACCATTCTATTTAACGACCGCTTTTTGGTGGTCCCGTAAGTGGTCGCTTAATATATTCTACTGTAGATTCTTTAAATTTCCAGGTTGTCAGAGTAACACAGAAGAGTAGCCCTTCGAATTGAACAGATCTTTATTTCGACACCTATACTTTTCAGTAAACTAGATTGATTTTATCATATTATCCCGTTTTTAACACCCCTCCCCCCTTTCAAAATTGCTTGATCTTTTTTTTCAGTTTGGAGGGAGAAATTTATGCTACTTTTGCAAAAACGAATCTAGATCAGAGAAAAGTTTTTTTCAACAAAGATATTAATTGGCATATTTTGAAAGTACCGTCGGTGTATCGACTTCAAAACAAAAGCTTGTAAATTTCAGAATCAAATTTATGGAAAGACAAAATCTTTTTTTTTTCAAATTTAGAAACATATGCATAGTCAGTAATGTTCGGCCTCAAACTATTAGGTCATTTTCCTGGACATCGAATTAAAGGATGATTTGTGTCAAGCTGGAGAATATGGGCCAACTGTTCTCATAAACGTCGGCCATTTCTGTCCGTTTTAATCTGTTCTCTGTTAAAGCACTATCGTGATTGTTTGATCTTTTCCTTTTCCTAACAAAGTCTCTCTTGTCTCAATCTTCTGTTTTCATCGTTATACCCTTTTGAGAATAAGGGTTATTTAGCCAAAAATTCACCATTTTCGTACTTTATAGCCTACTTGGCACAGTCAAGACGAATGAGAGACTAAATCAGAAAATTAGAAACATCGACGAAAATAAGGCAAATAGAGGTTATAGGATAAATATAACACATAATAAGTGTATTGCATGAAAAAAATATCTAACTCGATTGTGGGAGAGTCTCGACAATTATCAATTTCCCCCTAACCAAGTTAGATATTTTTTCATACAAAACACCAAGTACGTAGATCTACTATATATTTTTTATTTCATATAGGTATATAAATAAGATATAGTTAATCTGTATATTCGATAGTTACACAAACGTTACATTTGCAGCTTAAAATAAAAAATGCTTTGGTGTAATATAGACAATGCTATTGATTAATACCATATTTTTTAATCAAACACCTATCGCGGTGGAGCTCTTGTTTATCCTTAGACTTCTAGCAATGGGTTGATTTTAACGAAATTTATAAGAAATGTTCATTGAGTGACCCTCTTTTTAAATTATCAAAGAAAATTTGATTTATCACCAAACTATATGGGCGTTGCCGAGCAGGAATTTTATCCCATTGCCGGGGCTGATTTCAATGAAACTTTGCATGGATGTTCATATAGTGACCCTTTGCTTCAATTGTTAAACGGAAATAATTTTGATCCCCCCCCCCCAAATGTGGGCGTGGCAAAGCGGGGCTTATTTTCACTGTAATTGTCTGTAAAATCTTTAAAGATATTTTCCTCCCAAACCGTTGGGCCGATTTTAATGAAACTTGTCGTGGCTGTTCCTTGGTTGAGCCTTTACATTAATTGTAAACGAAAATTTGATAGGCTCCAAATATTGTGGCGTAGCAGGGCGGGGCTTTTTTTTTTAAAAAAAATCATCTCCCTCCGAGCCATTGGGCCGATGTCAACGAAACTTTGAATGGGTATTTCTTATGTGAGCTTTTACTTAAATTGTAAAAGAAATTTTGTTTGGCCCCAATATGTGGGCGTGGTGTATTTTCACCTTTAACCGGCATTCAGCTTATGTCAATAAAACTTTGCATGAATGTTCCCTGTATAACTCTTTACTTAGATTGTTCAAGGAATTTTGTTTGCACCATAAATATGGGCGAGGCAGGGCGGGGCTCCTTTAATTCTCTTTGAAATCATCTACTCCCGGTGCACTCATTTAGGTTAATTTCAATGAAACTTGGCATGAATATTCATTTTCCTTAGGTGACCGTTGCTTAACTTTGGTCGCAATATTTTGCCCGGGGCCCTAACTGCCCAGGGTGTGGCAGAGCCAGGACAATTTTAACTTTTCACATCCGAAAAATACTTCTCCTCAGAATCAATTGGACTAATTTTATTGAAACTTCGTATGAATGGCCCTTAACTTAAATTTGTTACTTGAAATGAGAACGAGAATTGCCAGTCTACTTATAACGCGCGGCGGCAATCACTTTGATGATTGTATCCGGGTAAAGGATATGCAGGTTTATGGTGATTGAGTGTATTGGCGCAATGAGGGTCATCAGATCCAGTAAAGCATTACAGAAAAATTCTAAAAAGACTTCAAAGGGGTGATTGTTTTGTTTAATGAAAATCTGGAGAAAATTAAACCAGTGGAGCGATACATACCCTCATGGGCCTCTTCTTTAGTGTAATATATCACCTGTAGCGAAGATAGTCGGGTATCTGTATGTGTACGTTGTAGAATCCTTGAAAGGATTTTATACAACGGAAATGGGTATTTCTACTCTGCTTGGATCATCCAGGCTAATTTGATATGGGCAAAAAGAGCCTCACTATAAACTAACTTGTACAAGACATAAGCGGCCATCGTTAAGGAAAACAACTTTGCATTCCAATATTTTTCTTCAAAAATGTCATCCGAAGGACTTTGGGAAGACAGAGATGTTAGATTCGATATCAGTCCAAAGTAAGTAACAAATAAATACCTTTTAGAAGTATGGAAACTCAGCGCAATCTTGAATGATGAACGTCTTCCAATGACGATGACAGTTCGGAATATTTCCCAGAAAAATGCTACTGTACCACTCAAATAAATCGTTGCTTTTTCTTAAATTTTGCTATTTTTTTCTAAAATATTGGAAGATATAGTGGGGATCCAGATCCAAGCCGAAAATTGTCAAAACGGCCCGTAGTAAAACCGGCCCCCAATGGTCAAACCGATTCCTCTAAGACTTGCTCCAAAGCTTATTAGAGGGTTAATATTTTTTTCTTTGGAGGTGGGAGGTGCGTCATGGTGCTTTATCTAATTGTCACCTTAACAGGGGTTCTGAAATATTTTGAAAGTCAACTTGTCCACAGACAAGTAACAATACTCAAACTGGCTTGTATGTATCAAAAAACTGGGTACTTGTCCTATCTAACATAAGCATTTTTGTTTTCAAATAAATAATCATAATTTTACTGACATTAAAGTTTCATTGGTATTGCTCTAAAAAGCATCAATAAAATAGTCTCTCTTACTGTTGACCTGAAATTTATGGTATATTTTAAGACTCATTTTTAGAAAAGAGCTTACTTCAACTATGTGAAAAAATCACAAATTTTTTCTCAAGATTTTCACTTGTCCACGGACAACTAAGCAATGAAAATACACTTGTCGCTGCAGCTAAATGGACGACTCGGACAACTCTGGCTGCTAATTTTCAGAAACACTGCTTAAATCAGGTGAAAGGGGTGGGTGGTCTGTGAGTAAATCAACAAATAGTAAGAGGTTATTTAACATTATCAAGTACAATACTGAATTCTATTTGATGAGTACCCTGCAGAACCACAGCATTCCCACTACTTTTTTTGAAAGTGGGTACATGTACCCACATGTAAAGTGAAAAGTGGGTACATAGCCCAAAACTGTGGGTACATTGCTTTTTCCATTGTAATAAAACAATCTGTAATTGTATGCTTATTAATGTACAACTTAATTAAACAAATAAAAAACAGTAATAAATCTTAGTCTACTGTCTTTATTTGAGTCCTTTCAATATGCGTGATGCGTTTGTATGTCTTTATTTTTCAAATTAAGTTAACCGTAGATGACAAATTGAAGAAATATTCGAACACAACCACACACACAAAAACACGTTACGGATGGGGCATAACAACGGGTTTTTGGGGGTTTAAATGTATGCTTCCGAGACCTTCAACGACTCTAAATTTGGCTATGAAGGGTGAAAAGGTTGATCATTACCCCTTTTTAACCTCGTTAATAGCTTATTATAAGCAATTACTCGATAATCGCTGTTTGTTATTGACTGTAGAATTGTTTTACGGGCACACGCTAATTTCTATCCACAGATTATCGGATGCTGCTTCCTCGATAAAGAATCGCGCGTTGTGATTGGTTGACTTGCCGATTTAAGTCCCGCCCTTCTTCTCTACTGGCTGTAATTAGTTATGGCCTTCGCGGGTTGATTATACGCATCGGCAATTACGTCAAAGTTTGCAAATAGATCGAGAAAAGGCGTTAAATTTAGATAATCGCTGATTTGACATGTAGAGCTACAATTATCAGATACACTTGGATGGGATAGATTTAAGGCGATGTTTGTTTAATTATCGATATATCTATTCTTTGCAGAATGTGACAATTTTTTTTTTGTGCGTACATGTACGCAATATGTAAAACAAACCAGCGTGCAATTTCATTTTTCTGCGTGAATTACGCAGGTTTCTGCATGAATGGGAATGCTGGAACCAGTCTATATTTGTAAATTGATGAGGCGACAGCCAAGTCAAAATATATACAGGTTCTGCATGGTATGAATCCAATGAATTCAGTATTGTACTCCATCACGTTAAATGACATTAGCCCTTTATGTCACACCATACACTAAAAGGTTCACAATTAACGATTTACAACACTTGAGAGAGACAAAAGGAATAGTTCCAAAATGGACGGAAGGGCGTCAAATGCAAGTCACCATGAACATGATGAAATTGAAACAAACAATTGTGCTAAAAATAGGAATCCAGGTGAAATGTTTATTTCGAATGCCAAGTTGGTTTGTGCTTAATGATTATAATACATGAATGTAATTGACATAAAACAGATTGACTACCCGCCGTCGCTTGAAATCTACATTTTCATGTGATCAAACAATATTCTAACATTATGAAATAATAACAGTTTTGTGACTCTCAATGTCACTTGCATTCTTCTTTTACTTACAAAACAATGTAACAAATGAAGAAATCAAGTATCTTATCAAGATCAAACTTATTTCAATACCTTATTTCAATACCTTCGAACGGAGGGTTTGATACATTATAATGGTAGCGAAAATTAGTGATATGGATATTTGGGACTGCAGCCTCATTTTCACTGTACAATATAGCTTGCCTCGCTTTCATCTTAAAATATAGATTGTCTCGTTTTGGAAAAAAATCCGTATTGCACAGCAGCCTTGTTCTGGTTGTACAATATGGATCTAGATATTTCACAACCATGTGATGCAAAATAAACAATGTAATTGGTCTAAATTGTTTAGGTGTGAAATAAAAGACGATATTACAAGTACCAAGGCTCTTCGTATTTTCATGGTACCAACTAGTCAATTATAAACAGACAGCTAATGAAAAAATAACCAATAACAAATATATTACATTTACAAGCTTGTTCCCTAATACATGTATGTCAATCAGCATAGTTTTAGGGATCTTGTTTGAAAACTATTTATCTGAAAATGCTTCAGAATGTTTGATTTATTGAGTATCATGTTGATTTAAATTCATAGTCAGATGAAGATGCGACCCGGGGAGAGACTGATTGACAAACTTGATGCAGTAGAAGATACAAAGGGGAACAATGGAGAAAGAGGTTTGTACTTTTATAAAGTCATACATTGTCCTTTTTCAGAAGAGACTATTTCAAATCAATGTGAAACACATTAGACTGACAATCCTAACCCCATATTCCGCAATTTAAAAAAAAGCAAGGGCGTAACTACTATTACGCACATAAATAGAAATAAATCCTCTTGAATAATGTCGTTGATGAATGATCATAACATGGAAACTACAGCTTATTTAAGATATAGTTACAATGTTTGATTAAATTCACCAACGCTCAAATCATAGAAAAGGGGGGGGAACGGATGACATTCATCTTTTGTCACAGTCCACATATCTCCTTTATCCTATGTATTCTATGTTGGGCGCCTTTGGGGTGCATATAAATTTCAAAATCCTAGTTTTGCCTATGAAAAGTGATTTGGACCAGCATCTTTTAGTCTCCTACCAACTGGTCCAATGATAAGTACCCATGGTTTGACACTAACTACTTTTTGCTTACAGCCTGAGGGACAGGGTTCGACACTAAGGGGAGTCCCGGAGTCTGAGACTCCTTGTGTACCAGTTGGACTCCTTCCATTTGCAGGTAAGGAGTCCGATGGACTCCAAGGGTCATATGAGAATATTATGAAAAACAAAAGCACAGAGCACTGTCCTTTCTAAAGCTTACTAAAACTGTAGGTTGTTTCACTATAAAAATTGTTGAAGAAAACAGTGTTTTGAGAAAAAATCTTCTTTGGAAGAACATTAGGAAAAAGAAGAAATTGCTTAAAACAAGCAATTTCTTCTTTTCCACAATGTTCTCTAATTATGAAAGTTTGGACTTCTTACTTTTAGCTTGGACTCCTTGATTTCAAGTTTTAGGAGTCCAATTGACCCCTTAGTCTCAGAAGTTAGTGTCAACCTCTGAGGGACCTGTTATCTCTAAATATTACACATCTTCCATGATAACAACAGGTCCTGCATGAAAACCGTGTTTGATATTTAGCAATTAAGGTAATAAATTGCAAGGAAAACACTGTCGAAAAAAAAATAAATTGCTTTTAACAAGCAATTTCTTCTTTTTCTACAATGTTTTCCATTTTTCTAAGGGTCAAAACTGGATTTTATCACTCAAATTTTCAATGATTTGTCATTTATATTTTTAAGAAATCTACTGATTATTTTTCCCCTTTATATTATTACAATAAACGGCCATATCACACCTTATCCTGAAAAATTCTACACACAATTTTGCCTTTTACGTTCTTTTGACCCCTTAAGAGTGGCTTTTAACCCCAAGAATATCATGGTTTAGGTGTCAATGACTCCTTAATTTTAGCACACAAACTCTGCCAGAGTAATTGATATGACATTGGCGAAAGGATGAGATGACTTGTTCTGATATTGCATAATGCATATAGATCTATAAATCAATGAAATAAGTTGCCATTTGATTTTCATTTTAGGTCGCCTCATTGTTACAAACTTGAGAATAATCTGGCACTCTCTTAACATGCCTAGGGTGAATCTTTGTAAGTATTCTAAGCTTGTGGGCCTGTGTGTATCATTTCCAACAATTTGACATGTGCCTGAGGCAAACATAATGAACAACCTTTATCAACCCTCTTAATAAATAGAATCACTTTGAGATTTTATCTACCAACAGATTGCATTGTGAAGACTGGTCAGACTATGTCAGTGCACCGGCTGACCTTAATCTTTGCATAGCCTACATAGGCAATTGTTGGAAATGATGATCATAGGCTCAAATATAGCTGCAGTAAATGATATAAAGGTGGTGGACCCATAATAGTTCTGTAATTTTTCAGGAGTAATGAACTTCAATAGTATTAACCGAGTTTTCCTAAAGAATTTCATTAGGAAACCTCAGTTAACATTAAGAAAGAACATGTGGAGCGAAATGTTGCTGAACTATAAAAGTTCCACTACCTTAATGAAAACTTTTGCATTGCATTAAAGTTTCAATTCAGAGGCTGGGAAAACAGGGGCTACACAAGTCAAAAATCAATATTTCTCAACAAACCCTGTGATGCCCACACTCATTTGAATTGTCTCATGGGTAGAAAAATATTTAAATGAATGCGTGATTATGAAATCTAAAGAACCCTCTTCCTTTAATGCTTTTGGTTGGGTTTTCAAGATTTTTCTGAAGAATACTATTCCGTAATTTCACTTGCAAACCAGTGAAATTATAAAAACATTGATTGCTGCTTGGGTTCATTTCACTTGAAATGAACTCAAACAGAATTCAATATTTTGGTAATTTTGGATGTCATCTACTCTAAGCTGGTTCCACTATTCTGTGATGATATCACATTGCCTCATTATCACATACCAAATGATGCACTTTCAGAAAATCTCCTCAAAATTTTCTGCTTTTGTCTCTTTTTTGCACTACAAACTAAAATTCTTGTTTTCTTTTTTGTGCAAGATTGATAAATCTTTTATTTCATGATCAGCCAAAGCTGTATTTTTCCTCATGAGCTTTTTATGCCCCAGTTCAAGGAAAAGGGAGTTTATTGATTTGCAAATTTACACTCGGTAGGTTGGTCTGTCCGTTGTCTGCCAGACGGTTTGTCCATAGACCATTTTTTTGTCCGGAGCATAACTCAAAGAGTGTGCAAGCTAGAATCATGGAACCTTACAGGTGGATAGATCTTATTGAGGAGAAGTGTAGTGCACAAAAAAACATAACTCTACTCATAATATTTTGTGAGTTATTGTGCTTTGTTAATTGACAAAGAATGGGCCACTATCCTGCTCTTATGGAGGGCATAAACAAACATCTCTTGTTACTTTTGTTTTCCAAACATGGAAAGATATGTTTCTTACAAACGATCCTCCTTTGTTGCGCTGTAACTCTTTACAAAATCATTTGATTACGATATATGACCTGTCAAGCAATAAGGGATCATCTTGGTCGATTGTTAAGTTTGACCCTAGTCAAACTGCCATGGGTCGACTTTTTGCACTCGGCTGATTGTCTGAATCTAGAATGATAATTTTTTCTTACTGTATGAGAGTATTTAACCCTTTCCTGTTTTACAAAATTTTGGACCTGTCCAAATTCAAAGGTTTTGCAGACGAAAATTTAAAGTGGATTCAATTTGAAAAATAACCATTCAGTAGGGTAGAAAATAGTGTGGAAAAAGAAGAAATTGCTTGTCAGAAGTAATTTCTTCTTTTTTCACAATGTTTTCTCAATCATAAAATGACAGGCACGTAAAAAGCAGGGATTAAACAGCAAAGGGATAAATTGTAAATTCTGGTTGATCTCTATAAGAAAAAATATCTTTCTGAAACACTGATAGTAGTAAATTCAAAGATTGTCCTTCTAGGCATGACAGATCACATGATTATGATTTCTTTTCTATCTTTCAGCAATTGGATTCAATTGTGTTATAAACATATCAACTAAGACAGCACAGTCGGTAAGCATTTGTATTTTCATGGCAATAATGTATTCGCATAGCAGTATTGTACATTGATATCATAAAATTGTTTTAAGAGATGAAGCGAGTATTTATTGATTTAATGCAAGTTTGACACTAAAAACTTAATCACGCTGTATGAATATGTGAAGCAAATTCATACATGTGTGTGTGATTAGGTTACCTTGTTATTAGTTTCATACTTCCATAAAATCAACAAATATACTCTTCATGTCTTATAATTTAAAATCATGAAACAAACAAAAAAAAGAGTTATCAATGCTGAAATCAATTTTTTTAGTGAAAGCTTACAAAATAGCTGCATGGTCAAATTATTTTCATTAACC
This sequence comes from Fragum whitleyi, assembly GCA_948146395.1. Classification (NCBI taxonomy): domain Eukaryota; kingdom Metazoa; phylum Mollusca; class Bivalvia; order Cardiida; family Cardiidae; genus Fragum; species Fragum whitleyi. The sequence goes on from OX411556.1 coordinate 35,080,765, forward strand.
AAATTTTCAGTTAATCAGGATGCATCAAAATTGGTTAAATTATCTAAAATTAAGTTATTCAGTGGTATGAATTGATAATTCTACCAATGAAACATAAGTTTAAAAAATTTAAAAACTTTTTTCATGCACATTTTTAGCTCAGCAGTTTTTACTGTATCCTTTGAGTTGTTGTTGATGTTTTTATCAATGTTGTGGTGGTTGTTGTTGTTCAAAAGCACATTTTGTATATCTCTGGAATTACTAAGGTATCCACTGGAAATATATGTTCACTCTTGCAGCCTTTACAATCAAAGAAGAAAACTTAATACCTTTTGTTTGAATTTAAATTTTGAACTACCATCAAACACTCAACAGTGTAGTGTAGCCTAGGCACCTGTATGCTGCGCCCTTGTTCTCTTAGTTTTACGTTTGAATATGATAATGAAAATAAAAGATCTATGATTCAATCTAAACCATAAGTTCTTTTTCATTTAAACATTGAAATATAAAAGAAAAAGCAGTGTTGTTTTTCTCAAATTTTCATATATCTTAACCAAAATTGAGGCTCTAATGAGAATATTTCATAATATTTTTATTGAATTGAATACTAGTATATAAACATGAAAAACTTGTCAATTGATCTATCAATTGATTGAAAGCAAAATGGTGTTTTTATATTTATTAAGTGTGTGCCACACAAAATAGACCAACTAGGTAGTGTGTGAAGTGTTGACCCTAGTCAGACTGCGCAGACTGACAAGGGTAGTAACTATTCACACTTTACTAATTTTCTAAATCTAGGATAATTAATCTACCTTCCTGTAAACGAATTTTTGAAATGTGACTTCTGGTTGGGCTGTACTAGAACCAATCTATTTTTTCAAATATTCATTTTATGGAGTTCAGAGATGGTCCCTTTTTGAGTGACAGGTCACATATTTTTATTGGATGATTAATTATTCTTTCAGAAACTTAGAGGTACAACAGAAGCTCTGTATGTTTTAACAAAATGTAACAACACAAGATTTGAATTTATATTCACAAATCTGGTAAGAGTTTCAAAGTATGAGTTTGAGGTCTTTGAAGCAAGCGCATTACAATGTTCAGCAAGTCTTTTGATAACCTGCTTACTTGTCTTCAGTCAAGTTTTTTTATTAGCAAAAATTTGAGTCTGTACTAATTTACAGAGTTCATAGTGACAACTCTGATCAGACTCTTATTTCTTTCAAGCTAGGACCACTTCTGACTTTTCTTGATAAAGCCAGTAAGCTTTCTGAAAAGCAATTTTTGACAAGCAATTGCTCATTTTGCAAGAAATGTTTTATCTTAGTGATAATAAATATCATCGATTTGGTTAGGAATGGTTGAGCTATTTACAATTTTTGAATAAATGGTCATGTAAAGAGTAAAAAATTATTCATTTTACCTTGCAATTGAATATTCAGACAATTCTAAAACCATAAAACTACAGCATTAATCAAGCTGTAGTTATAAGGTTTTAGAATTAAACCAAATATATATTTGGTAAATGACTTGAAGTTTAGATCTGTATACCTAACGGGTAATTGAATCACTATATGTCAAAACTTAGAAACTTTCTACTAAACTATCAATTAGTAAACGTTCCCCTACTGTACTGATGTAATGATGTAAAAATTAAGGACCAAATACCCCTTTCCCACTCGTAAAATATGCACAGGACATTTTGGTTGCCTAAAGACAATTCTATTTTATTCCAATTAACCATTTCAGATACCAGGATCTCCCCGATTATTCACCACAGTCATATCAGTTCATAGGTATCATAGCAGACCTACGGATAGGGGGGGGGGGATATTTTGGATTATGAATTTGATTATTTCAACAATATATACATATACGCTATATTGATTGTACTCATTGGAATTGTCTTGTAGAGACAATTCAAATGAGTACCCATAATATAGGGTTTCAAAAAGAAATAAAAAATCAAGACTTGATTTACCCCCTCTTATCTGTACATCTGCAGAGTTTTCTCATTAGTTAACAAAATGAATTCGATAATTGCAAGAATACTTACACATACACTATATTGTTTGTACTCATTGGAATAATCTCATGGTGACAATTGGAATAAGTACCCACAATATAGGGATTCAAAAAGAAATTAAAATTTAAGACTGGATTTACCCCCTCTTATCTTTACCATCTTCATAGTTTTCTCCTTAGTTTACAAAATGAATTAGAAGGAGAGGACATTTTTGCCAAAAAAATCCAGTTAACCCATCTCATGCTGTTCATGATATATATCAAGGTCAAAGTATTTTTATGCCCCCGCATTGAAAGCTCGGGAGCATATTGTTTTACCGTTGTCCGTCTGTCTGTCTGCAAAACTTAACCAAAATACTTAACATTGCCAATATTTTCAAGGCTATTCAAGATACAATGTTCATATTTGGTATAATGATAGATCTGAATGATATGCATCTGCTGGTACCAAGGTCAAGGTCATGTGACAAGGTCAAGGTCATCTGTCAATGTCAAATTTCTAAAAAAAAAACAAAAAAAAACACACACACAAAATAAAAAAAGCTGTTTCGGGGGCATTCATATTTCATAAACACATCTTGTTTACATCTTCAAAAAAAATTATAGTAAGAAGTTTTCTAAGGTGCAAAAAATTTATTTGAATCAGTCATAAGTTTTGGTCAAGATCACATGAGGAGGTTAAATAATTATCGAACTTGGAGGAATCTGTTCATTGAGAGCCATTCTATTCTATTTTTAAAAATAGACTAGAATGGCTCTCCATGAACAGATTATTCCAAGTTGAATTATTATCTAAAATTTAATGTAAGCTCCATTTCTTTAAATGTTGATATGCCTTTAATATGCTTTAAACAAATATCTTTCTCATGCATGCAAGATCTACATTCAAACTTGTTGCCTGTTAATTTAAGAGCCTATGAGACATCCAAGTTATACAGAGATTTAAAACTGAGAGGAGCTTTAATTCAAAACAAACATCTACGATTGTTACCTCAAGAACAAGTGTATGAGAAAGTAACAGGTGTCTGGAATCTCTCTAGTGATCAGGTACATAATAATGAACATTCTCTTATGGTGGCAATGTACAGCAGACTCATGACTCTATAAACCAGAAGTGGGTATTAGTTTATTTTACGGCTCGTTTTGCACATTGTTTAACAAGGCTGGCTTTCATATTATTCTGCTTATGGAAATAATGTAGATTAATTATTGTAAAATTTCATAACTTAGCTTCTTTTCAACATTTGATATCAATTAAATAACTGGGTCATTGAATTTAATAATAAGTAGGAAGGGTCACTATAAAATAACGAAAAAACTTTTTTATTTGCATGGAAAGGTATGCTGAATTTTTTACCAAGTAAGTAAAAATATGGTTTTTAAAAAAAATTGTGGGAAATTTCCTCAAAAAATAGTTTTTTATTGCATTTTTCCCTCTTAAAATCACAAAAATTGGTTCATTTTTAACTTTTCAAGGCACATTATGCAAATGCAATTAATCAAAGAGAAATTTCCATGACAATTGCCCTTTTGTACATGTATAAGGTTTATCAACATCTACAAGACCTTAAACGGGATTAAACTTTTACTGAAAAATGGCCAATACCACTCAAGGGCAGATAACCCTAGCACGAAACGAGCATGGAAAGGTACCTTCAAATTTTGATATAATGACAATTTTACAATGTTAATCTACAACTTATGTGAACAAGAAAAAAATTAATTGGGCGGAAAAAATGATGCCATGTGTCCATTACTACCTTAGGAGTTGTTTGTAAGAAGTTTATTTTGTGAGAAAAGTCTAATTCTGAACAAACATCTGTGACTGTTGCTTCAAGAAAAGGTATAGTGTCAGCTTCTTATAAAAACAAATAAGCGTCTACACATTGTATAGAAACATATTCAGTGTTTACAATATGATAAACAATTTGAAAAGATGATTTTATTCTTGGTGCATATTTGATATAGAAATGTCTTACACAAGCTTCAATAAAATTATCCAGTCAGATCTAATGATTTGATTTTCAGAAAATATTAAAAACAAATTTTTCCTGTTCCTTGTTGGTCAATTTTTAGCTCCACTGGCCGAATGCCACTAGGGCTATTGTCATGGTGTTGTGTCCGTCGTGCATCTGTCTGACCATCTGTGCGTCTGGTCATAAACTTTTTCTTTAAAAATCTTCTACTCAGAAACTACTGGATGAATTTCGACCAAACTTCACAGGAATGATCCTTGGGTGACCCTCTTTCTAAGTTGTTCAAGAAATTTTGATCCAATGTAAAACATGGATTTAATGGGAGTGGCTAATTTCCAAATATGGTAAAAAGTGAGTTTTCTCAGTTTCTAATTAATGAATACCAATAACATTTTACAATAATGATCCTTGGGTGACCCTTTATCAGCCAACAAAAAATGATTGTGATCGGATAAAAAATATGTATTTTATGGGCGGAGGTCATTTCCCTATATGTTATATAGAGGAAACTTTGAAAATCATTTTCTCAGAATGTAACTTATGGATACCAACCAAATTTCACTCGAATGATCCTTGAGTGACCCCTTATCAGTCTACCAAAAAATATTGGGATCCGATGAAAAATATGTATTTTTTGGGCGGAGGTCATTTCTCAGTATTTTATATGGTGTAAACTTTGAAAATCGTTTATAATAGCAGCAGAACCCAAAATATCTAAATGTCTAGTCAAAACTTCTTTTTGCTACTACAAGAATTTCAAGCCTGTGGAGCAACTCAAGCCATTCATGGCTTTCTAGTTATAAAAAAGATTGATGAATTTTGACTATTTCATGTATTTTCAGGGTAACCTTGGAACATTTTTCATTACAAATGTACGGCTGGTGTGGCATGCAAACATAAATGAGTCATTTAATGTCAGTATACCATATTTACAGATGGTAAGTTGAATATGTTGAAATAGCTGAAAGGCTTATTGTTTATAAAAGGTGTATCTTTTTCTGTTCAAATATCACATTTTGCTTTAAATTTAACATTCAAATGAGGTGTTTAGTATGTATTTTAACTATTTATTAAAAAGTTAATAAGCCAATCCTGACGAAAACATCACTTTTTCATCACTTTGTAAGACTTTTTAAGTTCTCAAAAACTGGAGAAAAAATGAATGACTGGTAATAGTATTTTGCCCCTTTTAATTTGAAACTTAGCAGTACCTCCTAATGAATGACAAGATCACCTAGTATATTAAATGGCATTGACTTGTAAAATGATGGTGACATCAGATTTAAAGCAATTGGTTGGTTGGGAGTCTAATTTTCAAAATTACAGCTTGAGTGAACTGCAGTTTTGATATTAAGGTTTCCTTCCAATGGAAATGTTTGACATGAATACCAGAGCTCATCATTTCACTTCCTATAAGAATGAATGACTTGACTAGTTTATTGATAATGATGAAATACAGGGTAAAATTTGGTCTTTGATTTCAGAAAAGTGTTAAAGTTAGAGATTCTAAATTTGGTCTGGCATTGGTGGTAGAAAGTTCACAACAGGTATGTGGTTATAATTCTTTAAACTTAAAGTTTTCTTTTATGTAAAAAAAATCCTTCAATATAATATCTAAATCTGTATCCTGCTGAAATTATTTTTTTTGTCTTTTCAAACAAATTGCAAATTTACAAGACAACTCAATCACTCAGACTCAGGTTATCCCACAATTATTCAGAAGAAAGCAATTAAGGCTAAGATGTCTGTGCATACTGACCTTAGCCTAGGTATATTAGAGTCTGCCCAACCTTTGATAACAAATATCAACTACAGCAAGAGTATGGTTAAGAATATCAAACAGAAATACTGAAAAGCATACACTTGTATTCTATTCATAAAATTATTGACCAAATGCAAAAGAGAATTTTTTAATGTACTTTCCTGTTGATTTTCAGAAATTACAGATTAAATTCTGAGCTTTCTTTAAATGTTTCCTATTTGACAACTTAAATGAGACTATCAAACCAAAACCAAACAACAAAATCTTCAGATTAAAAAAGCTGAAGGAGACAAATTAAAGTTGATTGTTAAAAACAATTATCTGTCAGGGTAGAAAACATGGTGATAAAATGGAAAAAAAAATCTTCCTTTTCCTCAATATTTTAAAAGGCTTTATTCTTGAGCATATTGTATAGAAATGTGTTCAGGAGTAGAAGTACAACAAATTCATTTGAGTCTGTGTGTGGCATTTCCAATAGTTTCAAATATACGCAAAGTAAAGACTCTGTAGATAGATAAGGTTTCAAGCTATCTCTAGGCAGTCAAGCAACCCAGTAATTACATTGTGTAGCTGTGTAGGCTGCTCAATGTTTGTACTTCATGCACATGTCAAATCTTGAAAATTTCACACACTGGCTCATTTGTTTTTGATTACAGAGTGGTGGTTATGTGTTAGGATTTAGAATAGACCCGGTAGAGAAGCTGCAACAAACAGTAAAGGAAATACAGACACTACACAAAGTATATAGTGCTTGTCCTGTATTTGGAGTGGAATATGAGGAGGAAGAAATGGTGAGTTACTGTATTTCTTCTAATAGTTTGGTCCTCCAATGTATTAACCTCCCGTCTCTTTCAATATTTTTATAAGCCTGTCGAAACAGGGGACATATCATGTGATGAGGCATTCTGGCAGCATCAACTTCATTGTCCAGAGGACAACTTTGTCAGTTTAAGTTTGATTAACCTGAAACTTAGCACTTATGTTTCTCTCATGATTACGGAGTGCAGTGCTCAAGAACCATAACTCTACCTAGTTTATTGCCCTTTGTTGTTTCTGTCCAGTAGTGTACCAGGCATATCTTGTGACAATGAAATGGTTCCTAATAGATCAGTAAGCCTAACTTTTGAATCAAAAGTAGAAAACACGTTTTTTAATGAAGAAAATGTTGGGATTCAGCATTTTCTTCTGTAATGTTTAACAACATTCACCTATTCTCTTTTTGCAGACAAGTTCATTTTGATCCTTGATAAGTAGAAAATCATCTTTAACTTGTCCAGTGACAAGCAGAGAAATTGCATATCTCCACAACCTTTTACTCTTTAAAGATTTCAAGGGATGAGATCATAGTGAAGTTTAAAGTATTGAATCTAATCATGAGGTCCTAGGTTCAACCCCTGGTTGCGGCAGATCTCCTTTTCTACATGCCTCCTGTCAGGCTATAAGCAACCATCTGGAAACTCTATTAAATAAATAGATATGAAAAAGATATTGGTTCCAGTACAGGTCAACTGGAGGTGGCATTTCAAAAAATCCTTCACAGAAAGGTAGATTGATCATTTTTGGTTCAGAAAATGCACAAAGTGCAAAAGGTTTCGACCCTAGTCAGTCTGTTGCAGTCCATGTAGTCTAACTTTATACTTTATGCACAACCCAGATGGTCCCTTTTCTTCTGACAAGTCACTATTATCTCCCTCCAATTGTGGATAATTGTAGATGAGTAAATGACGAGGCACAGATACTATACCAGTACTTAGTACATGTATATTTTTTGTGCATGATACGAATAAGGGAATTTCTTCTCATGGTGTATGTTAGATACATAATTTTTAAAGCTGCCCACATGCGGAATACTGACTGGACTGACCTCTTGATAATAGACTTTGCGAATCTTTAAGCCTTGAACCTCTGAATAGACAGTAATTAAGCCCGCCTTCAAAGAAGAGGCGGTAAATGCTTTGCAATTGTCGGATGGTGGGTCAGTCAGTTGGTTGGTCGGTCCAACCGTAGACCATATTTAGTTCGGAGCTATATATTACAAACATATCTTGTTTAAATACATTTGATCCTTCTCCTGTCCATTGCAGCCTCAGGGTATAGAAGAGTTAACTATAGAAAGAGTTCAAGATGATGTTGAAATAGAGACAGAAGGACAGACAGATGCATTTGCTGTAAGTAATATTCATTTGTCAAGCTAGCTTTTTGTAAGACATAGTTACTATGAAACTAAGGTGTATGTTTGTAATATAATATATATTTCAAGGTAGTGGAACTGTTATAGTCCCGCAACATTTCGGAACTCACTTTCCAAATGAAAATCATTGGGAAACCTCGATTAACTCTTTTAAAGCTTGCAGAACTTTTACATGTCCACTACTTTTATGTTTAGGTTTTATTTATGCTTAGTAGGTCATTTGCTGGTTTTCCATTTTCTTTGTCTTTCCTGGACAGCCATTCATGTAATTAAGTGACCCGATAACAGTTAATCACATAATTTATAAGGCAAGAATTTATGGCTTGTGACAGATTGAATTAGCTACCTAAATTAACCCTTCTGCTGTTTGTTGAATACTTCTGAATGTATATAAAGCTTAAGGAGAAAGTATAGACCAAGCTCAATGTTTGAATTCTGCAGGTTAAGTGTTTATTTACGTCTTTTTTTTATTACAGGCCTATTTTGCAGATGGAAATAAAGACAAGGACAGGGATCCAGTCTACTCAGAAGAACTTGGTCTAGCAATAGAAAAGTTAAAAGATGGTTTTACTTTATCAGGATTATGGGATGTCTTATCATAGAGTCAATTTATATATCCAGGGGTAAGCTCAGCACTATTGAAATTGCCTGGATGTTTATAGTCACTTACAATAGTGTTGCCCTGAACCCTCGATATGAATCTTTAATTTTGTCCCAAAAGGTCAATGACATTAGCTTTCTACAAAAATTGTTATAAAAAAATGACGATTTACAATAATGATCATGTGATTTTGTAATGGCAATGACAAATATTTTAATTATACCCCCCACCTACGAAGTAGAGGGGGGTATATTGGTTTCACCATATCTGTCTGTCAGTCCATCCGTCTATCAATCCGTCCATCCGTCTGTAGACCTTTTCGTTTCCAGACTCTAACTCAAGAACCAAATGACCTACAATCATGAAACTTTATATAGATGTTCCTTATGACCCAAGGAAGTGCCCTATTGTTTTTGGGTCACATAGGTCAAAGGTCAAGGTCACAGTCCGCCTTTGTTCAATTTTCATTTCCAGACTCTAACTCAAGAACCAAGTGGCCTACAATCATGAAACTTTATACAAATGTTCCTTATGACCCAAGGAAGTGCCCTATTGTTTTTGGGTAACATAGGTCAAAGGTCAAGGTCACAGTCCGCCTTTTTTCAATTTTCGTTTCCGGACTCTAACTTGAGAACCAAGTGACCTACAAGCATGAAACTTTATGGAAATGTTGCTTATGATCCAAGGAAGTGCCCTATTGTTTTGGGGTCATATATATCAAAGGTCGAGGTCACAGTCAAATTTTGTTTAATTTTCATTTCTGGACTCTAACCCAAAAACCAAGCGCCCTAGAATCATGAAACTTCAGGCAAATGGTGCATATGACCTCAATATTTGTTACAAACACATCCTGCACTAATAGCACTTGCATTCTGACAAAGTGCTTGTGGGGGAGGGGGGGGGTATTAGTCCGCTCTGCGACAGTTCTAGTTTCTTATTGGCCACCAGCCCTTGCAAAATAAACAAACGTTTGAGCCTGTGTGTGAAATTTCCGACAAATTTCACATGTGTGCTATTTAAACAAAGCCTCTGGCCAGTCTTTGCATCAGCACAGTCTGTCATAGACTTCACTTTGGGATAATTGGAATAGAAAGATCTTCACCCCCCATCAGGCTGTTAGCAGTTAGTCATGTAACATTATGCGGTTGTCCATGCTGCTCAGTGTTTCTCATGTGAAATCACTAGAAATGACTTGCACAGGCTTATTCATATATACAAAAAACTTTGTGTAGGATTTTTCCTTGATGAATGTTATGTATGGACTGCTAAGTACTGTATTTCCCTTAATAGTAGCACCCTCCCTAATAGTAACATCCCTACACTTCAAATGCCTAAATCTTAAGAACTCATTGAGACGTATTCTCTATTTGATGTGAATTTCCTCTTTACAAGCATTTATATGATTGTTGAGAGGAAATTCACATCAAATTAAAGGGAAATGGGCCACAAAGACATAATTCTAATGATATTTTAAATCAGAAAATGCATACTAAATAAAAGCTCCAGGACTGTGTTATGTATAGCTCCCGAGAGCGCTTATTGGGAGAAATGCAGTATCAATTTTATAAGAATTGATAGATGAATGCAATTAAATCTAGATCTTTTCAGCTTTTGATGAATTTTTTTTCTTGAAAATGAAAAAGTAATAAACTTAAATGAAAAGAATCATAGCATTGGTCCACCTTTTTGCAAGTGCTTTTGTACAAGTGTTTATTGGCATGTACACTTGATTTACAAAGATTCTTCATTTAAAGCCCCCCATATGGGAGTGTCAGAAAACGATTAAGAAGTAGAATGAAAATATCTGTATTCTAAAGTGGTTTATATTTGAAAATATCAAGACTACAGCCTGTTTCCTGAATTAAGAAGTTACAGAGTGACATATACTCTTTGATGTGTTATATTTTTTTCACAGATAATTTTGTTACTAGTCTCTTCTTGTTTGAGAGATCAATTTTTTAGTGTTATAAGTCTCCGTCCAAATGTATGTTTATATGCTATTTATTAAAGATGTATAAAGTCGGATAATTTTAAATGATTTCTTTTTCATCATTTTCATAAATTCTCAGAACAGTTTTATTACAAATGTATATCAGCGACATGTAACTGATCCAGGATTTCTGAAAAAGGGGATGAGAACTTATAAGTAAGGGAGTTCATTTTCCTATTTTAACCTCATTTTAAATGTATCTCACCTTAAATATGAAACAAATAAGCTACAAAGAGGGGTTCTTTTGTTCCCTTGAACTCCCTCTTGATCCAGTACTAGACTAGGAGATCCAGAAGTAGATGCTCTGTTGATGAATTTTTAATTTTTGTGAAGAAATAAAGGACAATTTTTTGTACCAGAGTTTGAGTGAACAACAAAAGCCTTATTTCAAGTGAAAAAATAGCATTTGGTGTTCAAACAAGAGGCCCAAGAGGGCCTGTATCGCTCCACTGGCTTAAAATTCTCAAGATTTGAAAGAGAGATATTGAAAATAGAAGGTAATGAAAGTTACTAGCATTCAGAAGGAATTCTGACTTTTTCTAAGTTGAAACTGACTTATGAAGAAATGAACTTATTCAACTAATATGTAAAATTACAAGGAAGAAAATTATTTAGATATCACTTTAAAACAAGAGGACCAGAATGGCCCTAAACCCCTCACCTGATCCAGTGGATCTCATCTAATCCAAATTTCTTCAACAACTTTGACAGAGGGTCACCCAAGGAACATTCTGGTAAAGTTTCATTGAAAACGGTCCAATGGTTCAGGAGGAGATGTTCAAAGATTTCAGGGTCATAATAAGCCAATCACTGCCACACCCATATTTGGGGGTCAATCCAAATTTCTTGGACAAACTTTGACAGAGGGTCACCCAAGGAACATTCTGGTATAGTTTCATTGAAATTGGCCAAATGGTTCAGGAGAAGATGTCGATCAGAGATTTTGGGGTCAAAATAAGGGGCAGCCCTGCCACGCCCATATTTGGGGGTCAATCTAAATTTCTTGAACAACTTTAGAAGAGGGTCACCCAAGGAACATTCTGGTAAAGTTTCATTGAAATCAGCCCAATGGTTCAAAAGGAGATGTTTTTCAAAGATTTTGGGGTCAAAATAAGCCGCCCCCTGCCACGCCCATATTTGGGGGTCAATCCAAATTTCTTGAACAACTTTAGAAAAGGGTCACCCAAGGAACATTCTGGCAAAGTTTCATTGAAATGGGCCCAGTGATTCAGGAGAAGGTGTTGATCAGAGATTTCGGGGTCAAAATAAGCCCCACCCTGCCACACCCATATTTGGGGGTCAATCCAAATTTTTGAACAACATTGAAAGAGGGTCACCGAAGGAACATTCTGGCAAAGTTTCATTGAAATCGGCCCAATGGTTCAGGAGGAGATGTCGTTCAAAGATTTCAGGGTCAAAATAAGCCGCGCCCTGCCACGCCCATGTTTGGGGGATCAATCCAAATTTCTTGAACAACTTTAAAAGAGGGTCACCCTAGGAACATTCTGGCCAAGTTTTGTCAAAATCCACCCATTGGTTTAGGAGGAGAAGATGTTTAAAGAAAAGTTTGCACACACACGCACGGACGGACGCACGAGGGACACCCCGCCATGACAATAGTTTGCTGGCCTTTGGCCAGTGGAGCTAAAAATGAGATATCAATTGATCTTACTCGGAAAATTTACTTGGAATTTACTGGAATATATATTCAATTTAAAGTTGACATTATCAAAGGGAATAACACCAATTACATTTTTAGCTTGGCTTTTTTTTAGAAAACCCGAGGTATTGAAATCACCTTAGCATCATTCGTATTGGCGTTGATTTTAGTGTTGGTGTGACAAACTTTGGCCTTGGGTCATTTCCCTGTTGTCATTGAAGACATGTTCATGAAACTTTGCATGTGTGTTCACCATCACAAAAGCTGTCTAGACTATCAAGGGGGATAACTCAGCATTTTTGTAAGAGTTATGTCCCATTTTTAGCTATTGTGATTGTACAATGTCTGTCGTCTGTCGTCTAAAATTTCTTTAAACATCTTCTCTTCCTAAACAAGTGGACTACTCTTGATGAAACTTGGCAGGGATGTTCCTTGGGTCAAGTTCTACCAAAGTTTTTCAAATAAATCCACCCTTAACTTTCCCTTTACCCTTAACAAAAAGGGTGAAAATATGAAAATTTTCAAAAATCTTCATCTCTGAAAGCAGAAGTCAGACAGCTTTTATAATTGGTATGTAACATGATCTAGTTGACCTCTACCAAGTTAATTCATATCAAGACCCTTGGGTCATATTTGGGCTTTGCCCGGGCGCAACCCTTTTTACAAAGAATCAAAGAGCAAAAATCCTTAAAAATCTTCTTCTCTGAAACCAGAGGGCAGACAGCTTTCATATTTGGTATGTAGCATCATCCAGTGGGCCTCAAGCAAGTTTGTTCATATCAAGACCCTGGGGTCATGTTTGGGCTTTGCCGGGGCCCAACCCTTTTTACATAGAATCAAAGAGCGAAAATCTTTAAAAATCTTCTTTAATCGAAACCAGAGGGCACACTGCTTTCATTTTTAGCTCCACTGGCCGAAGGCCAGCGAGCTATTGTCATGGCGAGGTGTCCGTCGTGCGTCCGTGCGTCCGTCCGTGCGTGCACTTTTCTTTAAACATCTTCTCCTCCTGAACCAATGGGTGGATTTTAATGAAACTTGGCAAGAATGTTCCTTGGGTGACCCTCTTCTAAAGTTGTTCAAGAAATTTGGATTGACCCCCAAATATGGGCGTGGCAGGGCGGGGCATATTTTGACCCCAAAATCTTTAAACGACATCTCCTCCTGAACCATTGAGCTGATTTCAATGAAACTTTACCAGAATGTTCCTTGGGTGACCCTCTTCTAAAGTTGTTCAAGAAATTTGGATTGACCCCCAAATATGGGCGTGGCAGGGCGGGGCTTATTTTGACCCCGAAATCTTTGAACAACATCTCCTGAACCATAAGACCAATTTTAATGAAACTTTTCCAGAATGTTCCTTGTGTGACCCTTTTTTAAAGTTGTTCAAGAAATTTGGATTGACCCCCAAATATGGGTGTGGCAGGGCGTGGCTTATTTTGACCCCGAAATCTTTGAACATCATCTCCTCCTGAACCATTGGGCCGATTTCAATGAAACTTTACCAGAATGTTCCTTGGGTGACCCTCTTCTAAAGTTGTTCCAGAAATTTGGATTGACCCCCAAATATGGGCGTGGCAGGGCATGGCTTTTTTTGACCCCAAAATCTTTGAAAAACATCTCCTTTTGAACCATTGAGCTGATTTCAATTGAACTTTACCAGAATGTTCCTTGGGTGACCCTCTTCTAAAGTTGTTCAAGAAATTTGGATTGATCCCCAAATATGGGCGTGGCAGGGCGGGGCATATTTTGACCCCAAAATCTTTGAACGACATCTCCTCCTAAACCATTGGGCCCATTTCAATGAAATTTTACCAGAATGTTCCTTAGGTGACCCTCTTTTAAAGTTGTTCAAGAAATTTGGATTGACCCCCAATTAAGGGCGTGGCAGGGCAGGGCTTATTTTGACCCAGAAATTTTTGAACGACATCTCCTCCTGAACCATTAGGCCAATTTTAATGAAACTTTACCAGAATGTTCCTTGTGTGACCCTCTTCTTAAATTGTTCAAGAAATTTGGATTGACCCCCAAATATGGGCGTGGCAGGGCAGGGCTTTTTTGACCCCGAAATCTTTGAACGACATCTCCTCCTGAACCATTAGGCTTATTTCAATGAAACTCTACCAGAATGTTCCTTGGGTGACCCTCTTCTAAAGTTGTTTAAGAAATTTGGATTGGATGAGATCCACTGGCTCAATAAAATTCAGGTCAGCGGTTTATGGCCATTCTAGTCCTCTTGTTTCAAAGTGATATCTATATAGTTTTCTTCCTTGTAATTTTACATATTAGTTAAATAAGTTCATTTCTTCATAAGTTAGTTTCAACTTAGAAAAAGTCAGAATTCCTTTTGAATGCTGTTCACTTTCATTACCTTCTATTTTCAATATCTCTCTTTCAAATCTTGATATTTTGTATCCAGTGGAGCGATACAGGCCCTCTTGGGCCTCTTGTTGGTATGTAGCATCATCCAGTGGGCCTCAAGCAAGTTTGTTCATATCAAGACCCTTGGGTCACATTTGGGCTTTGCCCAGGCGCATCCCTTTAGTTCTTCTGTACACAAAGGGTAAAAAAAGGAAAATCTTCTTCTCTGAAACCAGAAGACAGACAGTTTTCATATATTGTATGTAGCATGATCTAGTGGACCTCTACCCAGCTAGTTCATATCAAGACCCTGGGATCATATTTGGGCTCCACCCGGGTGCAACCCTTTTTACATAGAATGAAAGAAAGAAAATCTTTAAAAATCTGAAACCAGAGGGCACATAGCTTTCATATTTGGTATGTAGGCCCACAGCAAGTCTGTTCATATCAAGACCCTGGGGTCATATTTGGGCGCCATGCAGGCGCATCCCTTTTAGCTCATCTTAGCATGAAGGGTGCATCCTTTTTAACATAGAATCAAAGAGTGAAAAGGCCCATCCTTCTTGCTCTTGGCTGAAAATATTCCATGGTATTGATCCTATGTAGAAATGATCCCCTTTTTGACATCTGCCTATTTAATTAATGTGATGTCCCAGGGGTCAAAGAGACTCAGGTGAGTGATCTAGGACCATCATGGTCCTTTTGTTGTCATTATCCAGCAACTGCAGCCGACCATTTCATCTGTAGGCAGTGCTCTTATCAATGAATAATGTCCATTTGTCGACTTGGATTTTTTTTCCTACCATTCAGCACTTTTTAGCTGAGCATGGCACCTATTTGCAGAGCTCTTGGCAATCATTCAACTTGAAACATAGAGTAGGAGGGAGGGGATAAGTGTTCATTTCAAGTACAAGTAAATAAAAAGACAGACTGAATTAAACTGATTGGCACTTTAATGATTTAAAGATAAACATTTGTAGAAAAATACATGTTTATAATGGCATTTGAAGGGAGAACACATATGTATATTGCTGGGATAAATATTGTGGAAAAATGCATAAAATCTAGGCTTGATTTAGATATCAATATCAGTCTGTAATTTTAACTGAGACTGTGTGGGACAATTCCTACAATTTGAACACATGCATGAAGGGCCAACATTTACCAACCTTGACTGCCACATAGCATAATTAGAAGTTTGCCTGACTTTCTAAAGGCCATTTTGGACCTAATTTTTCTACAAAGTGTAAAAGTAAAGATCCTGGTCAGACTGTGCAGATGAAATTGTTGGAAATGTCACACACAGGCTCAATTGATAATTCTCAAAGTACCCATCGTATTTAAGGACAATAGGTTAATATGCCCTTTGCCAAGTTTGGAGTAGGTCTCATGTTTGAACCACTAACTAGGGTTTAGAATCCCTAAAAACTGAACATATCTTAAAGTTGACCCTTCTCCCAGTAAGATCATTTTGACCCATTTGAGAGAAATTTCAAGGCTCAAAATTTGGTTTTTATCCCTCAAATTTTCAATGTTGTATCTTACAAGCTATTTTTTGCCACTTTAAAATCAGTTTTGACCCTAAGATGTTCATAGTTAAGGAGCTCATTTCTCCTCAAAGGAGTACCAAACTGTTTGAAATTATATCCTGCTTTGCACTTGCATATAAAGCCGGGTATGATCTGCAAACAGTTTGTACCAGTTTGTCATCATAAACGCAGGGCTGGATGTGAACACAAAAACATTTATTTGTGTCATAACTATTTTGGAAACAAATATGTGTAGATATCAAATTCATGAAAACTAAAAATCATACAGCTAATACTACAGGATCATATTTGGCACTTGTTATCATTCATAAATTGGAATTCAAGATCAATGTAACTTAATTTGGTCCCTTGACACTGCACTTGCAGCTTATTTGGTTCTTATCAACAATGAAATGAGCATGTGCACAACATTTCCAACCATTTCAATTATGTACAAAGCTGAGACTCTGAGCAGCAAGTGCATAAGCACAGTCTGGCCAGTGTCTTCACTATGTGTTAAGTAGATAGATAAGGTCTCAATGTATCTGTAGACCATCAGCTATCTTTATTAGCTCACCTGAGCACAAAGTGCTCGAGGTGAGCTATTGTGATCACTCACCGTCCGTCGTCCGTCCATCATCCGTCCGTCTGTCCGCCCATCCGTCCGTCAACAATTTCTTTAAACATCTTCTCCTCCTAAACAACTGGGCCAATCAAGCTGAAACTTGGCAGGGATGTTCCTTGGATGAAGCTCTTTAAAAGTTGTTAAAAGAATTTAATTTCATCAAAAACTCTGGTTTCCATGGTTACATAATAGCCCAAAATGGCCGAAAATCTTAGAAAAAATTCTTCTCCTCCTAAACCACTGGGCCAATCAAGCTGAATCTTGGCAGGGATGTTCCTTGGGTGAAGGTCTCTAAAAGTTGTTAAAAGAATTTAATTTCATCAAAAACTCTAGTTTCCATGGCAACGGAAAATCTGAAAAAAGGCCGAAAATGGCTGAAAATATTAGAAAAAATTCTTCTCCTCCTTAACCACTGTGCCAATCAAGCTGAAACTAGACAGGGATGTTCGAGGGGTGAAGGTCTTCAAAAGTTGTAAAAAGAATTTAATTCCATCAAAAACTCTAGTTTCCATCGTAACGGAGAAGCTGAAAAATGGCTGAAAATGGCTGAAAATATTAGAAAAAATTCTTCTCCTCCTAAACCACTGGGCCAATCAAGCTGAAACTTGGCAGGGATGTTCCTTGGGTGAAGGTCTCTAAAAGTTGTTAAAAGAATTTAATTTCATCAAAAACTCTAGTTTCCATGGCAACGGAAAATCTGAAAAAAGGCCGAAAATGGCTGAAAATATTAGAAAAAATTCTTCTCCTCCTTAACCACTGTGCCAATCAAGCTGAAACTAGACAGGGATGTTCCTTGGGTGAAGGTCTTCAAAAGTTGTAAAAAGAATTTAATTCCATCAAAAACTCTAGTTTCCATCGTAACGGAGAAGCTGAAAAATGGCTGAAAATGGCTGAAAATATTAGAAAAAATTCTTCTCCTCCTAAACCACTGGGCCAATCAAGCTGAAATTTGGCAGGGATGTTCCTTGGGTGAAGGTCTTCAAAAGTTGTTTAAAAAAATTAATTTCATCAAAAACTCTAGTTTCCATGGTAACGGAAAATCTGAAAAATGGTCGAAAATGGCTGAAAATATTAGAAAAAATTCTTCTACCCATAAACCACTTGGCCAATCATGCTTAAACTTGGCAGGGATGTTCCTTGGGTGAATGTCTTTAAAAGTTGTTAAAAGAATTTAATTTTATCAAAAGCTCTAGTTTTTCATGGTAACGGAAAGCCTGAAAAATGGCTGAAAATCTTAGAAAAAATTCTTCTACTCCTAAACCACTGGACCAATCACGCTGAAATTTGGCAGGGATGTTCCTTGGGTGAAGGTCTTCAAAAGTTGTTAAAAGAATATGCCATGATAAGAGAAAAGTTGAAAAATTACAAAACTTAAAAAAAATCAAGTTGCAATAGGACGAATTTTAACCAACCTTAATGTACATCAAACAAATTCTGGTTTTCAAAACATGGTTGACAAGTTATGAGTGACATACTCAGGTGAGCGATATAGGACCATCATGGTTCCTTTGTATTTAAAGTATGTGGCTGTCTTTGCTACTCAATGTTTGCACCTCACTAAAATTTCAAATTGTTGGAAATGTCATGTACAGGCTCAAATGCGATCATGATTGCTAGGCTAAATCAACCTGCACAACAATTCCAACATAGGATCTGATTGATTGATAATCTTTTCAATTCGACATAGGAATAGTCACTATGAACAGTCTTTAATTTTTGAAATGTATTTGCCCAAGGGGTGTGGGAAATACTTATTTTCTCCTCATGTCCTTGGATAAGTAAAAGTCGATTTCTTACTTGTAAAGAATCAAAAGGGACTTCTCTGCAAGAAATGAGATAAATAAATATTAAGAAAACATTGTCTTTAATGAAGAAAATGCTGTAACTCAGCATTTTCTTCATTAAATACAATACTTTCTATCCTTTGATACAAACATTAGGATGACTTTTCTTCTAGATCTTTTAAGTACTGTTCCAAGATTTGTTCTGGTAGTTACTTGTTCATGGACAAGTGGTCTAGAAAACTGTACTTGCCTGCAAGTGGAAAAGCACGAGCTGGACAAGTCAGGCATGGGAATTCCACACCTGTGCACATTGGATTTTTACACGTAACAACCTAGCCCATATTTGCTCAACCCTCGTCATGCTGACCTGGAATATTTATGCTTTGGCAGGAGGTATATACAAAGATCAGCCTGCACATATGTGATGTCTTATCTGTTTTTATACCACCTGATTTCCCTTCTTAAACCAAAAAAAAAAAAATCATGGTTCTTTCAATAGAATTCTGACGCACAATAAGTGAATCCACAGCAGCTGTCATCACTTGAATTTTAACACAGTTATGCCAAGGCTTTTATTCAGCACGACAAAGGTTAAGATTTCTGTTTAAACATATCACCATTCCTTGAGGACATGACCTCAAACTTTGAGTCTCTTTCTGTCTCTAACTTTCTGTTGTCATGATTGTTAGTTCACTAACCTGTAATTATATCATAAACACATAATAACTTCCTATGAGATCTGTATGAAGGTACCATATAAACAATTAATATAGTATTCATTTTTTAATCATTGCCTAGTTAAGATTTATACAGAGGATAATCATTTGTTTCAGTGTAATTGATTAATTCAGATTGATTTATACTTCATTGAGTGAACAACAAAAGCTATATTTCCACGAGTGGATGTTTAATTTGTGTGTGAGTTTTGCCATCAAATATTGCCCATGGTGTCACAATTTGACATTTACCATTTTACACCTCTTGATAGGTACTGACCAATTATTGTTATGCATTCTTATTTAGCAGCCTTGTTTATTTTTGGAATTTTTGGGGTTTAATCGATTAGATTTCAATCAGCGACTGAGAAATGTATTCATCTTGTGATCTCATGCAAACCTTGTATAAATGAATGTGCAGATGTTTGTAGGCTTGATTTAATTTTAAGGGCGCCTTGTTACAAATACAAGAAATAAAGAAAGAGAATTTATAAGAATTATTTCAACCAAGGATCAGAACATTATCAAAAGTGTTTCACTGTTTGTCTATCAATTAATCAAGACACGCAAAAATTTGAATTCTCAATAATGTGCACAAGCAATTTCTTCATTTGCAATAATATTTTCTACACAGAAAAAAAAATGTGAAATTAAATTCACTTGAAATTATCTTCTGCGGCACCTTTGAATTTGGACAAGTCTAAACTTTCGCCCTCTGGAACTGGTTTAAGATAACATCGTTCTTAGACTATAATACTTAAGAGATATGAATAAATTAACATCCCTATATCAATATAGTTAAAACCGAAGCTTCAACATCAACTGTTTTCAATAATTAATGTACTTCTTTTTTTCTTTTCTTTCTGGTACTCAGTATGTTATATGTATTGTTAAATTGGAATTGTGTTATGGGCCGGTGGCCTAAATCACCAATAAAATAGTTATAGTTATATTGTCAATATGTTTTCCACATAGAATTATCATACTAATTTTGCTCAGATTTTGTCAGCTTCTGAAGAGTGATTTGATCCAAAGGGAGAACACTCTGATGGAGGTATGAACTGACATGAAAATAATTGAATAGATATTGTGTTATTTAGATTTTGAAATGGACTAAACACAAGATGAGTATTTTTTCAAGTAGTATAATTTAGGTTTATTACTCTGCAAACCGTCTTGTTGGAACTTGATTCAAAATATGTTCCATATAAAATCAAGCCCAACACAGAGGTACCTAATGACAAAGTCTGATTCATCAATGATACGCCAACCACTTGATTATGGTTGGTTCAATTGTCCAAGTACCTTGAGCTAAGAAATATGGTAGTTTCATTTAACTGAAATAAACCCTATTCTGAGAATACTTACTGAAATCCTGTCATTCAAAGGAATCAAATAATCAAATAAATACCAACAACACAGGTGTTATTTCAACAATTTCAGAATGACTTTACATTACAACCTCTTATCTTAACCCCTGTACTTACATGTTTAGCCCTGTTTGAGTAAAAAAAAATTAGATTCTTTAAAGTTATAATCTTACCCTAACATGTCTAGGAGCACTTAAAGTGTACACTACTCCATCAGCAATATCTTCTGGCTTCAAATTCTGTGAAAGAACAATAAGAGTGCCATGAACACAAGATACACCACCAAAAAGGCAAGTATTAAAATGAAGCACCCCGTACCCGTGATTTTCCATTGTATAAATAAATGGTGAAATTATGCTCATGTTCACAAGAAGAAGAAGATCCTTTAAGTATGATCCATCATTAGTTCCATAATGAGAAACATTCTGTGAAAGTTTCATTCAAATCAATCTATAAATGTAGAAGTTGAGGTACAAGATCATCTATGTCCTCTTTTTCTGTGCCATGGTATCTCCAAACCCCTACAACTTGGGCATGGCCATTTGAAGAGAGGAAGAGTATGTGAAATTTTCAAGCAAATTAAACCATAGATGAAGAAGAATTTTAAAAGAAATTGTACATTAAGGCCCTTTTTTTTGCAAGCACTAAAGTCGGATGATGTGCATGGTCACATGGTGAAGAACATTCTGTGAAAGTTTCATGAAAATTTAGCCATAAAGGAGGAGTTGTGTTGACAAGAAATGGATGGTGGGATAGATGGACAGATAGATGTAGAAAATGATTTCACTATTCATCCACCTTCAGTGGCCTATAAAAGAAAGGATTCATCACATGGCTAATATCTGTTATCAGCCCTGAGTTCAGGATGTAAAAATGTTTTGAGATGATACCCCACTTTGCATGTGCTCATAGGTGCAAAGTGAGGTATCAGTTCGAAAAATTTTTCATCCTGAATGCAGGGCAGGCTATAGGGTGAGGTTAAAACAGTTCATCGTATAAACTGGTGAAAACTTGCACAGAGCTAGACAAAAATAATTTTGCAGTCTACAAGTTAACAACATCGTGAAATTGACAAGGTGAATGATTATGGAATGAAATTGAATGAGTGCGATGAGTGAGTTTATAGTGAATTAAAGGGAGGTAATCCAATATTGCTTATTTTGTTCAGGATGAACAAAATAAGCAATATTAATTACCTCCCTTTAATGATATACTTAATGAAATATGCATACAAGTTCTATAAATAGCTTCATATTTCAATTATGTCAGTGAAGTCTCTGTGATTTTTTATAGCTAAATTTACTTAGACTGAATATGTTGTTATTATTTTTTTCATGATTTTTGAACATTTTTGAATGGTTTGAGTGAGTATTTGGACTGAATGAATGGAGCGCTGAGCGAGCGATTTTGGACAGGTTTTGATTGAGATTAATGTCAAAATCACCATGTAAATAACTGTAAACAACTTTAAATACATTTTGTTTCCAGTGAAGACATTGTTAATTTCGATCAGTTTTCAAGGAGAAGAAAGCCCTACCTCTATTCTGTTGTATTTGGCTGCTGCTTTTTCTTTGTCGTCTGCATACATTCTATAAGCAAACTCTGTCTCTGTTAGACCAGGGCTTATACTCTGAAAAAAAAAATGGGAAAAAAAATATTAATTGTTTTTATACACACAATTATTATTCATTTTTAGCTCCACTGGCTGAAAGCCACTGGGGCTATTGTCATGGCGTTGTGTCCGTCGTGCGTCCGTCCGTCCGTGCGTGCGTGCGGTCGTAAACTTTTCTTTAAAAATCTTCTCCTCAGAAACTACTGGATGGATTTCAACCAAACTTCACAGGAATGATCCTTGGGTGACCCTCTTTTAAAGTTGTTCAAGAAATTTGAATCCAATTAAAAACATGGATTTAATGGGCGTGGCTAATTTCCAAATATGGTAAAAAGTGAGATTTCTCAGATTCTAATCAATGGATACCAATGAAATTTTACATGAATGATCCTTAGGTGACCCTTTATCAGTCTACAAAAAATCATTAAGATCTGATGGAAAATATGCATTTTATGGGCGGAGGTCATTTCTCTATATGTTATATAGTGGAAACTTTGAAAAACATTTTCTCAGAACCTAATGTTTGGATATCAACCAAATTTCACTGGAATGATCCTTGAGTGACCCTTTATGAGTGTACCAAAAAATATTTTGATTGGATGAAAAATATTCATTTTATTAGCAGAGGTCATTTCTCTATATGTTATATAGTGGAAAATTTGAAAATCATTTTCTCAGAATCTAATTTTTGGATCTCAACCAAATTTCACTGGAAAGATCCTTGAGTGACCCTTTATCAGTGTACCAAAAATTGTTTTGATTGGATGAAAAAAATGCATTTTATGGACGGAGGTCATTTCTCAATTTGTTAAATAGTTGAAACTATGAAAATCATTTTCTCAGAATATAACTGATGGATATCAATCAAACATTTTTGGTATGATCTTTGGGTGACCCATTATTATGCAGCCAAAAATTATTTTGATTTGATGAGAAATATGTCTTTTAATAGCGGAGGTCATTTCTCTATCTCTTATATAGTTGAAACTTTGAAAATCATTTTCAACATCAGTAGAACCCCAAATATCTAAAAATCTAGTCAAATCATTTATTTGCTTTTACAAGACTTTCAACCCTGTGGAGCGACTCAAGCCATTCATGGCTTTCTAGTTAGATCGTACTGCGAAGCAGTAAATTTATATCTACCGTTTTCCAGAAATCCAGTCTGTTTGACCCACTACATTTTTACCATTATCTTCTGAGCAATGTGTTCAAACCAAATTATGTGTTTTCAAACACCGAAGAAACGGCCTTTTCAGTCACAATTTACAAACTTTGTTTATACCTAATTTACTTTTCGACAAATAGAGAAGAGGCTAATACAAAATTTGATGTAATTTTCGCTTTTAGTAATTACCAGTTAGTATTTTCAGTGTTTATAACAAGATTTTCGGTTGAGTAAAGGAGTTGAAATGTACAATAGGTTAACTGTATAATTAATTTGTAGCACTTACAATATTACTGCTCTGAACTTTCTCGAACGGTCATTTACCAGTTGTAAGGCTGACAACCAATCAAATTCTGTTATGATTATCACTCGGTCAAAACCCACGCGTAAATTCAGACCACGTGTAAATTCAGATGGACATCGTCTGCTCGAAATGTGTCAATTAACTTGTTTGTCATTAGTCAATAGTCGTCTGCACTCAAACAGGGAGCGTGGAAAGTTTACTTTTTTTTCGCATGTGTTAACAAATAGAAATAATTTTGTAATTTTGAAATATTTGATTTCAATGAGCACTCTGATCACGCTCCAATCCTATTTTCATTAAATTCAAATTTGAGTATGAAGAAAAATTATTCAACAACAAATAAACCGACAAAAACATATGATAAACTGATATAGGATAGCAGTAAGAGCGATCTATTTTTAGAACAACTCATGAATAATCATAGAGTGCTGCTAGATTTAATCGATTGGTCAGAAACCAAAGATATAAATAGCATAGTTGGCGATTTCACGTGTTTCTTGAGGGAAAATGCATTTACAGTATTTGGGAAAACCCAATGCTTGAAATACAAACATGTTGGTAATCAAAATTGTAAATAGTTTAATGAAAAATGTTTTTTGCTAAACAGGCTTTTAAACTCTACAGAGAGAGGAATAATATTAACAGACAAGCTTTTAGCTTGGCGCGTGCTCATTATAACAACGTAAAAATCTGCTAAGAAATAATTTAGACTAGCAGAGGGCTATCGAATCAGCAAACTTTCAAAATCTGACCCACGAGGTTGGATGAGCTGGCGATGTCCTCGAAAAGATGGATTGTTAAGACAAAAAACTCACAAATTTAAAGATTTTACCAACTCTTATTGTCCAAATTTGAGCCCTTTTGATTGGCGAACTATTGCCCAGCTGTACGATTTACAGTGCTGACAGCACTTTGATTAACAATATCACCCATATAAACCTCAGAGACACAGAACCTTATAAATGAGTATCTGTCTTTTGCCCATTTTGCGAATTCTTTGAAGCTACGAATTTCCCCTAACATGCCCAAAATGAAAAGTAAACCTGTAGTGATGTTACTATGTGACGTCACACTACTATATCCTGTTGCGTTATGACGTGAAAAAGGTTCTTGGCTGAACCTGCATGAAAGTTATCACCTTAAATGGACAGATTGGTAAAACTGAAAGGTATTTATTAGCATTTATATCATTTTTATTTGCATGTTATTAAATGGCATACTTTGTAGTATAATATTAAGTAATATATGTAAGTGTTCCTTTAAGATAATTATTTGTGAGAGCTACATAACAGCAATCAGGTGTCTTACATTAGAATGCTTAAAAAGACGGATCAGCACAAAACTATTGTAAGTGCCTTGCCAAAGCAATGTAAGATTAATCAATAATGAGATCATTTTCTTACTTTTTGTGCTTACAAAATATCTGCATTCTCAAAATTGTTTTCATCGAGAAGTAAAATAATTTTTTCAGTCAATCATAATGCACGAAAATTGGTGGAATCATCTTAAATCAAAATATATAAACTTGAAACAGTAATCCAGTTACTCACTGTAACTCTTATATGTGTTCCTTTCAACTCATTCTTCAAACCTTCTGTAAGAGCTGAAACTGCAAACTTTGTGGCACTGTAAAAATGTCCACTGGGATTGTTTACGTACTGTCTGTGGCCTACAACACTGAAAATATTCAAAATTGTCAAATACTTAAAATGAGGCTGTGAATGACATTTCCAACAATTTTGTGGTTGCATGATGGTTATAGACTATGCAGCCTAGATAACCACACGAGGTTATAAGAATATCAACCCTTGTCATACTGATTAAAATTAATGCAAATTAAGACTGAAAACAAAGTGCTGAAGGCCCTGAAAGAAGAAATTGGATACCAATATTTCTCAGAAAAATTCAGACTTTACATAATTCTTTGTCAAATAGGACAAACATGTGGTGTAGACTAAGATCAGACTGCACATATGTGCAGGCTGATATTTGTCTATACCTCTCACCAATTCATGAATATTCCGGGTTCAGCATGACAAGGGTTAACTGTCTGCCTGAAGAGATCTTAAGATCTAACTACAAAGTGCATAGCAAGGCCTCTGGTCTGATTGTGGGACTGCACAGGCTGACAAGAGGGTTTGCTTTGCCCAAAAGAAAATGTGAAATTGCTGGAAATGTCACACACAGGCTCAAAATGCGCTATTATTGATTTAATAAACAATTAGTTATAAAGTAGATGCATAATGCAGCATGGACAGTTTTTTCAAAACTTGCCATGACAAAAAGTCTCATTAACTTCATGGAGAAATACACTTTGATCAATGATGCAACAATTTATCACAAGATAATGAATAAGATGTGAAGTCAGTAGTTATAAGATATGACAAACTTTTAGATTTAAAGGCACTTACAATAGAAAAATTGTGATAATTTCATCAAATCCTTCTGGAAAAGTAGGTGTAAATGCACACACAAGGTCATGTTTGTGTCTAATACAAAACAAGAGATGTTTGTTAAACACTTATGCATGCATCCCCCCCCCCACCCCAATAAAAGCAGGTCAATGGCCTATTCTTTGTAAATCAACAAAGGGCAATAACTCACTAAATATGACAAGTACTGTAGAGTTATAGTTCTTGTGCACTGCACTTTTCCTCGTTGAGAATTATTCACCTGTGAAGTTTCATGATTTTAGCTTGCATACTTTTTGTGAAATAACAAGAGGCCCAAGAGGGCCTGTATTGCTCCACTGGCTTAAATATCACAAGATTTGAAAGAGAGATATTGAAAATGGAAGGTAATGAAAGTCACGAGCATTCAGAACGAATTCTGACTTTTTCCAAATTGAAACTGAGCTATCAGAAGTGAACTCATATAATGAATATGTAAAAGTAAAATTACATGGATGAAAACTATTTAGATATCACTTTAAAACACGATGACCAGAATTCAACTTAATTTTATTGATCCAGGGGATCTTTTCCAAGTAACTTTCTAGAAAAGTTTCATTCACATTCACCTAATTGTTGAAGAGATGTTATTCCAAGAATTTAAATTGGTGATAGACCCTGACTTCCCATTTGCTACTGAGGAGTCTCAAAATAAGCCCTGCCAGTGCCATATTTATGGGCAAATAAAAATTTTGCAAACAATTTTTCAAAAGGGTCACACAAGGAACATTCTGGTAAAGTATCATTAAAATCAGCCCAGTGATTCAGGAGGAGATGTTGTTCAAAGATTTTGGGCTCAAAATAAGCCTGCCCTGCCACGCCCATATTTATGGGCAAATCAAAATTGAGCAAATAATTTTTGAAAAGGGTCACCCAAAGAACATTCTAGTAAAAAATTGATTAAAATTGACCCAGTGGTTCAGGCGATGTCATTCAAAGATTTTGGGCTCACAATAAGTCACGGCCTGCCAACTAGATATTCATGTGCCAATCAAAATTTCTTGAACAATTTTTAGGAATATTCTTGAAAAGTTTCATTGAAATCAGGCAGGTGGTTCAGTGATTTTGGGCTCAAAATAAGCCCCACCTTACCACGCCCATTTTTATGGGCAAATCAAAATTGAGCAAACAATTTTTGAAAAGGGTCACCCAAGGAACATTCTGGTAAAGTTTCATTGAAATCAGCATATTGGTTCAGGAGGAGATGTCATTCAAAGATTTCGGGCTCAAAATAAGCCCCACCTTTCCACGCCCATATTTGGGGGTCAATCCTAATTTCTTGGAACAACTTTAGAAGAGGGTCACCCAAGGAACATTCTGGTAAAGTTTCATTAAAAGCAGCTCAATGGTTCAGGAGGAGATGTCGTTCAATGATTTTGGGCTCAAAATAAGCCCCGCCCTGCCACGCCCATATTTGGGGGTCAATCCAAATTTCTTGAACAACTTTAGAAGAGAGTCACCCAAGGAACATTCTGGTAAAGTTTCATTGATATCGGCCCAGTGGTTGAGGAGGAGATGTTGTTAAAAGATTTGGGGCTCAAGTCACGCCCATATTTAGGGGGCAGTCCTAATTTCTTGAACAACTATAGAAAAGGGTCACCCAAGGAACATTCAGGACGAGTTTTGTGAAAATCCACCCATTGTTTAGGAAGAGAAGATGATTAAAGAAAAGTTTACGCATGCACACACCCATGGACCAACACACGAAGGGCACTCAACCATGTCAAAGCTTGCTGGTCTTTGGCCAGTGGAGCTAAAAAAAAACAGTCTACGAACAAACTGACTGATGGACTGACTGACAAGGGCAAGCTATATAACCCCCTCTTCCTAGAAGGGGCATAATAATGTTTATTATGAACCACCTACCAATCATGCAATGATGCCAAACTGATAAAAAGACAATTCAATGGAAAACTTGGTTTACAAATACTTGGAAACTTACTTTTGGAAATTATGAGAATATGCCCTAACATTACCATATTTTACCTGTTTACATTGATCACATGACCGTCGTCTATGTTTCTCTCTTTCATAGATTGCACAGCTTCTCTTGTACATATACTTAGTCCTAGAACATTAATCTGAAATTCAATTTTTTCTATAGTAAGATCAATCAAGCTTTAACAGTTTTTAGAGAAATTCATCAACAAGAGAATGAGATAACAGCCATGCATAGCTTTTGCCAAACAAAAAAAGATTGTCGAAAATGGTGTTTAAACCCATACTAACAAACAAATCAATCAATGTATAGCAGTCTTTTTAATTAAGTTGTTTACTCCCTGTTGTTTTGCAAAAGCTATGCATGGCTGTTATCACACAAATGAAGTTATTTTTACAGGTTAAATAGTAGTAACTTATGAACTCATAATTTACAGGCCTAAAGGACCTATAACATGAAAGGTACTGCTTTTCCTCCTTAAATATGATAGGCCCAATGACTGGTGTAAGTGTCGATTCCTGCAGTCTTAAGCAAAGTTTACACAATAGACTTTCATTTTGACAAAAATTTTATCATGCTGAATAAAAAACTTTTGCAAAACTTCAAATAAAAGTACTGAAAGCACTGGCTGTGCTATTTGTAAGTTAGTATTTATTTTGAAAATATAATCTTTCCACTTTTCTGGTGTCAACAGGAACATCAGGTGGTGAAGACTTAGATCAGGCTGCACACATGTGCCGGCTGATCTTTGTCTTCACCTCCTGCCAAAGCAGGAATATTCCGGGTTCAGCATGACAAGGGTTAATAATCCTATTGAATCAATGCCCAATATCTGTTACATACAACCATTTCAATCTCATTGTGAATGTAAGGAATTGACATTATTATTGACCATAAATGGACATCATTTAAGAAAGGTCATTCAGGAAAAAAGATTTTAACTTAGGGTCCAGGGGCCTGTTTTTACTAAACATCTTACGATCAGTTTGTGGGTAGGTAAAAAAATAAGTTGCTTTTACACTAGTAGCTTTATATGGAATTCTGCCATGCACCATCTCGTCAGAATCGTCTTCTAAAGACGATCCAAATGAGATATTGCAAGGAAGAATCTAACAATGAATGAAAACACCAGGTATGATTTGTGATTTTGACTTACAATCATTTTTTTCGTAAGAATTTAAGTAAAACAGGCCCAAGGCTGCAAAAATTATATATGTCACATTAGGGGAATAAGCACAATCTCCAATTCTTTAGAGGCCCAGCCCAAAATAGAGGGGCCCTGGGCTCTTGCTACTCTTTTTCTATGTCATTATATCGACTAAATATCATTGTCAATAATATCTTATGTATATAGATCCCTTATCTGGAGCCCTGTAATACCTCTAGCATACTCCTCCAAAGTTCTGTTTTACCGGACAGAAGTGGAGCATCATGACTGAGACCAGCATTATTTATACACACATCAACTCCTCCATGAACAGCTTTAATCTGAAAAGCAACATGTTGGTAGGCAATCAAAACATCTTAACTACAGTTTGAACATGTTGGTAGGCAATCAATACCTCATAACTACAGCTTGGACATGTTGGTGGCAATCAAAATCCTGTTACCACTGCATGTATATGATGGTGGGAAATCAAAACCTTGTAACTACATATTGAATAAATATGTAATTACAAGGTTTTGCTCACCCACTGACAATGGTTGTTGATATCTTTATCATCTGTCTGTAACAAAATTAAAATAGCTTTTTGAACTTTACTGTCCTTAATTTTTATTCAGCTAAGTTCTTTGCTTTGCATACTCATATTGTGTTTTTTTTTTGGTTTCATACTTCCATAAAATATAAAAAAATAACTCTCTTCATCTCTTTACTGATTTCTTACCTTTTCAAACATTGACATCACCTGTTCTTCTTTGGAAACATCACAACTGATAGGTGTTAATGAGCCCTTTTCTGTTGATAAGCTTTCTGCAAGTTCCTGAAAATTACATTCATTTATATTTTTAAAACAAAAGTAAAATAAAATATTGGCATGTTAAAAAAAGAGGCTTACCCATAAACTCTCTTGCACACTTATATTCTAAGCATTTAATAATGTTTGTGGCAATTTTGGAATATTTTAGCCTGAAAATGATCTTTCCTTTATTTTGATCAAAATAATAAATGCTCATCACTGACTGATAATTTGCTATTCTTTAGTTAAAACTGAACAAGTATTTCCTACAGGTGATCACACACTACGGTGTCAATTTGGTGTTTTGTTATGTCTATGGGTATTTTAACAGAAGCCCATTTACCTGTATTTTTTGGACATTTCTAGCACACCCAATAACTTTCATCCCGTGACACACCAGAGCACGTGCAACAGCGAAACCAATACCAGCAGACGCACCTGTCACCAACGCTACACGACCTGTCCAGCGGTCCATTATATATTTTTTTTAAAGAAATTTCTACGTAGTCAAAAATATTGCGAATTGAAATGGTTAGTTTGGTTGATCATGATGAAGATTTCGAATATTATTCGCTAGTGAACCGAATAAAAAAAATAGTTAAGTGATTGGCTCTTAGTACTAGTAGGCCTAATATCTAATTGTAATCTCTTTTTACCCCCGCTGTTTTTGGCGAGGGGATGTAGTACACTCACGTCGGGTAATTCTGCGCGTCGTTTAAAGCTGCGCAGCTATATGACGACATGCAACTTAAGAAAATGGCCGCTAAACATAAAAGTAGAACAACCTACTTTTCATATTCAAAAATTCTATCATTTAATAAATTTGAGCAAAAAAGTGCATGTGTGTATTTTAAAGTAAAAAGATTCCCGTTTTTGGGTCAGTGTTTTTTATGTTAATTTTAACAAA
Organism: Fragum whitleyi; assembly: GCA_948146395.1. Taxonomy (NCBI): domain Eukaryota; kingdom Metazoa; phylum Mollusca; class Bivalvia; order Cardiida; family Cardiidae; genus Fragum; species Fragum whitleyi. The sequence goes on from OX411556.1 coordinate 35,111,672, forward strand.
TTTACGGGCATTAGAGTTAGTTCTTTCCTGGACTGCATGGGTTTAGCCGACGAACACTGAGTTGATAAAACACAACGGTGCCTCTGTTCATCACCGGATTGCGTAATATAAGTCACATTTTGTTCTATATAAAATGCCCTTTATATAGCAAAAATGGTAACTGAGTTCAGTCGTGTATTGATTTTTTGTGTACATGTGATATCTTTACACAATTTTGTACTTGACTTTCATAGTGCGCAGGATTAGCCGACAGCACTGTAATGGTCTCCGTCCGTCATTCCGTCGTCACGAGGTTCCGTCACTAAACTTATCTGGAACATATCTCCTAAAGATAATAGCTATCATCTTGAAACTTTATGGGTGGATATATCTCACGGAGGAAAAGTGCAGTGCACAAGGACCACAAGTCTTGCTTGCCTAATTTGGAGTTATTAACCTTTGTTATTTTCATAACTCAGATTTTGTCCGGAGCATATCTCCTAAAGTATAATAGCTATCAACTTGAAACTTAATGGATGGACAGAGCTCATGGCGGAGAAGTGCAGTGCATAAGAACTTCAACTCTCACTTGCATAGTTTTAGAGTTATTGTCCTTTGTTATTTTCGATACTCAGATTTTGTCCGGAGCATATCTCCTAAAGTATAGTAGCTATCAACTTGAAACTTCATGGCAGGATAGAACTCATGGAGGAGAAGTTCAGTACACAAGAACTACAACTCTTGCTTGCATAATTTTGGAGTAATTGCCCTTTATTATTTTTAACACCTAGATTTTGTCTGGAGCATATCTCCTAAGGTATAATAGCTATTTACTTGAAATTTTATAGGTAATTAGATCTCATGGAGGAGAAGTGCAGTGCACAAGTACTACAACTCTTGCTTGCATAATTTTGGAGTTGTTGCCCGTTGTTATATTTAATACTTAGACTTTGTCCGGAGCATATCTCCTAAAGTAAAAAAGCTATCAACTTTAAACTTTACGAGTGGATAGATCTCATGGAGAAGAAAAGCAGCTCACAAGAACTGTAACGCGGAGCTATTGTGATGCCCGGCGTCCGTCAGTCCATCCACAATTATGAGCACAATTATAAACTAACTACTTGAGGATAAAGTATCAATAATAAAGGTTGTTAGATGACAGTCTTTGATTCTTTCATCATGATGAAATCCTGTCCTTAATGTTAACCTTTGTACTACCGTCTAAACTATTGAACAAGCTAGGACTGTATAGAGTCAAAAATAACGGTTGATAGATGATTTCTTTAATTCTGGAATAACATTGAACCATTGACTTTGACCTTGACCTTCCTTCTTAAATATTGAATATTAAGGTCGAAAACTATATCGCCAATAAGAAAGGCTGGTAAATCATTGTTTTTGATTCTTGCGTCATACTAGTATTGAATCCTCCGGGCAAATTCCTGACCCTTGACCGACTTTCTTAAAGATTTGATAATTAGATCGAAGACTTTATAGTCAATAAATAATGTTGGTATATTTGCCTTCGATTCTGGCACCATGCTTAACCCTTGAATCTGACATTGAGTTTAGAAATGCCTTATAAAAATCGAATTATTGTGATCAAAACGATATTGCATTTCTTATAAAGGTTTGCTGATGATTTTCTTTGATTCTGCCACCATGTTTCATTTGATCAGATTCTTTGACCTACTTTCTTGCATATTGAACCATTATGTCTAGGACTATATTAGGTCAATAATAAAGGTTGCTAGATGACTGCTTTTGATTCTGGCATAATATTGAACTCTTTTGACAAAATCCCGACCGTTGACGGACTTTCATATTTATTGAATATTTAGGTCTATGACCGTATTAAACCAAAAATAAATGTTGGTAGATGATCGTCTTTGATTCTGGCATTATATTGAATGTTTGACCCTGACCGTGAGTCTTGTTAGTTTAAGATAAATTTCACAATGTCGCATAAAACAGTTTCGTTATCTAAAATTTGAATCAAAACTGTGTCATGTAAGATAAGGTTATTTTAGATTTTCACAAAGAATGTTCTTTAACTCATTACCACATAATTTCTTGTTTGTCGCTGCCTGAAAATTTTACTGTTCAAAATAATGTAAATAGGTACAGAAAATAGTTCGAAACAAAAGATTCTTATTATTTTCGATTCAAATGACTTCTTAATACAATTTAAATAAGTCGTTCAAAAGCATTTTTGTATTCACAGTGGAACTCATCAGCCCCCCCCCCCACACACATACACACACACAAATGTAAAATAAAAAAAAATAAAATAAAAAGGAAAGGGGAAAAGAGAAGAAAAGAAAACAAACAAACTATGTTTATGTGTATGTCAGGAGTCAGCTTGTTGGTTTGTAATACACATTGTATTAAATAAGGTAAATGGACAAAACTTAATTGGTCGCCTAATTTAACCGCATCCTATTATTTGATTTCACCGCACTGGCTATGTATTGACTTGACACTATCTTAGAATCGGCGCATATTGTTTCTAAAATAATCCTTCACATGAGAGTTGCTAACTTTTCTAAATAGGTAATTGGTATATATTTTTATGTATCTCGAAACAAAGAATATGTCCCGGTTGCATAATCAAAATGTTATGTAAGCCGTATTTAGCCCTGCATTTGAGACGCAATGACGTTTTCGAACGTTTAGAAATTTTACATTTATTTGCACATGAGTGCTCATGCAAAGCAGGGTGAAATGACTTCAGCCTTATTAAATGGTTTTTGAATTCTGAAACAAGAATTGAAGTTAGACTTAATACAGCGAAATATAAGATTTTTGCACTTATTTGGTGCTGTTTTATACTCCTTTCGCCATAGAAATGCACGGGGAATGATTAGAAAGTGAATGTAGCAAGCATTTTTTGACGTTTCTGCAATTGTTATACCCTCGTATCAATTGAGTTTTTTTTCACCGGTCCCCGGTTTGCCTCTCTGAATTGCTTTATGCATTATTTAAGCAAAATTTTATCATTGAAATATCGTTTTAGGGGTTTTACAATGAAGTTTAGATAAAATGTATAATTGTAAAAGAGATAGCATATGTCTATTTATAACGAGTTCCGTCAAATTTGCTGAATTGTTTGCAATGCGTGGATTCTTTATAGCTTTCCGGAAATGGGTTTGATTTAGTAATTTGATCGATGAATCTTAAATAACTTACTTACTGTTTCTTACTGTTTTTAGACCTTAAGGAAGCCTTCGGCTTGTATGGGCCCATCTGTTTGTGTTCGTCTCAGTTTCATTTTTGTAACAGTTCGCGTTGAACTTATGGGGGTGATTGCGCCAATATTTATTAATATTACTCCTAAAGGCATTTATACTTAAAGAGTTAACTATTTTATTTGGTAATGAGTTCCATATATCAACCACACTTTTTGTGAAATAATTTTTTCTAGTTTCAGTTCTTGTATGTCTTTTGTAGAGTTTTAGGTTATTTCCTCTGGTTCGAGTTGAGTAGTTTCTACTTAAAAGACTGGGATTCGAAGTTTTGTCATATTTTTTCAAAATTTTAAATGTTTGAAGCATGTCAGCACGTAATCTGTATTCTAGTGTAGGCAGTCCAAGTTGCTTAAGTCTTTCTGGGTACGTTAAGTTTTTTAGAGCAGGAATTATCTTAGTTGCCCTTCTCTGAGTATTTTCGAGTGCTTTTATTTGGTTTTGAAGATAGGGTGACCAGACGGTGGAAGCATATTCTAGATGGGGTCTTACTATAGCTTTGTACAGATTTAGGAAGATCTGTTTATCCAGGTATGTAAATGTTCGTTTAATTATACTAATATTTCTATTTGTCAACTTCATTTTTTCGTTGATGTGTTTGTCAAATTTAAGGTGTCCATCTAGTATTACTCCTAAAACTTTTTCTTCTGTCACCTGTGTAACACTACAAAAATTCAGGCTAAGAAATTACTAAAATCATGATACGAAAGTCACGTTATTCTGATAAAGATTTTGATACATTTGGATAGACCTTTGAAGATTTGGGTACATTTGTAAAATATTTGGGTAGATTTGGTAGATCTGGGATATTCGTGCCAACGTGATAGTAGTGCGTGTTCTATTTTGGTTACTTTCAATTAACTTTTGATAGAGTTGTTGCCCAATTACGGGAAATCTCGTTCACTCGATTACTCAGACACTAATTTTGGGATGCGATTAAAGCTTTATAGAAACACTCAATATCAATCAAAGCCTTATATAGTTACCTTTAAAACTCGTTCGTGTCCTCTCAATTTTTCACCAACATGTTGGCCGAATTCATTCAAACTTCATATATATGATTCTATCGTGTAGGGATTTGCATAACCTATTTTAGTTATTGAACATTACTTTTTGAGAGATTTATAAAACTTGATGGACATATTTGATTTAAACTTCACAGTAAGACCCAAATTCAGTCAAAAGTGCACATGGCGTATTTTGGTTACATTTGAATACATCTGAACCAAATCTTATTGAATTATAACTGATAGCCTTGCTCAAGTTATCTTCTAACAACGTTAGGTAAAGATTAGATATTGTTTAGCAGATTTAAGACCCTTTGATAAAATATTCACTTTTCCGTCCAATAAGTCAGTACTTATGATCAGATTTCTTTCAAACTTCACGGAATGATTACTACAAAGCACAGATGGCCATACCAAATTTTTGTCACTGATGGTTTCAGCATTCCTACGAACCCATGTTAATCCATTTAAAGCCAAATTGTCTATTTAGTTAGTTCAAAACTTGAATCTTTCTATGGTAACTGGTATCTCAGACTATTGGAAGAATTAATTTGAGGGGTCAATATATGTATATTAAGTAAACTATCTAGAGTCCAACCCGGTGTAATTGTGTTGTAGTGTTTTACGTTTAGTGTTTTGGGGTGTTTTGTAGTACCAACTTTGTCGGACTCTCTCTGATGTGTTCCTTGAAATTAACCGATGGCGGACTATTTCAATATATCTTGAAAACCTCCAAAAATGGCCAATTGGAATAGGGTTGCTGGTAATAAATTGCTAATGTTATGTTTGCTTTAATCTTTGGCTTTTATGTTCAGGTCGTAGACTGTAAAAAATTATCAAAACATTTAGAATTACACATGAAATTTGATAATCAAAGTACTTCGACGATCTGAACCACACCATTTCATCTATATTCGCGCACCCTAAGAATGCTTATATTTTTGCCCTTAAATCATTATCAATCAACAAAACTCATTTAATTCGTTTTTTGAAAGATAACTACAGCTTTTCATATTACACCATTTTATTTTCATTACACTTTGTTTCTAAACAGAGTGTCATGAAAATAAAGTGGAATACAGTGCCGTCGGCTAATCCTGCGCACTTAAGAAAGTCAAGTACAAAATTCATGTAAAGATATCGCATGTACACAAAAAATCAATACACGACTGAACTCATTTACCATTTTGGCTATGTAAAAGACATTTTATCTAGAACAAAATACCATTTAAAATACACAATCCGTAGATGAACAGAGTCACCGTCGTGTTATATCAACGCAGCATTTGTCGGCTAAACCCGCGCAGTGCAGAAAAGAACCTAACTTTCATACCCATAAATCTATTTAATTAAAATGAAAAACACTAAGACTAAAACGGGAATCTTTTTACTTTAAATTGCACATAATAACCTTTCTGTTTTAAATGATTGAATGGTCAATTTTTGAATTTGAAAAATAGATTCTTCTGATTTTATGACTAGCGGCCAATTTCTTAGTTTACATGACGTCATATAGCTGCGCAGCATTAGACGACGCGCAGGATTACCCGACGTGAGTGTAATGTGGATTCCCTGTGGAATATTATTTTTTAAACAATAGGTTTCATATTACAGTTCAATGTTCATGAAGAAATTAGCCAAGGATGAGAAGTCTAACAATCAGCGTTACAGAGGAGCAGGAGGAGGCCATAAGACAGCTGTTTACACAGAGAGGCTGGGATCTGAATGTTAGTCAGGACAACAATGGACAAATAGATGATGCAATCAGTGATACTAGTGAATGCTTGTTTGATGAACCTGATAATGGTAATCTTAACATTGCTAAAAAATATAGAGCAGTGTTCAACTGTTTCAAACTGCACACAAAAAACAGCTGCTAATTAATCATCAAAAGGGGGTGGGGAGGGGTGGGGGGGTGGGAGAAAGAACTAGAAAGATATAGAAATGCTATGAACATTTAAGTCCACTTGAATATTAAACAGTGACTGGGAAAGGCTTGCGCCATGTGCCATAGTCACATTGCAATCTCAAATGTCACATTGTAGTTGAAGAGTGGGCCCTTGTCACGTTGTTGTAGTTAGGACTAGAGTAATCCCACTTCATAACTGTCACATTAGTTTTCATAATGTCACATTGATTTTATAAGACGAAGGGACATTGTCCCTTTGCAAAAAATTCTTTCCCAGTCACCAATTAAAAAGTTAATTTAACCACAATCAATGTCTTGCAACAGCTCTGGTTTTATTATTCAGAAAGCATTTGTGAACATTTAGAGAAATGCAACCCGGTGTTTTCAGTAACATAAATGCAGTGCTCTCATTAAAAACATCACATCAGTATTTTCAAGCATATTTTAGATACCTTTGTCATAATTGGCATGATGAAAGGTCTCAGTGATGTACATCTTTAAGTATCAAGGTCAAGGTCATGTTGAAAGGTCAAGGTCATCTGGCAAGCTCATTATTTTGAAAATGCTGTTGCAGGTGCATTTGTGTGTCACAAATACATCTTGTTCAATTTTTCAAGCTATTTTATCCTTTTTATACAATTTTGCTGTAGCATTCTGTCTTTGATGCTTTAGGATTTGCAACACCTAGAGTAGGGTGAAAACGCCTAGATGCGAGACAGAAAGAGTATTTATAATGTGTTTTATTGGTAATTAGGAACATGTGACATAGCTCAATAATTTAATTCTAGTTCATTGTGTCCACAGAAAATTGTGCTTTTGATAAGCTAAAAAATTGTTTTTATTGCTCAATGAAAACAATTTTGACAACACCGCTATTTTGTAAGCTTCTGCAAAAAGTAGTCTCAAAAGAAATATGTTTCATTATTGACAAATCTTTACTTTTTGCTCCATGATACAAAATCAAAAGATATGAAGAGACTATTTGATGGTTTCATTGAAGTATGAAACTAAAAAACCTGTCTACACTCATAAACAATGTATTTGCATCAAATATTTATACAGTGTGACTAGATTTTTAGTTTCTTGCCTCCATGAAATCAATAAATAATGTTCACTTTCATATTTCTTTATTTGTTTCTCTTTTGTAGGACTGGCAAGTGATACAAATAGAAACTCAATTACATGTACCAGTGACAAAGATGACATAACCGACGATGAAGAACAAACATCAAATTATAGAAATATTATCAAAAAGGAAGGAAGAAACCAGTTAAATGAAGATAAAAATCTTAAGGACAGTTTCAGTGAATGGGATGATTGTGATAATTATCAAGAAAATAATTCTAAAGGTTCATCTAAAAACAAAGCCCAGAATCTAGATCAGAAGTCTGTGGATCAAAAGAAGTCAAATAATGACCAGGACTGGGATTCTGACTGTACAGATGATCTGGAAAATTTTGACAAATTCAATTTTGATGACTTCGATAAGTCAGAGAGGGAGAAACCAGTTCAAAAGAAGAACCAATCTTTGAATGCTTCTAGAACTAAAGACTTGGAAAAATCAAAGGTTAGACATCAAACTTGATATTTGATGGAATTGTAATGACTTGTTACAATGTTTTTCTGTTTGTTTGCCTGTCCGTCTACCCAAAAATGAATCTGCACATTAAGTTTTCTATAAACCTTCAGGGTGTATAATTCCCATGCCTGACTTGTGGGACACAAGCTTTTCCACTTGTGGGCAAGTACATTTTTCTAGGCCACTTGTCCGTGGACAAGTTAATACCAGAGCAAATCTTGGAATAGTACTTAAATGATGTAGGACAAAAGTCATCCTAGTGGTTGTATCAAAAGGTAAAAAACATTGGTTTAAATGAAGAAATCGCTGAGTAACAGTCTTCAATTCTTCTCTGAAGTTGATACTAAAAAGTACATATCTATACACTACCTTGTGTAGCTTAATCCATTATAAAACAGCGTTTTTTCTCCTAGCTTTGGGAAAGGGTCCGAGACCGGACCAATTGGGAAAAATGCATTTTCTCAAAAATTGGGAATTTTCATTGTGACACTTGTTTTAAAAACATTACTTTTATTTATATCATTAGTATTCATTACTATATGTATAATAAAAGTTCCTATGCCTCTATAGTCATATCTTAACTGAAAAGCAAACCATAGTCCTTAAACAAGGAATCTGAACAAAAACAATGACAAAGAATTAGTCTGATTGCTCTGGAATAAATGTTTTATATCAAATCTAGAAATGTCACTGAGTATTTTGTTAAAAAAATATCATGGTTAAACCTAAAATATAGATAAATCAAGTTCTATAATAAATTCGTGGGTTGAACATTCTTGGGTACGAATCAACAGATAACAAATACATATTCAATCCTATTGTTTTTAAAACAGCTATAAATGAATATTTCTACTAAAATCATAGAAACTTTTTAAACATATTTTCAAAATAGATCATATACTCAGATGTTCTACCTGCTGTAGAATGTTTGAAAGATAATTCAGGTTGGTTCTGAGAGGTGCCGAGATCGTGAATAACAGTCAACTTTGTTTACGAAAATTAAACAAAGATAAACAATTATATTTTGGGTTATATAGCAGGAAAATAATTTGCTTCAGCCATGACCAAAAGTCCTGCATTCTAGTAAGTTTTTTCCTTTAAAATTCATCTTACATCAATTGATAAATAAATGCAAAAAGATCGTCTACTGCAAATCAGGTCCAAAAATCACAATATCTTGGCTTCACAAAAATATGCAGTTTTGTAATGCGATAACTTCCGAGTTATCCAAAATACACTGGGTTTCCTGCTTCGTAATTGTTTATTCCTATGAAATCGAGAACCATGTGACTAAAATAAACTGATCTTCGGAAATTCCCCTCTTGTTGACAAATTACAACACAGATATTTATTGCTAAAAGTACTTCCAGGTTTTCCAATAGGAAATAATCAAAGTTTATGTTTACCTCAGGAATTAGCTTTGAATTGGGAATTTCATTCTCTCATTTTGGGAAAAAATAGTAGTTTTCGTCATTGGGAACGGGTCCGTTTACCGGACCCGTTCAAAGAAGGAAAAAAAACGCTGTAAAATTCATATTTAACATTTACACAAGAACATGAAGATTGCTCAAAAGAAAGTAGTCTTCATCTAAATCAGGGACTCCCAAAACTTAAGCAAGGACCCCTATGAGCCTAACTTTTACGTCCTTGGGACCCGATTTGTTGATTAGACACTGAAACCCTATAGAAAGAAAGCTGAGTAGGATAAGATCAGACATATCTGTGCAGGCTAATCTCACTCTTTTCTTACTGCCAATACTTTGTATACAGCAGGAAAATGTCGTGAACAGTAGAATGAGGATTAAGTTCATGTAGTCAAAATTTTCTCAAATACAGTAAAATATGTATTAAGTGACCACTTACCGGACCACCAAAAAACGGTTGTTATAGAGAATGGTAGCTTAGTACATGTTTTGTTTACAAATAAGATATATAATTCTGATTGAATGTGTATGTAGTTGTGCGTTTCTCAATAACCCTTTGTTGTTAAAACATTACAGAATTGTCTCATTGAGAATCGTCTCATTGAGACTATTCTATTGAGTTTTAACAACATAGAATTCAAAAACAATACATGAACTTCTTAGACAAATAAAATCTACTTTTAAGGATTTTCGGATTTCCAGATCGGGATATTGAAAACGGTCGCTAAGTAAGAAGTGGTTGCTTAATAGACATGGTTGCTCTAGCAAGATTCACTATAAACCTTTCAGGGGTGTAGAAATACAAATTTCTCCACTTGCCCATGAATAAGTAAAAGTCAATTTCCTTCTTGTCCAGGATCAAAATGAACTTGCCAACAAAAAATGCATTTATGAATATTCAAAAAGACATTCTTTTTAAAGAAGAAAATGCTGTAATCCATATCAATATTTACTTGTCAATGGATAAGTGGCCTAGAAAAATGTACTTGCCCTCAATTGGAAAAGCCTGTGTCGCATGTCGGACAAGTCGGGCATGGGAATTCTACACCCCAGTTTTGAATTCTTTGTCGACAGGTGAATGAGTCAAGTGAGTTTCCGAATAATGTTGATGCTGATGAATTTGACGGAGATGATTTTGACGCTGATGAATTAGAGGTAAGTTCAGAGCTTCAGCTGGCAGGGAATTGTTTTATTGTCAGAATTTTATTCATCTGTAGAAGATTGGAGGTATTGTGTGATCTCCATGGTGTCCAGTATCCAGCGGTAGGGCAGTGTCCACTTCTTTGTTGGGAGTATAACTCTGTCACCTTATGTCACCCATTGACTTGAAGCTAGGTGTATATGTTCCTCTCATGATTGAATGTGCAGAGCACAAGAGCAGCACCTTTACCTAGCTTAACCCTTTGCTGTTTAATCCCTGCTTTTTACGCACCTGTGATTTTATGATTTAGAAAACATTGTGAAAAAAGAAGAAATTGCTTCTGACAAGCAATTTCTTCTTTTTCCGCACTATTTTCTACCCTTCTGAATGGTTATTTTTCAAATTAAATCCACTTTAAATTTTCGTCTGCAAAACTTTTGAATTTGGACAGGTCCAAAATTTTGTAAAACAGGAAAGTGTTAATGTTTGAGTTATTAATTTTAGTTTTTCAAACATGGACATAAAGCACTGTGAAGGATGTGTATCTTGTGACAATTTGTCACCTTGTTGTCTTATAAGTTATCATATAATGACCTATAAGACTAAAATCCGATTATGAATCAATTACCTGTGCTCGAAGAAGAGTTGATTTAAGTCAGACATAAAAAAAATCCTTGTCCCAATCGGAAAGTGATGTGTCTTTTGCATGGGGAAAATAACTTTTGCTTGACTTTTAAAATAGTTTCAAATGTGTGCCAAGTAAAGACTCAGATAAGCATATACTTCTGTGTCTCATCAGTATGAACAGTTTGAAGTTCTGACTCATCTGACAATTACTTTTATCTAAGGGAATTTAAAAATTGTTTCAAAGTGAAAAAATATTTCATTTAGCAAATTCTTAATGAGAAATGAAAAATTATTTGGTGAGATATTTTACGAAATCCTTCACTAAATTTCATTTTGCTTTGATTTTTTCTCTCAATAAGAAATTTTCAATGAGATTTTTGTCAGAAAAATGAGAGTATCTCAATATTTCACCCCAAAATTATCCCCGATGGTGTATTAACTGACAATGGCCCTCAAGTGAACATTGTTTCAAATTCCAAATTTTGTACATTCAGGCATTAGAGGAAGCAGAGAGAAGTTATCTAAATGTATCAGAGGAGAATGTTGAACCAGAGGTCACTGTAATTGAAACAGAGGATGATGGTAAGAAAATTAGGCAGGGCTAAAGACAGAGAGTGGGTATTGTGGATTTTAGATCAAAGTAATTCATTAATAACAACACAGCCCCTATGATGCTGGTACTCATTGGAATTGTCTCATTGAGACAATACTAATGAGTACCCATATCATAGGGTTTATTTGAGAAATAAAGATTTTAGACTGGCTTTACCCTCCGTTATCTGTACCTCTGATTAGGATTTCTAGTAAGTTAAGGAAAAGGAAGAAAAATATTTATAATACATCCTGATTAGCCTAGTTGCAGTGAGCAAGATAGGTAGTTGTAACATTGACAGTTCAATATGTCACAATTAAGCTTATACTGTACTAATTTATTTTGTTCAATTGCAACTAAAGCTTAAACTTAAAGAGTTGCCCTCATACACTCAAGCCTGATATTTTCATTTCTCTCATAGAGAGGGAGTGGCTTAAACCCACTGCCATCTAATTTTACACCTGGGTTGACTAGCTATGGCTGGCTATTAAGTGTTTGCCCATAAACATGATGCGGCAATCATGAGGCTCCAGCCACGCCCCTTCGGATCATGACTTGAGAGCCTATAGCCTTGATTGCAGAGACAGTCAATTTGTCAAGGCTGAAATTATGAATAGATTTCACAATAAAGTGGCAGAATTTTACCTTATCATGAGTAGTTATTTAGAAGTAGTATTTTTGTTCTGACAGGTTCAATGTGACGGAATGTACTTTTTCACAATAAAAGAGAGTGCTTTATATGAAAAATTTCTAAGGACAGTAGATCATTATTCATTGTTGGATTTCAATATAAATTTACTCAAATGTTCTCTGTTCTGAGTAAATGTGCTTTCTGTTCCAGTATGTGAAAATGAAAAGCGCTCCTAAATTGCTTAAAAAGGAAGCATAGTTTTCTGGAGGACCTTTTTATACCCCCCACAAGTTATGGGGGGTATACTGGAATCAGGTTGTCCGTCCGTCCGTCCGTCCGTAGACATAATTTTGTGTCCTCTTCTCCTCCCACAGTTTTGGACCAATTTTGCTGAAATTTTATCAGGTTGTTTCCTATCATATAAAGTTGTGCACCTGCAATTTTCATCCAGATCCGGTCATTAGTTTGAGAGTTATGCCACTTTGAACTTTTTAAGGAGGGGGTACATTTTTCTAATTTTGTGTCCTCTTCTTCTCCCACAGTTTTGGACCAATTTTGCTGAAATTTTATCAGGTTGTTTCCCATCGTATGAAGTTGTGCACCTGCAATTTTCATCCTGATCCAGTCATTAGTTTGAGAGTTATGCCACTTTGAACTTTTTATGGAAGGGGGGGGGGGAGTAGTCAAAATTTAAAATTGCAAAACTCAGTATCCATAAGGGGAGTTACTAAATTGGGTAATTAATCCTATCATATGAAGTTATGCACCTGCAATTTTCATTGTTTTGGGGTCACATAGGTCAAAGGTCAAGGTTACAGTAAATTTTTGTTCAATTTTTGTTTCCGGACTCTAAATCGAGAACCAAGCAACCTAGAATCATGAAACTCTATGTAAATGTTACTTATGACTCAAAGAAGTGCCCTATTGTTTTAAGGTCACATATGTCATAGGTCAAGGTCACATTAAATTTTTGTTTAGTTTTTGTTTCCAGACTCTAATTCAAGAACAAAGGGATCTAGAATCATGAAACTTCATGCAATTGCTGTATATGACCTCAATATTTGTTACAAACACATCTTGCATTTAAAGCACTTACATTTTGATAAAGTGCTGGTGGGGGGTATAAGTCTGCAACAGTTCTAGTTTAATCAGGAAGGACCTGTTATATTGAGGGGTAATATTTCCTCCAGACTGATGGCCAGAATTGGTTATTTTCGATCCCTGACAAAGAGTCTCAATCATCTGTGTTGAATTTTTTCCAGATATTGAAAATCAACCTCAGGATCACCAATATTTAGACACCCTTAAACAGTATTTTGGATATTCAAAGTTTAGACCGTAAGTAAGTTTTATTTGAGCACCCACTAAGAAGGAGCAGCCGATGGCTAGGATAGAATTTTATTGTGTTACTTGTTTGGAAATACCTGGAATCAATTGAAACAAGAGTTGAATGAAATACATGGCTTTGTATTTTACAGAATTTCAAATTCAATCACTGGTCAGGTAATTCTCTTTTTAAAATTCAAATTGTTACAAGAATCTCTTTGTATACCAACCAAAATGTTTTTGTTTGCAAGTTTTTCAAAAATAGTAAAAACAGTACATGTACATTGTAGTTACCTTTGCTTGTTTTCTTAGCAAAATGATAAAATCAGCAAATGCCCATAATGTGTGATAATGTGTGAAAGATGATATATGATATTTCTGTTTTTTTCACAATATTTTCTACACTATGTGATGCGCAGAGAATTAATTGACAGGTCATGAAATACCAAATTTATTAAACTAGTATTCTATAAACATGAAATTCTTGTGAAGACATTGCTCTTTTTAACTTTTAGTATGCAGTGGAAGATTCTACATTCAATTATGATTGAGAAGAAAGACAATTGTGTTATAATGGCCACAGGTTAGAATTATTGAAGTTATTATTCAAAATTAAATGTTCATATTGTTTGTATGTGGAAAGTCATTACCCATATATTGATAGGTAAACTTACATAGTTGGCTTTCAAGGACAAACTCTGAAAAATATAATGATTTTGGAGGTATTAATGTATTACATAGAGGATAATCGTTTGTTTCAGTGTAAGATCGATTTATATTTCATTGAGTGAACAACAAAAGCTATATTTTCACGAGTGGTGGAGGCACGAGTGAAAATACAGCTTTTGTTGTTCACGAAATGAGATATAAATCGATCTTACACGAAAAACAAACGATTATTCTATTTCTTAAATGCAAAAATGAGATAAAAAGTTAAAATTCTATGAGATAATTTCGTAAAGCGCGTCATTTTGCATGTGATTGCTATGCAACGTTCATTGTGACGTCACTTATTTTGCCCCGCATAGATGACGTCAGATAGGATGAAATGCACAAAAGCAGGGTATAAGTTTTTGATAATTTCACTGCTTTTGCGGTGAGATTATCAAGTGATTATCTACCGTTATTTCTCGATAAACTACCAAAAAGCATTAAAGAAAAACACATATTTGTGTATGATTATAGATATGAATAGATTATGCATTATACCACGATGACTTCATTAGAAATATCTCATATTGTTCTGTCTACAGGATACGGTAAAAGCCTGTGTTACCAGTTTCCCTCGGTTATGACTGGCAGAACTAGTGTTGTGATTTCACCTTTAATATCCTTGATGCAAGATCAAGTGCTGGGTTTACAGTAAGTTGTCATTAATCACATCAAACATTAAAGTTATATCTGAGGAAAACTTTTAGAGAAAAAAAACTTAAGTTTTTGAGATGGCAATAATAATTTCCTTTATTTGCTCAAATTTATTTAAAAGAAAATGTTTTCAGCTTTTGATAAAAAAGGAATTCTGATAAGCATACCTGCAAATTTCATTTCAAATTATTTGAGTGAAACATTACAGTCAACTCCTGTTTGATTGACATCTGTTACATCAACATTTTTGTTTACCATCACTAATCTTTCTCAAACGGATTTACATAGTGTATTTTTCATCCGTTACAAGGGAATTCTTGTTTGCCGACACAGACATAGAATTTTTGGGAATGAAAGTGCAAATCCCTATATGTTCTTATTATCAACACTCCACCTGAAAAAATCTTGATGGCTATTTTTAACACCTCCAGGTAATGTGTTAGACAAAATTTTGCGTATGTAATCCAATATGCCATTACTTGCAATTTGGGGTTTTTCCTCTTCCGCTTTCTTTGTTGATTAAACACAATTTCTCTGGACAATTAACCTTTAATCAGTTACATTAAGCATAATACTGTCGTAACTTATTCCAAAAAGAGGGATGGTAACACAATTTTGCATTCGATGAGGACTACCAGTAGTTGACAAATGTTTAACTGACAATTTGTTGGAAAAATATTAAATATAGTCATTTTAGCGATTGCTGTTAAAAATTTGAAAAATATAGTCAGAGTAGATCTCAAGTATGGCAGAGCCATCTACATCAAGGTGACAAAACGAAACCTTATTCTCCTTTGTCAGAAAAAGATAATATTGGTTTACAAATCATTGCCCTCCAAAGACAGTTGATGAAACTTGCTGTGATTTATACTTTATGTTTTATGTAAAGGACAAGGCTTTTAAGATAAGGGGTGGTTGGGTAATTCTGTTATAGCATCATCACACCAATTGAATTGCAGTTACATGAATTTTTACAATGTTTAGTGCCATGATGCTTGTTAAATCATGTCCCTAGTTATCAAGCTAAACTGAATGTATAAATAAAAAAAAGACAAATGTTTTTAACTGTGTTACAAAACCTCCTTTCCCTACATGAATAGCTTCAGATCTTTTTTTGGCTCAGTGGTAAGGGCGTTGGACTTCAATTTCAATAATTCTTATCCACATGGGTCCACATGGGTTTGACCCCCGTCCCGCATATGGTTATTTTCTGCTATGCTTCAGTTGCAGACTGTTTGTTCTCATTATAGAGTATTATCTATTGTAGGGCAGCAAACATCCCTGCATGTTACCTTGGATCGGCACAGGAAAATACCGTGGATGTCAAACGACAGCTATTACAGTAGGTTTGTTTATAGTATCTTTTAATGTTCACTGTACTTTCTTTGAAGAATTAATTAATAATTACATGTACATCCATCATTAATATGGAAAATTTCAAGCAAAGTTGCCTATAATCAAGAGATTATAGATGAAGATCAGACTGCGCATAATGTATATGCAGTCTGACCATGATCTTAAAAAACACCACTTAAAGTCACTTTTTGAACAAGGAAAGTTTAAAATCTTGTATTTTCAAAATAAATACCGAAATACAATGGGTGCCTCCAGTGTTTTCAGCACTTTGATTTAAATACAATTTTGCCAATTTTTGTATGCAGCATAACAAGGGTTAATGGGCTTGTTAAGTGATGGGCATTTGTGGTCTCTGTGACAGTTTTAATTAAGAAATGAAGAAGTATTTGTTAAATTTGTGCGGGGATGTATTCAGACTTAATTATGAGTCCATTTGAAAAGGAGAAATGAAAGTTAAAACCTAATCACTCTGTATGACTAGATACTTAGTTTCATTCATTGTTGAATTATGATGAAAAAGATTTTGTCATATTTTATAGTTAAATATCATCAAGCTAAATAGTAAAAACTTTTGGACTAAAAAACAGCTGCATTCTCAAAATTGAGCGTGACATTTCTCTTACTTTGGTGTGTAAGTCATTGAGTATAATTGATAACTACACATTGCATTAAAATGCTTATCCGCTATCAGTAAAAAACTTTGTTAAAGGGCGTTGAAATATTGAAACTACAGTTTATTAGTGACCACATTTTAGTTTACCTAATAATTTGATTCTTGTTTTATGTCATGGAAATATACACTTTGCAGACACATGGAAATATACACTTTCGGACCAAATGACATTCCAACATCTTAGACGGTCTGCAGACTGCCATGTCAGATATTTAGGGGCATGGACAGCAATCTATTAATTCTTTTCAATTACAGAGGCCAGTATAGAGTGTTGTATATTACCCCAGAGTACGCCACATCTGGTTCCGATGTACTCAGAAAGCTAGATGACAGTGTAGGGATAGATCTGATAGCTATAGACGAGGCACATTGTGTATCCCAGTGGGGGCATGACTTCAGAGCTTCATTTAGAAATCTGGGGCAACTGAAATCTACATTTCCTAAGGTATTGTTACAGTTGATATTGCTGGAGCGACCACCTCTATTAAGCGACCATTTTTATTAAGGTTCCATTTTCAAAAGTCCCTTCAATGTAAGCAAAAACTCTAAAGTAGACATTCTTAAACCTATAATTGTTTATCATTGAATCTTTTGATGTTGGAACCCATTTAGAATCATCTGAATGAAGCGATTCCATTGGGTTTGAACACCATGAATTTCAGTATGAATTATGCAACAATTCAAGTGACCTGTGTTATTTATCATGAAATGTTGCATTATTCGACCATTCCCATAAGCAACCATTTTTTGTTGGTCCCTTAACACAAGTTTTACTATATTGATATAACCTCAAAGACCTACGGGCAGACTGTCTGATCCAGGTTTAAAGAGGATATAGACAATGTTTGAAGGGTAGTGCTATGCCAAGGTTTTGAAAGTACTGGGACAATGTCCTCTTAGTCAAGAAAAAAGAGGGGACATCTCACAAAATTCAGGGGTCACACTTACCATCTAAGTACCAGGGTTTCCATGTTCTTATACCATAGTATAGACATCTGTAATGTTTTGGTGACAGTGTTGCAAAAACGCAGCCTTGGTATATCATCAGAGTGAATTTATAGATACAGTTAAAACATCGTGAAATTGACAATCATTCAGATCAAAATCATCCAGTCAGCGATCCATTCATTCATTCCAAACACTCACTCAAATCAATCAATATCGCTCCAAAATCATTAGAAAATATTTGGAAGTCGTTCTATACGATCAACATTTAATTCAAATTGATCAAATTATTATAAAATTTTATTGGCTGGTGTGAATTTAATAGTGTCCGATTGGTCCATGAAGACGCACAAACAGAAGGTTAAATATATTTTATTAGAGGGAGGTAATAAATATCACTAATTTTGTTCACCTTGAACAAAACGAGCAAAATTAGGTAACCTCCCTTTAATTTCACTCAAATTCTGCTCCACACACTCATTCAATTTCATTCCAAAATCATTCATCTTGTCAATTTCACAATGATCTTAACTGTAACCTATGTTCACTGCATAATTCCTGCAGTACAAAAGGCTTTGGCTGACAGAAATTTAAAGAAAAATGTAAAAGAAACAAAGCAAAACAACAAAAAAATCAGCAGGATATAGGTTAGGATAAATGAATTAATAAAATCATATAGAGGAAGAAAGTATTTTGGACAATGGAATTTTGCAGGACATTTTCTAGCAATATGCTTTTTCCATTTACTTCAAAAAAATTCCAACATTAGTTGTCTCAGTTTTCTTAAAAACAGTAATTTTACTTGGAAAGGACTTATTTCTTGTTTTCCCAATAGGTACCAGTTATGGCTTTGACAGCAACAGCTACACCAGAAGTTGTGAGGGACATTTGTAAAAGTTTGAGACTTAGTAACCCAGTTATATCTTGTACAGGGTTTGATAGGTGGGTAGTGTTCTTTTTTGGAGGTAGTAATTTTATGTCAAGAAATAATGAATACACTTCTTTAATGCTTTTGGGTGGTTTATCAAGGAATAATGGTAGATTATCATTCTGATAAACTCATTGCATTACCAGTGAGTTAACCAAACGCTTCTTTTTTTACCACCCTGATAACACGGTATAAGCAGAGCCCAAAAGTAAATTCATCATGAAGGTTGCATAGCCATCACATGCAAAATGACGTGCTTAAGAAAAAAATGTCTTAAAATTTTCATATTTTGTCTCATTTTTGCATTAAAGAAATGAAAAACAAACAAACAAAGGATTATCCTTTATGTTTACCAATCAAGACTTACCCTGTTGATACCCATTGAAATAAAACAATATAACAAATCTCATAATCGGCAGGATTATGATAAAAGGTGATTCTAAGCTCCTATGATTTGAGCCTGTGTGTGACATTTCAAACAATTTGAAAGGTTCATGAGGTCTAAATATTGAGCTGTGTAGACAGCCTCATACTTTAAATATACAGTTATCTGATGGTCTACAGATACTGTGAGACCTTATCTATCTACTGAATGCATAGTGAAGACTCTGGTCAGACTGTGCGGATGCACCTGCTGGTCAGAGTCTGCTTTGTGCCTATTTGAAATTGTTGGAAATCTCACACACTCATTTATGTTTGATTTGTTGCATCCTTGGTTTTTTTTTATGCCTATTTCAGACCCAACCTGTTTTTGTCAGTGTCAACAAAAAGTGGAGATATTAAATATGATCTTCAATCTAAAATGGAGAAAAAGAATAATAAGTATGTGTTTAACGGTCCGACCATTGTCTACTGTCCAACCAAAAAGATCACAGAAGAAGTGGCCGGTGTTGTACAGAGTAAGTTAGATTAACTCAATCTGCAAGAAGTATTATGAAGATTTTATTTTGCATCATAGAAGATCAATAATGGGATTCAGGACCTGATTCCAGTCATGGCAAGAATATTTTCTGATAGGGAAATTCTATCCCAAAAACAACATCCTAACCACTAAGTTTCAAAAAGCTTCAGCATTTAAAATATGAAGAGAGTTTCTTTAATTTCATTGATAAATATATATATATGAAACTAAAATCCTAAACACACTGTATGAATACGCAAAGAGGATTCATACATTAGGGTGATGAGTTTTTTTTGTTTCATACCTCCATGAAATTAAAAAACCTCTCTTCATATGTTATGATTAAATATTATTGAGCAAAATGGAAGAAACTCTCCGTAACAAGATAGACTTTTTGAGGGACTGCTTTGCGTACAAGCTTAATAAATAGCTGTGCACTCAAAATTGTTTTCATTGAGGGATAAAATCAATTTTTCAGCCAATGAGAATGCACAATCATTTATGGAAGCCATTAATATCAAACTATGTATTCAATGAAATCCTTACTGTATTTCCAGGTATGGGTGTTGCAGCTTTGCCATACCATGCAGGTTTGACTCCAGCTAGACGGAAGGAAGCTCACAAAAAATTTGTCAACGACCAAATCCAGGTTGTTATAGCAACAGTGGCATTTGGAATGGGCATTGATAAACCAGATTGTAGAAATGTGATACATTATGGAGGTATTTGTGAAATTTTAACTTAACTTCATTCGTGGATTTGTCTGTAAGCATTAACAAAAAATACTTTTCCATCTACACCAGTCAAAGATTTATATCAAACAAAACAGATATCATCCTGAGATCAAGCTGAAAATTTAATTTCAAAATCATTGAAAGAATTTGAATCATTGTAGAACCTTATTTGAATGGCAACAATAGAAAAGACTTAAATCTTGTTCTTTTAAATAGTAAAGCTTTAGAATACAAAATTGCATGAAACATTGCCTTTCACCATATTTCAAATTAATACTAAAGAATTTACAGTTATAGCTATAAGGACTACTTTTCTCTAAATTGACCAATTTGACACATTGATAAATGTTGATAAATATCCATATTAACATTTTACTCAAATCAAAAAGGTTTTTATATAGAACTAATGTCTGAGATTGGCTTAGTTGTCAATGTTTGTCTTTTAGATTATTATACCCCCCAACTACAAAGTAAAGGGGGGTATATTGGTTTCACCATGTCTGTTTGTCTGTCTATTTGTCCATCCATCCATAGACCTTTTCGTTTCTGGACTGTAACTCAAGAACCAAGTGACCTAGAATCATAACAAATGTTACTTATGATCCAAGGAAGTGCCCTATTGTTTTGGGTTCACATAGGTCAAAGGTCAAGGTCACAGTCAGCCTTTGTTCAATTTTCGTTTCTGGACTCTAATCCAAGAACCAAGTGACCTAGAATCATGAAACTTTATACAAATGTTACTTATGATCCAAGGAAGTGTCCTATTGTTTTGGGGTCACATAGGTCAAAGGTCAAGGTCACAGTCAGCCTTTGTTCAATTTTCGTTTCTTGACTCTTACTCGAGAACCAAGCCACCTACAATCGTGAAACTGCATATGACTTCAATATATGTTACAAACACATCCTGCACTAATAGTATTTACATTTTGACAAAGTGCTGGTGTGGGGTATATGTCCGCTGTGCGACAGTTCTAGTTTGGAATTAGAATGATCACCTTTTCTGAGGATTCCCTGAGGATATCAAAATCCCTGTTACATATTAAGACTTTATAGTAATACTCTCAAAACTTTATTAAAATCTTCAGCTCCAAAAGATATAGAATCATATTATCAAGAAGTAGGGAGGGCTGGTAGAGATGGTTTACCCAGTTTCTGTCATACATTCTACACAAATACAGACTTTAACACTGCTAGGTAAGGTAAACTCTTCCATAACTGCAAATTAGGTTGGTGTTATATTCCAAATGAGTCATGTAATCATAGTACCTAATTAACTTTGTTTATTAAAGGTTTCCCTTTAACACATCAAAATAACTTTTTCACCAAGCTTAAAAGGTTGACTAAGTAGATCAACCAATTCAATTCATTTTGATTTACTTTGTAAGTTTTCAAATCTTATTATATCTGGTTGGTTAGCATTTTAGACTTGTAATCAGGTGGTTGCAGGTTTGAGCCCTTGTAGAGATAAGTTGTGTATTTGAGCAGGACTTTGCAGACAGAGTCCCTGTCTATCCAGCTGTAAAAGTAAGTAGCAGTTGTTAGAAATCAATTGCCTCTCTCTCTAATGCATGATAAGATCTGGTATGAGTTAAGACCACAATAGAAATAAGAGTCTCTTGACTCTTTTGTGTTTCAATCAAATAAAAATAAATGTATATATACATGTTCTGCTACATAGATATAAACTAGACATTTTTTCTTAAATTAGAAAATATATTGTGCTTCCAATTGGTTAGATTTTTCACAATTTTCTTTCCAGATTTTTATTGAAGGACATACAGAACCCCAAGTATAAGCAGCACAAACTGACCATGTTATCCAAAATGCAGCAATATTTGGCAGCATCAACTTGTAGACGAAGGTAGGCTTACAATGATGGTCTGCTTAAATCAATAAATTCATTCTTTTCTCTCTACTAAGGTTTTTAAAAGATAGCAGATTGCTTTGAAAAGAAACTGCATGGGTGAAAGTTTTCCAGATTATGATGGATTTCCATATTTTGGTTGGCCACCGGGACCATTTTCAAAAATCCCAAATGGCATAAACCCGTTGAGAAAAGTTGGGGAGGGGGGGTGAGGGGAGATAACATTTTCTTTTGTGATCAGGTCTGAAAATTCTCAGAGATCACATCTGTTATTCAAACGAAAAAATAATATGAACACTGAGATTGGCAGTTCTAAGGGAAAAGTCACACAAATATCAAGCAGTTAGGAAAATGAGCATCGGAAGTCCTCACTGTATTATAGCCTAATTTAAAATGGAGTGTAAATAAAAAAAAATTGAACCAAGAGAGGTATTTGTAGAGTCATAAAAGCCTTTCTAAGTGGTTTGAAATTTGAAGGCTATTTCTAAGAAGCTCCAGGGGGCCCCTGGCCCCATCGGGGGCCCTGTTACCCCCTTGGCCCTAAAACTTTGAGCTTGAGTATTTTCATTTTTTCAACTTTCACCCATGGAACTGACAAGACACAATATTTAAAATTCTAATTGATATCAGTTAATTCACTGGTTAATATCAGTATTAATAGCGAGCGCAACTCGCGAACGGCCAAAGGCCGTGACCGCGAAGCGAGCGTTTATGGTAACGTGTGTTATTCTATTCTATTCTGTTATACTGTCAAACGAAAAAATCGTGTCATTTTCCACACGGAGTGAATTCACTTGCAGGACCGAAAAAAGGTTAAAAATTGTATTGAAAAAAATATCTTAACGAATCCTTTGTAAATGAAAGATTAAAAAGTTGAAAATTAATTTAAGCTATCCCGAAAAACGACGTTTCTATGAAATTCTTATTTTTTACCGGAAGCAACATAAACAAAGCCAAAATCGAGGCAGACCGAAGCATTTCGCGCGGAAATTCCCACAAAATAATTATTAACTTTCGCTATACAGAAAACATTCCTACCTTTAGTCCTTACACATATACGGCCTGGAACACGCTTCAAACCTCAGAGGTACATGATGCATGCATGTTTAGATTGAAATGACAACAAATATTTTTGACGTCATCAATGATGGCTAGTGACGTCACGAATACGTTAGTCTAGACTTTAAAAAAACATTTCAATCATAGACTAGTGAACTTGT